>JAUJYZ010000479.1:115000-302500 GCA_033675265.1 Actinostola sp. cb2023 | reverse complement strand
CGCCTAAGAGAGGTGGTCGCCTAAGAGAGGTGGTCGCCTAAGAGAGGTGGTCGCCTAAGAGAGGTGGTCGCCTAAGAGAGGTGGTCGCCTAAGAGAGGTGGTCGCCTAAGAGAGGTGGTCGCCTAAGAGAGGTGGTCGCCTAAGAGAGGTGGTCGCCTAAGAGAGGTGGTCGCCTAAGAGAGGTGGTCGCCTAAGAGAGGTGGTCGCCTAAGAGAGGTGGTCGCCTGAGAGGTGGTCGCCTAAGAGAGGTGGTCGCCTAGGAGAGGTGGTCGCCTAAGAGAGGTGGTCGCCTAAGAGAGGTGGTCGCCTAAGAGAGGTGGTCGCCTAAGAGAGGTGGTCGCCTAAGAGAGGTGGTCGCCTAAGAGAGGTGGTCACCTAAGAGAGGTGGTCGCCTACGAAGAGGTGGTCGCCTAAGAGAGAGAGGTGGTCGCCTAAGAGAGGTGGTCGCCTAAGAGAGGTGGTCGCCTAAGAGAGGTGGTCGCCTAAGAGAGGTGGTCGCCTAAGAGAGGTGGTCGCCTAAGAGAGGTGGTCGAAGAGAGGTGGTCGCCTAGAGGTGGTCGCCTAAGAGAGGTGGTCGCCTAAGAGAGGTAGTCGCCTAGGAGAGGTGGTCGCCTAAGAGAGGTGGTCGCCTAAGAGAGGTGGTCGCCTAAGAGAGGTGGTCGCCTAAGAGAGGTGGTCGCCTAGGAGAGAGGTGGTCGCCTAAGAGAGGTGGTCGCCTAAGAGAGGTAGTCGCTAAGAGAGGTGGTCGCCTAAGAGAGGTGGTCGCCTAAGAGAGGTGGTCGCCTAAGAGAGGTGGTCGCCTACGAGAGGTGGTCGCCTAAGAGAGGTGGTCGCCTAAGAGAGGTGGTCGCCTACGAGAGGTGGTCGCCTACGAGAGGTGGTCGCCTACGAGAGGCCGGTTTAGTATGCTTACTTAGGCGTGGCTTATTATTCCGCACGCTCAGAGAGTTTCGGCCCTAGGATGGACCTCCTATACATGACCATATATGTCACAATAGTCACGTGGTTACTCTGCTTCTATTCTAGTGGATGGCTTGAGGAGCACTTGCATGACAACGATGAAAACATTCTAAAACGAGTCAATAGAAGGACCTCTATAATAACGGGCCTGAACACTGGCAGGAATTCCGCTGAGGCTTTACAGGTGACGTCATTTCCGGTCAATGGAACCATGTGACATTTTAAAGTAGGTTTATCTGTTGTTCTCTAGAAATCGTGGTTTTAATGAATAATTTTGCTATAATTTTCAGATTGTGAATTATGGAACCGCTGGCCACTATGAACCGCACTTCGATCACGCGGTTGTAAGTACTAGAAAGGAAATAATGATGATGATGATGATGATAGTAATGATGATGATGATGGTGATGATAATGATGATGATAATGATGATAATGATGACTGAATGATGGTGATGATGGTGATGATGATGATGATAATGATGACTGAATGATGGTGATGATGATGATGATGATAATGATGATGATGATAATGATGATGATAATGATGACTGAATGATGGTGATGATGCATGGTGATGATGGTGGTGGTGGTACGTGATGATGATTAAATATGATGATGGTAGTGATGATGATGATGATGATGGATAATGATTGATGATAATGATGATGGATGATGATTATTTCCTTAACATTCCAGGAGTCATACAGTGCTATCCTGAGACAAGGAATGGGAAATAGAATTGCAACAGTACTTTTCTACGTAAGGATTCTTTCTCTTAGTTGATCGTTACCGAGTCAATTGTTGTGTCTATTGTGCCATGGGGTAACCCCAGCAGTCTCCTATAATCCATATTTAATGAAATATATTTCAGATGACCGATGTCGAGATTGGAGGGTCTACAGTGTTTGTAGACGCAGAAGCGATAGCTCGTCCAAGCAAGGTGATATATGTGATATAAATACAGCTTATTCGATGGTTTGATAGATATGACATACTAATTAAGTACATACTAAAGGCCCGTCCAAACGAGTAAAACATGGTTAAAACATTGTTTTACAAATCATGGTGTGATGTCTTGTCGGCTGGCCAAACGAATACAACATGTTTTATAAAACATTGTGTGAGAAATGTATTCTGGGAACTGGTACCCATGGCTACAGAAAAAACTGCCTTGTGCGCGTGCGTAAATACAACAATGTTTTACGATGCTGTCCAAGCGAATCAAACATGTTTGACCGGACACGAAATCAAAAGAAATGTTTTACGATGTTATATGTTTTACTGAAATGTTTTACTCGATCGTTTGGACGAGTAAGCTGTAAGCTGTTGGGCTGCATGGGCGCATATCATATTCATATGCTGAAATGTACATATACATGAATACGTATAATACGCGCGGATATTTCACAAGTTGCGTAGTATTTTTGCGAGCCTGTGTGGGGAGGCCAAATATGAAGAATGATCACGACCATCAGTCATCATCTTCAACACGACCATCATCAGTCGTCATCATCATCACGACCTCAGTCATCATCATCATCACGACCATCAGTCATCATCATCACGACCATCAGTCATCATCATCACGACCATCAGACATCATCATCACCACCATCAGTCATCATCATCATCACGACCATCAGTCATCATCACGACCATCAGTCATCATCATCACGACCATCAGTCATCATCATCATGACCATCAGTCATCATCATCATCACGACCATCAGTCATCATCATCACGACCATCAGTCATCATCATCACGATCATCAGTCATCATCATCACGACCATCAGTCATCATCATCATCACGACCATCAGTCATCATCTTCCCATCACTCATACATGTTCTGATAACTATTTACCTATCCAACAGGGTGACGCTGCTTTCTGGTATAATCTAATGAAGTCAGGAGAGGGAGATCCGCTGACACGGCACGCTGGCTGTCCTGTAGTCGTGGGCACAAAATGGGGTAAGCCGCAAAACTGTATATTTACTATATTTACTATATACAGGGTCTTGCGCTCATGCTTGTGTCGTGCTCGTTTTCACATGACAAGTTCTTAGCTTGCGTCTTATGCTTGCGTCGTGCTCGTTTTCACATGACAAGTTCTTATGCTTGTGTCGTGCTCGTTTTCACATGACAAGTTCTTATGCTTGCGTCGTGCTCGTTTTCACATGACAAGTTCTTATGCTTGCGTCGTGCTCGTTTTCACATGACAAGTTCTTATGCTTGCGTCGTGCTCGTTTTCACATGACAAGTTCTTATGCTTGCGTCGTGCTCGTTTTCACATGACAAGTTCTTATGCTTGCGTCGTGCTCGTTTTCACATGACAAGTTCTTATGCTTGCGTCGTGCTCGTTTTCACATGACAAGTCTTATGCTTTCGTGCTCGTTTTCACATGACAAGTTCTTATGCTTGCGTCGTGCTCGTTTTCACATGACAAGTTCTTATGCTTGCGTCGTGCTCGTTTTCACATGACAAGTTCTTATGCTTATGCTCGTTTTCACATGACAAGTTCTTATGCGTCGTGCTCGTTTTCACATGACAAGTTCTTATGCTTGCGTCGTGCTCGTTTTCACATGACAAGTTCTTATGCTTGCGTCGTGCAAGTTCTTATGCTTGCGTCGTGTCGTTTTCACATGACAAGTTCTTATGCTTCGTGCTCGTTTTCACATGACAAGTTCTTATGCTTGCGTCGTGCTCGTTTTCACATGACAAGTTCTTATGCTTGCGTCGTGCTCGTTTTCACATGACAAGTTCTTATGCTTGCGTCGTGCTCGTTTTCACATGACAAGTTCTTATGCTTGCGTCGTGCTCGTTTTCACATGACAAGTTCTTATGCTTGCGTCGTGCTCGTTTTCACATCGTTTTTTCACATGGCACATCGTTTTCACGTGACAAGTTCTTATGCTTGCGTCGTGCTCGTTTTCACATGACAAGTTCTTATGCTTGCGTCGTGCTCGTTTTCACATGACAAGTTCTTATTTCTCGTGCTCGTTTTCACATGACAAGTTCTTATGCTTGCGTCGTGCTCGTTTTCACATGACAAGTTCTTATGCTTGCGTCGTGCTCGTTTTCACATGACAAGTTCTTATGCTTGCGTCGTGCTCGTTTTCACATGACGAGTGCTTGCGTCGTGCTCGTTTTCACATGACAAGTTCTTATGCTTGGGTTTATCTATGGTTGCTTCGCTACTGAAAACCATGCTTTGTAGAAGTGAGTGTGAATTGACTGCTAACTTATCATTCGTGTTTTGTTCTCTCTCTAGTCTGTAATAAATGGATTCATGAGCAAGGAAACGAATTCAGAAGACCATGCAGTCTCTCCATCGACGAATAAACTCATAATTTTATAATCAATGATAAAAAGTACTCAAAGTTTAGCAAGAAAAAGGATTAAATATATATTTATTTCTTTATTCCAATATTAACAATAGATGCCAGACCTCCCCGGCCAATGCTGCCCTAGTTACCAGTCTACGTGATCTTCATATTGAAGACGCTAACTTATTTTTAACATTCTTATAAAATTAAGCAATAGATTTTATTAATAATAAAGTTTATTGTATGAGAGATTGTACTTCTTGCTCGGTTACCCTGTGGTAGAATAGAAACCATTTTAAAACCAGTTTAAAACCAGTTTAAAACCAGTTTAAAACCAGTTTAAAACCAGTTTAAAACCAGTTTGAAAGTAGCTTAAAATCGAAAAGCCAAAGCATCCTCAAACCAAGGAAGCCATTTAGAAAAAAATCTTACAACCAGTGTGAAACCGGTTTTCAACCGGAAAAACCAGTACGGTTGCTGAAGCAAAACCAGTAAGAAGGCAGACTAAACTGATGAATTTGTGTAAAGCGTCGTGTGTAAAGTGACATTAATCGTCCTCACTGAGTGAACATGGTCGGCGTACATCCTGTCCTCTCTCCAATATCCATTTGTTGGCAACTATAGAACAGAAAAAGTTGAGTACATTTTGTATTCGCAAACATACAGAAAGCTGAGCCCACGTTACGTGTGTACTTACCCCATTTCGAGCCTACAATAACTGGGCATGCGCCGTGTGTTGTTCTTGTATCAGGTTGTCCATTCTGCAGTAAGTTGTACCAGAATATTGCGTCGCCCTTTGATAGAACCATAATTGTAGGATTTACAAAAAGATTGATGAACCAGTTTGATATATGATTGTCTGTCCTTTTCTGTTTGTCTGTCTTTGTACGCTTTCTGTGTCTGTCTGCTTGTGTATCTGCCTGCCTGTATATCTGCCGGTCTATCTGTCTGTCTGTCTGTCTGTCTGTCTGTTTGCCTGTCTTCCTTCCTTCCTGCCTGCATGTCTGTCTGTCTGTCTGTCTGTCTGTCTGTCTGTCTGTCTGTCTGTCTGTCTGTCTGTTTGCCTGTCTTCCTTCCTTCCTGCCTGCATATCTGTCTGTCTGTCTGTCTGTCTGTCTGTCTGCTTTGTCTGTCTGCTTGTGCATCTGCCTGCCTGCCTGTCTGTATATCTGCCGGTCTATCTGTCTGCCTGCCTGCCTTCCTTCCTGCCTGCCTGCCTGCATGTCTGTCTGTCTGTCTGCTTTGTCTGCCTGCCTGCCTGCCTGCCTGCCTGCATGTCTCTGTCTGTCTGTCTGCTTTGTCTGTCTGCTTGTCATGTGTATCTGCCTGTCTGTCTGTCTGTGGGGCTGTCTACCTGTCTATTTCCCTCTCTATCTGTCTGCCTGCATGCCTCTGTCTGTCTGTCTATCTACATATACATCTTCTACTTTGTTCACCTTTCGTGGGTAAGTGATAATTTCAGGTTCGAGGAACACGGTCGCTCCCCCTGCTGTGACGTCACTCAACTATAAGTACAAACACGACCTCAGTAAGTTGATCATCAATCAATCGACATAGTTACAAAGTCAACTTACATAAAGAAGCACAGTAGCTATCCTATCTCCTTGGCCTTCACTAAGTACGGGATTTTTCGAAACCTAAGAATGACATTTGAATGAAAAGCTTAGTTTAGAAATGCATCCTTTATTATCACAGGGAAGAGAATATCATTGGATAATTGTTGGTTTTCCTGTGGTAAAAGAGGAAGAGGGAGACTGGTGACTAGGAGGGTATCATTGTATAATTGTTGGTTTTCCTGTGGTAAGAGAGGAAGAGGGAGACTGGTGACTAGGAGGGTATCATTGGATATTTGTTGGTATCCCTGTGGTAAGAGAGGAAGAGGGAGACTGGTGACTAGGAGGGTATCATTGGATAATTGTTGGTATCCCTGTGGTAAGAGAGGAAAAGGGGTGACTAGGAGGGTATCATTGGATAATTGTTGTCTTTTCCACTGTCTTTAAGAGAGGAAAAGGGAGACTTGACAAAGTGGGATTTGTCGGTATCAATATGAAAGAGGAAGAGGGAGCACACTAGGAGGGTAATAAATATTTGTTGTTATCCTCTAGGAGGAAAAGGGAGACTGGTGTGGTTATCATAGTGTATCCCTGCCAACACCATAGTTAACAATCTACAAGGAAGTAGTCTTCCACTTCTTTTCCACAGGACTTCAAATGGGATTGTCGTATCAATATGAAAATACAGCACATAAAGCAAATAAACATGTTGTTACCTCTAGGTAGTCTTGGTGTCGTTCATAGTGTCCGCCCACACCATAGTTAACAATCTACAAATATAAACAACATTATTTATTCTGTTTCTTAGTTCTTACTCAGTCTCTAGTTATCACGTCCTTCTTTCCTTCCTTTCTTCCTTCTTTCCTTCCCTCTTTCCTTCTTTCTTTCTTTTCTTTCCTTCCTTCTGGTATTTTCTTCCTTCCCTCTGTCCTTTCTTCTTCTTTCTCTTCCCTTCTTCCCTTCCTTCTTATATTCCTTGCTTCTTCTCTTTCCTTCCTTCTTATATTTCCTTCCTTCTCTCTTTTGCTCTTTCTTTTCTTCCATCCTTCCATTCATTCCTTCCGCTATCCCAGTGTCTTTTGGCATATGTTCGTGTGTGCAAACATTCCTTCTCTAGATGATGGTCTAGATATGGTCTCTAGCTAGAGACCGAAATATCCATAATAACATGGCAATCAAACTAAGATATCTTCTCGTTATTTCTTTCACACTAAAACTGTATGCCCAAATCAACATTTTAAATTCCTTCTCTTCATTCTTCCCTTCCCTTCCCTTCCCTTCCCTTCCTTCCCTTCCCTTCCCTTCCCTTCCCTTCCCTTCCCTTCCCTTCCCTTCCCTTCCCTTCCCTTCCCTTCCCTTCCCTTCCCTTCCCTTCCCTTCCCTTCCCTTCCCTTCCCTTCCCTTCTCCCCTTCCCTTCCCTTCCCTTCCCTTCTCTTCCTTAGACTCCATTGTTTTACGATATTTAGTGAACGATAAAACAACTTTACCTGTAGCAGCTCAGCTTTGTCGTCGTTTACTATCAAGCCAGTCAACGCTTCAATTCTGGCGTGTAAAGTTTCTACAGACTTTGATTCTGTTTCTTCCAGCCATGAACTACAAGGTAATTGAGATCAGATGATTCAGTGCTCGAGGTTTTTATGACAAGTGCTTTGTTTGTTTAAAGTACTTACCTTCTGCTGATCCTGTAATCAGTGTGTTTTTGTTCCCCAGTCGTGATATTCGTAACAAATGCTCTATTTAACTGAAAGATAAAGATAAAAGGCGATGATACGATGGTGATGATGGCAATGATAATGATGACAATAATGATGATGACAATGATGATGATAACAATGATGTTGATGACAATAATGATAATGATTATTATTATGATGATGATGATGACAATGATGACAATAATGATGATGACAATGATTATTATTATTATGAAGATGATGATGACAATGATGATGATAACAATGATGTTGATGACAATAATGATGATGATAATGATTATTATTATTATGATGATGATGATGATGACAATGATGATGATGATGACAATGATGTGATGATGATTATTATGATGATGATGATGATGATATGATGATTATTGATGATGATGATGATGACAATGATGACAATAATGATGACGACATACTTTTTTTTTGATGATTATGATGATGATGATGATAATGAATGATGACAATGATGATGAGATGAAGATGATGACTTTTTTTTTTTTTTGGATAGTTTGATGATTTCGTTGATTTCACTCTCCTTGATGACGTGTAATGATGAAATTTCTGATCGATGCTTTACTTCGATTTTGGCAGGTTTTAGGTCAATACAGTTTGGTTGGTTTTGTAATAACATTTCAGCATCTCAGTCGGCTTGCTTATTTTGTAAGTAATCAGTAATAACGAGACTCACCCTGGGTAGTGGCTCCTGTGGAAACGTGTTCGATTTTCACATTAAAAGCGTTTTAGTTTCAACACAGGATGGTATTTTGTGGCGGACAAATTCAGCATCTCAGTCGGCTGCTCCTAGAAGTATTTTGTAAGTCATCAGCATCTCATAACGAGCACTCACCCGTGTACCTGGGGTGGAGTAATACACGGCATTTGTCAACCTTATTTAAAATTTCAATACGAGACTCACGTGCAGCGCGACATAACCGTTCAAAGGCAGGAAATTGTATAAAGATGGCGGACTTTGATCTTTTTCTTCGATGTTGTACCACGCAATCTTTGGCTAACGGAGCCTTCACGCTTGCTTAAACGTTCTTTGGATCAACATCAAGAAAAAAAGCGTCAACAATAAGGAAATACAGTTTTAACGTGGTCAAACCTGTGTTTACGGTGGAGTGCCTAACGGATGGCATTTGTATAACGGACATTTAAAACGGACAATTTTAGGTCCACGTGCAGGTGATACTCCCTGTTACATAACCGTTCAAAGGCAAGGAGGTTGTCATCTTTTTTTTCTGTCCGAACTCGCTTTGATCTTTTCTCGATGTTTATAACGGACAGTACTGCGTACAATCTTTCGTCACACCATTGTTCGGTAAGATTTATTCCTGCTATACGAATTTGGAAATGGAATTTCAAGAAAAAAAGCGTATTAGTTAGAAAAATAACAATAATGAGCAATTATTGGACGAGGTTGAGCAAAATATCGTGATTGATCGGTGGCGAGCAGCTATAATAAGGTTTCTGCGAATACATTCAATAAAGAGTCACGATATCTGTAAGAAAAACCGTTATAACGGACACTTTCTCTGGTCACGGTGTCCGTTCACCTAAAGGGGTTCCACTATAGCTAAAAAAGCCGCAATCTATTGTCGTGTCTAACGAAAACACTGCACAGGCACCCCAACCGTTTATTCTCAGGCAGCTTATAATACCCAATAAAACGGAGCACTTCCGGTAGGCGCGGGGAGTAAAGAGATTATTAGTCGGGCCTCACGTTTAAGACCCGACTCTAAAAATGAGACTATTCGTCGTCGTCAACGTCGTTGAATAAAATCACTAATTTACTTTACAGGATGCGCCCTGTGCCGGACGCTAGTCGTCTCCGAAGGCTCTAAAACATCATTTATCAAACGAATGTGAATCTGAATAACCTTTATTTAACGTGGTCAAATGTGCTTTCAAAAAAACCACAATAACTTCATGCAGATATGGATTGGTCAATCAAGTATCTACAGTACTGCAAAGGGTTGAGATCTTCAGCTACTTAGAACGAAGTGAGAATGATACTCGCAGCCGCGCAATGATTCAGAGATTACAAAGGTTGTAAGGTTTTCACCAAGTGAGCGATAATAGCTTGGGTATACGGTATTTGTATTTGTATCGATATATTTATGGTAATAATAAACTATGTCATTGTCATTCATGATTCGCTGAGTTTGTGAAATCGCAGTACAGATTGCAAGGAAAGCAAGTTCTATCGAGCTCGTTTTAATCGCACTATAAGATATCTATATTTAGTTCAAATAGGTTACATTTCATTTAGAAGCCTGACTTCACGCTAGAAGAGCGTCTAGTTACAAAGGAAAAGTGAGCACCAAGTTAGCAAAAACATAGCTTGGGCTCCCTGTGTCTAGAATTGGTGCTCACTTTTCCTGGAACTCTTGATGCTTGTATTGAAATACTGTATTTGTATTCGCGCGTGCGCAAAACGTATCATGTTGGGTTCCCTGTGCGTAGAAACGTATTGTGTTAATTGGGCTCCCTGTGCGCGTCCCGCAAGATGCGCCCGCACAAATGATGTCTGTGCTATCATTACAAGGGTATGCAACATAGGTTGTGTGACAAGATTGTGTGACAAGATTGTGTGACAAGATTGTGTGACAAGATTGTGTGACAAGATTGTGTGACACGATTGTGTGACAAGATTGTGTGACAAGATTGTGTGACTCCCCACGATCAAAGTTACAGACTGAGTAGTAATTCGTTACTAAAGTTCTTCAAACAATCGTAAAAATGTCATGAAAACGAACACAACTGAAAAGACACGAACCTTTATCGAGTATCTCCTGTGTGTATTTTATTGCTTGAGTAAGATTCCCCATCTGTTAATAAAATGGTTATTTTTGAGATTAACTTTTAGAATTCCAAAACTGCGCCGACAAACAGTGTTACAGTACGACGGTAAAAACTGTGACTGCATGACAGCCAATCAGCTGCCAATATGGCGAGACATTAGACAGTAGTATGTATATACATCAATGGTGGTCACAGTTTTGAGAATATAAGTCACTAACATTAGACAGTAGTATGCATATACATCAATGGTGGTCACAGTTTTGAGAATATAAGTCACTAACATTAGACAGTAGTATGCATATACATCAATGGTGGTCACAGTTTTGAGAATATAAGTCACTAACATTAGACAGTAGTATGCATATATATCAATGGTGGTCACAGTTTTGAGAATATAAGTCACTAACATTAGACAGTAGTATGCATATATATCAATGGTGGTCACAGTTTTGAGAATATAAGTCACTAACATTAGACAGTAGTATGCATATACATCAATGGTGGTCACAGTTTTGAGAATATAAGTCACTAACATTAGACAGTAGTATGCATATACATCAATGGTGGTCACAGTTTTGAGAATATAAGTCACTAACATTAGACAGTAGTATGCATATACATCAATGGTGGTCACAGTTTTGAGAATATAAGTCACTAACAGTAGTTCACGGTAATTTTCTGTCTTTTGATTGGTCAATTTACGGTCCATATCATACGGTACGGACCTCACATCCGGGGGGGTATGGGGTGGTCACAGTTTTGAGAATCACTTAAATTTCAGGTAATTTTCTGTGTTTTGATTGCTTTACGTCTCTGAGGTACCCTCATCCCCATCTCTGAGACCCTGGACCTGTTCCAGACAAAAGAATGATAATTTTGCGACCCTGTTCCAGACAAAATGCCCAAAATAGGTACCCTGTTCCAGACTAGAAGCAGACTAGAAAGGCGTTTTGCCGCGGTTGACATGATCTCAAATAATCGAGGAATCTGGGGAAAAAGTCGACCCCGTTCCAGAGCCAAACTGAACGTAAAATATACCCTGTTCCAGACAGAAATAGTGATTTGAATACCCTGTTCCAGAGTCAGAGACAAAAACCATACCCTGTTGAGCGGCACATCCCCGCATAGTCCATATATGGGAGTACCCCCCCTCCCCGGGTCTCACATTAGGCCAGTAAAACAGTTATTGACCGGGTCTACATACCTGATATTCCGCCCAACCCAAGTACTCCAATACTCGTAGTTTCTTTAGCACTCCCTTGTAGCCATACTCAGGGCTCATGCGTACTATAGTCTCGTTCAACCAATCACGTGCCAGATCGAAGTGAGTCCATCTATGTGTGAGGTAACCTAGCTCATAGCATTCATCAGCGCCAAACTTTGGTCCTTGAGTGTCCTTGGTTAAGTGCCCATCCGCTATGTCTTTGGCTGACATTCGGTAGATTTCTTGTATGCGAAGCAATGCAGTTGCGCAGCCTAACAGGTCTGAAGGCTTGGGGAATACTTCCTTGTTTTCATTCAGGATTCCTTGTAGGTCTAGTGGAAACAGATAGTCGTTTTCGTATGAGTGGGAAAACTACGGCACCGTGACACTCAAATGGCTTCCTTTCTGAACCAATCATAAAGCGTGCAGATGCATCTCGTCCAATCAAACTCTTTCAACAAAAGCGCGGTGCGGTAACTTTCCCACTCATACGAAATATTCATGTTCTGTCAAGAGCGCGTACGTGCACGGAGTAAAACTGACGGACGTTCGCCCAAAGCCTGTTTTTCTCTAGCGACACCAGCACAATAACTTGTCATGTGTAAACGAGTCAGATGCAAACGTAAGCGCAAGAACAAGAAATAGAAAAATTGTGATCTTTGCGCTTGCGTCGCGAGAAAACAAACCATGCTTTCCCTTGGTTTACAAATCCAAGAGATCCATGCATAGAACTCTGCAAATTCGACCAGACTGTTATGTACGGAGCAAGAGCTTGCTTGGACCTAGAGTCCATTCTCTGCCCTGTAAAGCTATTAAACCTAGTTACCAGTAATGTTTGTTATGTACTGAGCAGAGCTTGCCTGGACCTAGAGTCCATTTCTCTGCCCCCTGTAAAGCTATACCTGTACTGAGCAGAGCTTGCCTGACCTAGAGTCCTTTCTCTGCCCTGTAAAGCTATTAAACCTAGTTACCAGTAATGTTTGTTATGTACTGAGCAGAGCTTGCCTGGACCTAGAGTCCTTTCTCTGCCCTGTAAAGCTATTAAACCTAGTTACCAGTAATGTTTGTTATGTACTGAGCAGAGCTTGCCTGGACCTAGAGTCCTTTCTCTGCCCTGTAAAGCTATTAAACCTAGTTACCAGTAATGTTTGTTATGTACGGAGCAGAGCTTGCCTGCCTGACCTAGAGTCCTTTCTCTGCCCTGTAAAGCTATTAAACCTAGTTACCAGTAATGTTTGTTATGTACTGAGCAGAGCTTGCCTGCATGACCTAGAGTCCTTTCTCTGCCCTGTAAAGCTATTAAACCTAGTTGCCAGTAATGTTTTGTTATATACGCCCTGAGCAGAGCTTGCCTGAGCAGAGCTTGCCTGACCCTAGAGTCCATTCTCTGCCCTGTAAAGCTATTAAACCTAGTTACCAGTAATGTTTGTTATATACGGAGCAGAGCTTGCCTGCATGACCTAGAGTCCTGTCTCTGCCCTCTCTGCCCTGTAAAAAGCTATTAAACCTAGTTGCCAGTAATGTTTGTTATGTACTGAGCAGAGCTTGCCTGGACCTAGAGTCCTTTCTCTGCCCTGTAAAGCTATTAAACCTAGTTGCCAGTAATGTTTGTTATATACGGAGCAGAGCTTGCCTGGACCTAGAGTCCTTTCTCTGCCCTGTAAAGCTATTAAACCTAGTTACCAGTAATGTTTGTTATATACGGAGCAGAGCTTGCCTGGACCCAGTAGAAGCTCCTTGCCTGGACTAGAGTCTGCCCTGTAAAGCTATTAAACCTAGTTGCCAGTAATGTTTGTTATGTATGGAGCAGAGCTTGCCTGGACCTAGAGTCCTTTCTCTGCCCTGTAAAGCTATTGATCAAAAGCAGTCTTGCGCTACTCAATACATATAATGTTTAACAAGATATCACGCGTTCATTATACTTACAAATCTACTTACCATTCTCTGGCCCTTGTTCCAGATATCGTGCTAGCTCACTCCAGTGTTTCAGAAAACGTCTGACCAATAAGAACACGTTGGATGGGTGATTAATATAGCCATCCATACCCACAGCTAATCTCTCTCTAGTAATATTCTTCATATTTTCAGAAAAATCCTGGACAACTTTTGGTGCGAATCTGTGACTCTTAACGTACTGGTCGAGTAACTGTGATAAGAATGTCTCGAGCCTAGAAAGGCCTTTCAGTTGCTCCATAGACGTAAAAATATCGCTGGATTTTGTCACAGAAAAATAAGCTACCAGGCAAAGAATTGGTAGTAAAACAGCGCTCTTTAACTGCATTGTTCTTTGGAGCACCGTGAAGAATAAAATTTCAAGGAATCAACAAGTGAGACGCAAGGAATGTTAGGTAGGCTACCACGTGCGCTTTGCAGAAACAAAGCAGTAGTTTACTGGTGTCAGTACTGGTGCCGGTCAATCGGTTAATTTATGCTAATTTTACTAAAAATTGGAAACAATTACTAATTCATTGTTATTAACTCTGTAAAATGTTATTGTTGATTTATTGATTCACTGTGGCGCCGGCGTTCACGTGGAAAATAATTTCGAAAAAGTTGCGGTTTTCAGACGGACGAAAGATATGGATATGGGACACGAAAGCGCATTAAAACGTGTATAACTCACTCGGGCTTAATAACTTGTCACATGAAAACGAGCACGACGCAAGCATAAGAACTTGTCACGTGAAAACGAGCATGACGCAAGCATAAGAACTTGTCATATGAAAACGAGCGAGTCAAGCATAAGAAAGTCACGTGAAAACGAGCATGACGCAAGCATAAGAACTTGTCATGTGAAAACGAGCACGACGCAAGCATAAGAACTTGTCATGTGAAAACGAGCACGACGCAAGCATAAGAACTTGTCATGTGAAAACGAGCACGACGCAAGCATAAGAACTTGTCATGTGAAAACGAGCACGACGCAAGCATAAGAACTTGTCACGTGTGAAAACGAGCACGACGCAAGCATAAGAACTTGTCATGTGAAAACGAGCACGACGCAAGCATAAGAACTTGTCATGTGAAAACGAGCATGACGCAAGCATAAGAACTTGTCACGTGAAAACGAGCACGACGCAAGCATAAGAACTTGTCATGTGAAAACGAGCACGACGCAAGCATAAGAACTTGCCATGTGAAAACGAGCACGACGCAAGCATAAGAACTTGTCATGTGAAAACGAGCACGACGCAAGCATAAGAACTTGTCATGTGAAAACGAGCACGACGCAAGCATAAGAACTTGTCGTCTTGTGAAAACGAGCACGATGCAAGCATAAGAAACGAGCACGACGCAAGCATAACAACTTGTCATGTGAAAACGAGCACGACGCAAGCATAAGAACTTGTCATGTGAAAACGAGCACGACGCAAGCATAAGAACTTGTCATGTGAAAACGAGCACGACGCAAGCATAAGAACTTGTCATGTGAAAACGAGCACGACGCAAGCATAAGAACTTGTCATGTGAAAACGAGCACGACGCAAGCATAAGAACTTGTCACGTGAAAACGAGCACGACGCAAGCATAAGAACTTGTCATGTGAAAACGAGCACGACGCAAGCATAAGAACTTGTCATGTGAAAACGAGCACGACGCAAGCATAAGAACTTGTCATGTGAAAACGAGCACGACGCAAGCATAAGAACTTGTCATGTGAAAACGAGCACGACGCAAGCATAACAACTTGACGTCTTGTGAAAACGAGCACGATGCAAGCATAAGAAACGAGCACGACGCAAGCATAACAACTTGTCATGTGAAAACGAGCACGACGCAAGCATAAGAACTTGCCATGTGAAAACGAGCACGACGCAAGCATAAGAACTTGTCATGTGAAAACGAGCACGACGCAAGCATAAGAACTTGTCATGTGAAAACGAGCACGACGACGCAAGCATAAAAACTTGCCATGTGAAAACGAGCACGACGTAAGCATAAGAAACTTGTCATGTGAAAACGAGCACGACGCAAGCATAAGAACTTGTCATGTGAAAACGAGCACGACGCAAGCATAAGAACTTGTCATGTGAAAACGAGCACGACGCAAGCATAAGAACTTGTCATGTGAAAACGAGCACGACGCAAGCATAAGAACTTGTCATGTGAAAACGAGCACGACGCAAGCATAAGAACTTGCCATGTGAAAACGAGCACGACGCAAGCATAAGAACTTGCCATGTGAAAACGAGCACGACGCAAGCATAAGAACTTGTCATGTGAAAACGAGCACGACGCAAGCATAAGAACTTGCCATGTGAAAACGAGCACGACGCAAGCATAAGAACTTGTCATGTGAAAACGAGCACGACGCAAGCATAAGAACTTGTCATGTGAAAACGAGCACGACGCAAGCATAAGAACTTGTCATGTGAAAACGAGCACGACGCAAGCATAAGAACTTGCCATGTGAAAACGAGCACGACGCAAGCATAAGAACTTGCCATGTGAAAACGAGCACGACGCAAGCATAAGAACTTGTCATGTGAAAACGAGCACGACGCAAGCATAAGAAACGAGCACGACGCAAGCATAAGAACTTGTCATGTGAAAACGAGCACGACGCAAGCATAAGAACTTGTCATGTGAAAACGGGCACGACGCAAGCATAAGAACTTGTCATGTGAAAACGAGCACGACGCAAGCATAAGAACTTGTCATGTGAAAAGGAGCACCACGCATAAGCTCAAGTATAGAAACATTTTGACCCGTGCTTCCCGTTGGGACCGTTTTCAGTCAAATGAAAACAAAAGAACACAATGGAATTAGAGTGCACTGTTTATTTCACGGACTTATGAAAACCACTCTGTGCAGTACTATAGTGCCGTTTTTACACGAGCCAAATCATAATTACAACAAATGGCAGTATTTATATATAATCGGGCAATTTTGGTTCGATTCCACGAAATATCAGGGCGAGTTAGGTCGAGCCATGGTTCGTATTTTGGCGAGACGTAGTCGAAATTAAATCACAGCATTTACACTAATGCAGTCTTTTTTAATGTGACCCTCATTAGCGAGACAGTAATGTAAGTGCAGACACTGAGGGTGGTCACTGCCAGAGTGACAATTAATAGTGCTGGAGCACTACCTAACCTGTGACCCTCGTTAGTGAGATAGTAATGTAAGTACAGACACTGAGGATGGTCACTGCCAGGGTGGCACTTAATAGTGCTGGAGCACTAACAAACCTGTGGCCCTCAATGTAAGTACAGACACTGGGGATGGTCACTGCCAGGGTGGCACTTAATAGTGCTGGAACAAACCTGTGGCCCTCATTAGCGAGCTATAGGCACGAACTAGTGGTTAGACTAGTACAAACTGCGTCGGTGTATTAAATGACAATCAACAAGTGTGTAGAATTATACTTTGATACCATGTAAAAAAGGCACTTAAATATACTCACGCTTCAGACATTAGTCCTTCATCGGAGTAAAAGAGCACATCTCTAACTTACTATCAGATCTCAACACAAACCAATGAATAACAGGAAACAATTTATTGCACAAGACTCTTCTAGCCAAACAGAGTGGATATAATTTTCAAGCTAGCATGTATCCCCATTTATTTCACATGGGGTTATTTTAGTCTGATACTTGTCTTGATGTAACCAGATGTAGTCGTCTATGTTGTCAATGCTTTAATAGCTATTACATGTTCTTCATCCATTGCTTTAAGTACAGTCACCGTGAACTGGTCCTCGTTTTTGAATTTTGCTTGTATTTCTTCACCAATGTCACCCGCAGGTATTTTAATATCTTCGCGTTCAGCTCCATTGTCATCCATCAAGGTTAGATAACCTTCATCAATGTTCGTCATCTAGATCAAAACAAAGGAAATATTTGAAACCATAAACAGAAAAATTGGCCAGTGTGGAGAGGTGGCCATTGTGGAGAGGTGGCTATTGGGGAGAGGTGGCTATTGGGGAGAGGTGGCCAGTGTGGAGAGGTGGCCATTGTGGAGAGGTGGCTATTGTGGGGAGGTGGCCATTGTGGAGAGGTGGCCATTGTGGGGAGGTGGCCATTGTGGAGAGGTGGCTATTGGGGAGAGGTGGCCAGTGTGGAGAGGTGGCCATTGTGGAGAGGTGGCCATTGTGGAGAGGTGGCCATTGTGGAGAGGTGGCCATTGTGGGAGAGGTGGCCATTGTGGAGAGGTGGCCATTGTGGAGAGGTGGCCATTGTGGCCATTGGGAGGTGGCCATTGTGGAGAGGTGGCCATTGTGGAGAGGTGGCCATTGTGGAGAGGTGGCCATTGTGGAGAGGTGGCCATTGTAGAGAGGTGGCCATTGTGGAGAGGTGGCATTGTGGAGAGGTGGCCATTGTGGAGAGGTGGCCATTGTGGAGAGGTGGCCATTGTGGAGAGGTGGCCATTGTGGAGAGGTGGCCATTGTGGAAAGGTGGCCATTGTGGAGAGGTGGCTATTGTGGAGAGGTGGCCATTGTGAAGAGGTGGCCATTGTGGGGAGGTGGCCATTGTGGGGAGGTGGCCATTGTGGGGAGGTGGCTATTGGGGGGAGGTGGCCATTGTGGAGAGGTGGCCATTGTGGTGAGGTGGCCATTGGGGGGAGGTGGCCATTGTGGTGAGATGGCCATTGTGGAGAGGTGGCCATTGTGGAGAGGTGGCCATTGTGGGGAGGTGGCCATTGTGGGGAGGTGGCTATTGTGGAGAGGTGGCCATTGTGGAGAGGTGGCCATTGTGGAGAGGTGGCCATTGTGGGGGTGAGGTGGCCATTGTGGTGAGGTGGCCATTGTGGAGAGGTGGCCATTGTAGAGAGGTGACCATTGTGGAGAGGTGGCCATTGTGGGGGTGAGGTGGCCATTGTGGGGGTGAGGTGGCCATTGTGGTGAGGTGGCCATTGTGGAGAGGTGGCCATTGGGGGAAGAAACACTGAAGACAACGGCGACAATGATTACACTTTTTATTATGCCAATACAAACAGCGAGAACTACAAGCCTATATTGCTTCAAAAGCAATGATGTTTCGGCCCTTAAAGGCATAAAGACATCAGATTGGAATACGTTTGTGAAAGTGTTCACCGTTCAGCACATTGAAATGAATTATCAACGCCTTCAATTTGATCGTAAAGATATAAGTGCTGTTTTGGACCAATCAGAGAGAGCCGTTCTCACAGTAATTTGCATATCCTCAGTTTTCTATGACAGCTAATTGACAGGTGTAGAGCTGGTAGTATTATGCTAACGAGAAACCAAATACAGTAACGTAAACAAGGTACTCTTCTTAAATATTGTCATAACATAAAATAGGAAATAATCATGGCTTACGTACCAATTGACTTCTTTGTGAAACTATTCAGTGAACTTGATGAACTCAGAGTGAAAAAAAAATTAATATGTCTTTTTGACGATTTCAAGAAAACGTCAATTTTTGAGCTTGCTAAAGACAGTCAGTGAAACTTTCAAAACAAATGATTGCAGTGAACAGTTCACTTGGCTACATATGAGTATGGCTTTTTCCAAACATTTTTGCAGATACGCCACACCCTTAACTTTGGATGGCGATTTTAGGTTTGAAGGAGCAGCTTACATTTATTTGCTGGTGTTTACAGCATACTTCATGCGACTGGCACAGGACTTTTATTCACCTATTTTTTAAAAAAGTTGTAAGGAGATAGGAGAATGGTCGTTCTAAGATCGTTCTCGGCCGGCACGAGTTTCTAGGTGTCAAAAATCTGCAAAGTTGTTATTATTAAAGTTTTGCATCTTTTTTCCCACGATTTTTTCCTTCTTTTTTGGAGCATTTCCTTTTTTTTCTTATTTCTTTTCCTTTACTTTTAGCTTTATGTTTTTCATTTTTATCGGATTTGATATCTATCGGTGTTTAATAAGCTTACCACAACACAAAATAACAGCGGCAAAAAGAATGTAAGAAAAGACATTGACTTCATTTAGATTTCAATCTTGTGTTCTTGCTTGTGCGATACTGATAGCATGTCTTCGAACTTCTAGCATTTTGCTTCGTCTTTGATCCCCATTATGTCGTCATTTGACTTCAGAACACAGTGCATAGCTATGCAGTTCTCAGCTGAGGCAACATGCGAGTTGTTTTGAGCAATATTTGAGTTGTTTTGAGCAATATTTGAGTTGTTTTGAGCAATATTTGAGTTGTTTTGAGCATTATTTGAGTTGTTTTGAGCATTATTTGATTTGTTTTGAGCATTATTTGAGTTGTTTTGAGCATTATTTGAGTTGTTTTGAGCAATATTTGAGTTGTTTTGAGCATTATTTGAGTTGTTTTGAGCATTATTTGAGTTGTTTTGAGCATTATTTGAGTCGTTTTGAGCAATATTTGAGTTGTTTTTAGCAATATTTGAGTTGTTTTGAGCATTATTTGAGTTGTTTTGAGCAATATTTGAGTTGTTTTGAGCATTATTCGAGTTGTTTTGAGCAATATTTGAGTTGTTTTGAGCAATATTTGAGTTGTTTTGAGCAATATTTGAGTTGTTTTGAGCAATATTTGAGTTGTTTTGAGCAATATTTGAGTTGTTTTGAGCATTATTTGAGTTGTTTTGAGCAACATTTGAGTTGTTTTGAGCATTATTTGAGTTGCAAGTTTCATTGAAAGAGGAATTGGATGTCATTTCCATGAGCATGCGCTTTTATGACATTACAACACTTTCGGAAATGTTCGATAACCTCTGGAAACTGTTCAGAAACTCTGAATATTCCTCTCCCCTCCCCTCGAAGCAATGAGCCTTTGGTTTCCTCAGTGGCACAGCGCATGCGCCTTGGTAACCAGTTAGCAAGCCTACATCCCCTTGCATCCATTCCCCTTTCCTTTCTCCTCTCCCCAATCCCCACGCCCCCAAACGAGGAACGACTGTAATGCAGACTGGCGATTTGTGGCCATAAGAAAAAGAAAGCCCATTTTACAACTCAACGTGCCACAGGCAACCCGCCAAGTACTAATGTCACTGCCCCAGTGCTTTACCCCAGCTATTAGCACTATACATACCTGATAATCAGTACGTTTCACATGGGGGACTTCCATGTTATGGGTAGAAGGACACAGATCTTCATATTTTTTTTGAGTGAAAATGTCAAGTGCTACAAAGTGAATCTAAAACAAAAATAAATATCATGCAGTCAGTATTATTAGTATATTAACTCTTGTCTCAGATAGTTCAGAACTGGATATTCAACGATTCTATGCAGATTAAATCAGGGTTATGATAGAATTCTCATGACCAAATCCCTTACAATGTTGTCCATTATTTTGAGTATTGATACTTCGTGTGAAACATTTAAAAAATGCCTCAAAACAACTTCGATAAATTGAAGGGGTCCATGCAATAACAACGCAAGTGACTTGTGATCAAAATCTGAATTCTCCTTTTAGATTCAAAGAAATTTAAGGAGAATTTAGAGTATGATCAGAGATCACTTACATTGTTATTGCACAGACCCCTTCAATTGTCCAAAACTAATCAAAGAAATATATATTAATGGGGCATGTATTGTCGTTTGCACCACAGGCAACCCATAACCTCATACCCAGTCTTCCCAAAGTGTCATTCTCCATTACCACAGGCAAACCATAACCTCATACCCAGTCTTCCCAAAGTCTCCTTCACCATTACCACAGGCAACCCATAACCTCATATCCAGTCTTCCCAAAGTATCATTCTCCATTACCACAGGCAACCCATAACCTCATATCCAGTCTTCCCAAAGTATCATTCTCCCATTACCACAGGCAACCCATAACCTCATATCCAGTCTTCCCAAAGTATCATTCTCCATTACCACAGGCAACCCATAACCTCATATCCAGTCTTCCCAAAGTATCATTCTCCATTACCACAGGCAACCCATAACCTCATATCCAGTCTTCCCAAAGTATCATTCTCCATTACCACAGGCAACCCATAACCTCATACCCAGTCTTCCCAAAGTTTCATTCTCCATTACCACAGGCAACCCATAAGCTCATAGCCAGTCTTCGCAAAGTATCATTCACCATTACCACAGGCAACCCATAACCTCATACCCAGTCTTCCCAAAGTATCATTCTCCATTACCACAGGCAACCCATAAGCTCATAGCCAGTCTTCGCAAAGTATCATTCTCCATTACCACAGGCAACCCATAAGCTCATAGCCAGTCTTCGCAAAGTATCATTCTCCATTACCACAGGCAACCCATAACCTCAAACCCAGTCTTCCCAAAGTATTATTCTCCATTACCACAGGCAACCCATATAGCCGGTGGAGACTAAAAGGGATGCCTCAAAAGGATCTTATTAAATATTCATTTCCATGACATCAGTCGACACTCTCCGAAAGAGTTCTTGGGTTTCGTTTTTTTTATCGACTGATCGACGGGAATTTCGAGAACTGCATTATATTGATCCAGGGGCGTTATAGCCTCCTTTGCAGATGTCGTGTAGCGCTTCGGTTCCCGTCATTCCTCCACTAACGTCTGCTAAGACTCGAACAACATTCCTTTCCGTATTGTTTTCTATCAACCAATCAAATTGCTAGGTGATCTGTAAATTTTTCATTTTCCCACTTTTGTGTCGCGTGAATACAGAAAATACGCCAACGAAAGTCTTCAATTTTGACACTATATATGCAAGAAAGAGGAATCTAAGAAAAACCGTACGCCTGAAGGCCTGAAGGATATTTGGTAGAAGTCTGTTGGATATTCCCTCTATATTAAAAATACTTGATGGATTAAAAGACCTTGCCGACTACACTTAGAACTTATTTCAGCTTTTAGTAGAGTGGTTCAAGTTTCAAGATGGCTGTCAAAATACTAATAAAAGATGAAATAAGTTCTAAACGTGTAGTTTCCCATGCCAAAATGCTAAGAATAGACCTGTCAAACGTCGACAAATTGCATGTCAAAACCATAACATTCACGTCAACAAACGAAGCCGCCGCCAGCAAACCTATAAACGCTTGAAACCAGACACAACCGTCAATTTGATTCACTTTAATTGTTATATTAATACGAGATCAAACATTAAAGGTATACCTGAAACTACTAGTGATGTTCCCGAACCAGTGGGAAGATTTATAGAAACGTCTTTCTTTTCTAAAGTTATCAATGGCATCTCTGATGAATATTGAACTTATCTATACAAAGAACTTGGCTTACTTTTCTATAACAGTCATCCATATGCTCACTCTCCAACATCGCCGATTCATTGCCATCTTGTTCGCGGAAAAGACGGCCAAGGTCAAGGTCGTACCCACAAGCTTTTGTGGGGCTTTCTCTGATTGGTCAAATTCGTAGAAAGGAATGTTGTTCGAGTCTTAGCAGACGTAGTGGAGGAATGACAGGAACCGGAAGCACTACACGAAGTCTGCAAAGGAGGCTAGGGGCGTTAATGTTTTGGTAATAATAATGCGGGAAAGAGCGGGAATATTTTAAATTTTTAAATAACTAAATCCCTGTACTCATGGATTCGCTATCACTACTTGAAAAATTGAACAATTTTGTTGCAATAGACAACTCACTAGTTTGGCTATGCTAAAGATATAGAAGAAACATATCAAGCTCTAATGCAGTTCGAAACCATCACGACGACTCGATTTTCTTCCTTTTATAGCAAATATTTTCGTAAGAGATATTACAGGCGCGATCCTTGGCCGTTTTTCAGCTTTAAGCGCACAACCGAAAGAACATCATTAAGTTAGCGCAGATACTGAATGAGCTCGTCCCGGCCTGTATCCCTGGTGAGGTATACTTGAATCGGCTGTCAGTGTTCTGCAGGTGACTTGCAAGATCGGTTTTGGCGTGAAATTGCAGTAAGACGTAAAAGTTACTTTTATCTTTAGTGTGCCGACTGCCACATTTATTCGTTTCTCGCAGGATGTCATCGTATGATTTTTATTTACTACCGAGAAAAATCGAAAAGAAATGCTCTTTGTAATTGCCAAGTTGAGAAATTGACACAAAAACAATACCGCGCGCAGTCTAGACATGGTGAGCAGGGTCTTTGAAGAGTTTCATTTAAAAAATCCCTGTCGGAGGCAATTGAAGGGGTGCCCATGAAAACTGCGTATGTGACTATTTTCATGTTTTTCAAAATGTTATGCAATTGCTTCAAAAATACACCTGCTGGCTTATTGATACCTATATAAACATGATTTGGTCATTTTTAGATCGATTACACTAGAAAAAGAGCTTGTTTTGCAGTTTGCCGTTTTTCATAGAAATCAAAAATGCGCGTTTTTGACGTCATGACAATGTGCGACATTTGACTTTGATTTTCTTCCAAAATACATCATTGTGAAACAAAACGCCACTTGCTCGGCAAACTTCCATCTCTCTTGGAATTGGTATATTCGGGAGGTTTCAATTCGACTATTTCGGGATCCCTGTTGTTTTTCCCAACGCACGACCGAACTGCTCATTCTGGGATATCATGAACATTTTTGTCAACGACATTCCGTACCTCCATGTTTTAGAGATATTTTATAAAGTCTTTTATCACCCGGGCCTACAGGCAAACTAAAAGCACCGGTTGCATTCTTTACTAGTCGAAAGTCGCCAAAACTGCCTTAGTAGGTCCTCGAATTCACCACAGAACGACCAGAGATCATATCCAGTCTTCCCAAACTCTCATTCTCGGCTGAATCGGCCATTTTGAAAAATCTGACACCGTGTTTGCAGATTCAGTTTCATCGTGAAATTGCACCTCGCCCCTGATTTCTTCCAGGAGAATGGCCTCTACCACCAAAGTCAAGCTCCATAATGATGCTGTTCTGGGGTATCTTCTGTGGTGAAAACATGGCAATAAAAGACTTATCCAGTCTGTGGCAAAGTGGCCCAGTTCTGCGAAGCACTTCCAGAACCGATAGCCACGCCACGAGACAACTTAACCGCCTGATAGTTTGAGCCCGCGAGCTGTCAAGATTTCCATGGCAACAAAATTCGCTAAAAACTTCTAAAATCTCTGGAAGTGAAAGGTTGAAATCATTCACATCTGAAGGTTTGTTATTGTTGAACACACACGCACAGATCACTGACGCGTAAAAGTTTCTTAATTTGCATATTTTCACCAACTAATCCTGATAAATTCAATCATGCCCATAACCCATCATTAAATATACTGTAGTGCCCAAAATTCGAGTGTAAGTCGATCCATTAACAGGCACCAAATCATGTGTATATAAGTATTTAGAAGCCAGTAGGTGTATTTTTGAAGCAATTGCATAACATTTTGAAAATAATCAAAATAGTCTTCCCACATACGCAGTTTTCATGGGCACCCCTTCAATTGTTTGGGAACTGACACAAGGGCGAACTTTTTTTGAGGAAAAGTTTTTTTTCTTGTGTAGACATGGATAGTATAGAGTTTACGGGAGAGGAATCAATACGATTAAAATGAGGCCAGCATTAGGTTGTAACACTATACGTGATTCTGAACATTGATAACAAATATTCTCTGATAAAAATTTACATACAGTGATAATCGATGATACTCATCACTCCATCATAATAAAATAAATAAAACCAACTTTCAGTACACTAAGATCCAGCGATTGTGCATTTTGATTTCCCCACCGTTCCGCCATATTGAATTTGATTCTTCGGGAAATGAGCTCGGGGGATTGTCGTACATTCCGTGACGTCGTGGAATTGAATATTTAATGAGGTCCTTTTGAGGCATCTCTTTTAGCCTCCACCCTCGTAGCCAGTCTTCGCAAAGTATCATTCTCCATTATCACAGGCAACCCATAACCTCATATCCAGTCTTCCCAAAGTATCATTCTCCATTACCACAGGCAACCCATAACCTCATATCCAGTCTTCCCAAAGTATCATTCTCCATTACCACAGGCAACCCATAACCTCATATCCAGTCTTCCCAAAGTATCATTCTCCATTATCACAGGCAACCCATAACCTCATATCCAGTCTTCCCAAAGTATCATTCTCCATTATCACAGGCAACCCATAACCTCATACCCAGTCTTCCCAAAGTATCATTCACCATTACCACAGGCAACCCATAACCTCATATCCAGTCTTCCCAAAGTATCATTCACCATTACCACAGGCAACTCATAACCTCATACCCAGTCTTCCCAAAGTATCATTCTCCATTACCACAGGCAACCCATAACCTCATACCCAGTCTTCCCAAAGTATCATTCACCATTACCACAGGCAACTCATAACCTCATACCCAGTCTTCCCAAAGTATCATTCTCCATTACCACAGGCAACCCATAACCTCATACCCAGTCTTCCCAAAGTATCATTCTCCATTGGAAAACACTAGATAGCAATGACCTAAACCAGGTCAAGATTTATGCCTCTTTCTACAAAGGACATGTCTTTGTAGAATGAGGCATCTATTGTTATTCAAATCTTGACCTGGTTTAGGTCATTGCTATCTGGTGTTTTCCTTCTCCATTACCATAGGCAACCCATATCCTCATACCCAGTCTTCCCAAAGTATCATTTTCCATTACCACAGGCAACCCATAACCTCATACCAGTATTATTCTCCATTAGCTCAAGTAATGCATGGATCAATTCCAGCTGTTACCATCCCCCCCAATAATGTTTCTATTGTCCAATGTCAACAATATTTGTTCGTGATCTCGTTAGTATTTGTGAATAATTTACACTGACTCAAGGCTAACCCTGCATACATGCCTCTGCTATCTCAATTTACAGCGATATCTGCAAATTCGAAAGAGGACGATTGTGACTTTGTTCTTAGCTACATGTCTTGCTTTTTTATTTATTTTTATTTTTACATGTCTTACCTTAGCATGTCCATGCTTGCCAGTTTTAGATGTAGACATCTCCACGATTTTGCAGGGGCGTCCCTTGATGACAACATAACCATTTTTGCGCAAAGCCGAAGCTTGGTTGGGGTAGGTCTTAGCTGCACCAGAATCTCCGCCCCCAAAATCTTCGGAGTCACTCATGATTGCAAGCTAAAGATAATGGAGATACATACATACATAAAGTTTATTTATAAACACAGTAAAATCATCAGTATAAATACAATACAATGGTTATCTAAAATATTAAAAAAATAAAGATGAAATGTTTATTGTATTAGCTTTGTCACTTTAATGATACAGAACAAGGGTAATGCAAATATCATACTACCTTATTATCACTTATTTTTGCGCATCCTTAATTTCGCAAAAATGTCAGAGGCAGAGGCATATTTCGTGAGGCTTTAATTTTGAGATTTTGCAGAAAAAACATGTATAGGGAACTTAATTTCGCGTTTTTTGAAATCATGATCTGGCGCAGTATACGAACATATCGTTTTGAATCGGGTAAATGATGTAATAATTCAAATATTGGCATATTTTTGTAACGTTATTCTAGGTATATTTTGTTTGAAGCAATACGTTCGTTTTTATCACAATGTTTGTTTGTGGACTAATTGTTGATAAAAGACCTCACCGCGTGACATTAAATTTCGGGTTGTTAATTTTTGCGGTAATTATTAATCGCGAGTCTTTAATTTCGCGGGTTTTTTTCAAACGCGAAAATCGCGAAATTAAAGACGCGCGAAAATAAGTGATAATAATCCTTGAAGTGCTCGAATGAATTGACCACTTTCGATATATGCTACATACTTGTCATACACGAAGGTTTCAGTGCAAGGCTCCGGGGAATAATTAAATTTATTATTTTATCTTTTCATGAATCAGTGAGCATTATTCCCCAGAGCCTCGCTCCGAAACTATTGTATGTAACTACTGAAGCATACAGTACCGCCTAAAAATATTGCAACAACCAAGAACCGCAATTGCGTTTTATTTGCGTTTGCGGCCGCAAAAAAAAAAAAGAAACCGCAAAACAAAATGGCTTCCAAACTCATTAAAAACTGAACACCGCAAATTGCGCTTTCTTTTAGAAGTCTTTTTGCGCTTTCATTGTTCGTGTGCGAGTTGCGTGAATTGCGAATAAATTATCTTTGCGTTTTTAGTCGATCTACGATCTTACAGTTTATACATGTAGACTATCAATCATTTCAACAATAACAACCAAACAACTCCTCGTAGTAATGCTGGGAAACTCATGCAATTCCCGGTATAGTCGTAGGCTGAGGATAAAATATCGCAACTTCTAAAATAGATTTTGTAATGACTGTGAAAAACATACACGACTTGCCGTGACCGTGCAGGTTTTTTTCCACAGGATTCGAGTCCGTCCATTTACTCGCCCAAAGTAACAAGCTGTAACTAGTAGATCAGTCAACGATTACTAAATCAGCTAGAAACCTCAAACTTTTCATCTCTAAAACACAACGCTGTGATTTACGAAAACACAAATGCCGTGATTTACGATGTTGGTGAATTGTAGACAGTTTGATTGACACATGGTGTGTTGAACCCGTGAGAATGTACGGGAAGCTTGGGAACTTTATAGAAACTAGTCAGATAAACTCTGAAATGCGACACAATGTATTTCAAAAAGAACTTTTACATTAGATACTGTTACTTTTGCTCATTTGGTAAATCAAAACGACCAGAGAACGACTCATCAAACTATCAAACATAACCAAGCTCAAGGTGTGAAATGTTTGTTTACGATTTACGAAGATTACGAAGTGAGTTCTTGAGAATATTATTATTCACATAAACGACTTGTTTGATCCTAAAACTTTTGCTCAAAAGCCTTTAATACCAAATGAAAAACATTTACTTGGAATCTGGATGAATCTGAACATTTCTCAAACACTTTTTTCGGAGATACTTGTTAGTTTGTTTTGGTGTTGTGTGACACCTGAGCCACGCGTGCAGCGTGAACCGGATCAAACCGGTAACGAACTTGAGAAAGGTTCGATATCTTCATACTCCTAACTTTAGTTCCTCACTAGGTATAATTTTAAGATGTCTTAAGACATGAATTCCAAATCTAAAGACCGATCAGAGCGGCTGTCAGTGAATAATTTTCATAAACTTGTCATCACTTCGTGTATCAGCGAACGACAGACTGTCGTAATTTGTTCGTCAAAACAGATAAAACATAAAGTGCTTTCATCTTTTTCGAATAATCGACTGATTTGTTGTGGGATCCTTGCACGTTTGAGCTTCAACTCGAACAAATATATTATCTTTGCGGGTGAATCAATTAATTTTGCGTATTATTGCGTTCTATTGTCTTATGCCGTGAAACGCAACTTGCGGTTTTTATGAATAATGACCGAGGCGCAAGAGAAAACCGCAAAAATTGCGGTTCTCTTTAAAAAGTCTTTTTGCGGCGCAATTGCGGTTCTTAGCTGTTGCAATACTTTTAGGCGGTACTGTATATTGACTGGCATTTCAGTCATCTACTACACTGTACATCTGAAATTGTTTAGCTACTCCAGCAAGTGTACTTACTCAAACTATTTTGATGTTCTACCTTGCATACCTGCCCCAATAAGTGAAAGCCCCTTAATCTTAGAGTGCACGTTAAGACAGTCGTCATGTTGGTTCCCAAATACAAAGTGTTCCTCATTAACTTCTCTGGTACATTTTGTAGGTTCATCCAACATGGCGGTTGCATCTTTATTTATTACTATTATTACAGTAATACTATCTTTGTTATTTATAGCCAAAAAGCTGAGGGCTTGGGAGGATTGGGGCAGGAGGGGGGGGAAGGTTGATACTGGTGGTGCATTTACGAGTCGCTTGATGATAGATACATGTCATGCCAATCAAAACTATCCAATCAGGAACACCGTTCATACACGAACGGTGAATTGAAAAATACCAATCCTTGGCGGCAGGCGTTCCCTTCCCCTCTTCTCCGGCCCTAATCCTCCCCGGCCCTAATCCTCCCCGGCCCTAATCCTCCCCGGCCCTAATCCTCCCCGGCCCTAATCCTCCCCGCCCTAATCCTCCCCGGCCCTAATCCCCCTAATCCTCCCCGGCCCTAATCCTCCCCGGCCCTAATCCTCCCCGGCCCTAATCCTCCCCGGCCCTAATCCTCCCCGGCCCTAATCCTCCCCCCCTAATCCTCCCCGGCCCTAATCCTCCCCGGCCCTAATCCTCCCCGGCCCTAATCCTCCCCGGCCCTAATCCTCCCCGGCCCTCAGATTTCCTGATATCCGCTAAGAACCCCTGTTCAACAGGTTATGTTATTTATTTCTCAAGGGATGTTCATACATGTGGTTGCACACCAAGAATTATAAATGCCAATTAGCCATTACCAAAACGAGCAGGAGACTGGTACCAAGTCCGTAAAACTAATTCAATTATTGAGCATCATTTTATGAGAGAGCAGATCAAACTTAGCTAGTCTGGAAAGTTTGGTGAACGTCGGCTTAATATTGACGATGCTAGAGGGCACCAAAGATGTCTATTTTCCCATACAAACTCTGTAAATTTTTGACATTGTCCATCCAAACCATATAAATACATTCACTGTAAAATTTTGGCTGGACAACACAATTTCAAAAGTTTATAATTCCGACCGAATTCGCTCAATTCACATCACACTTTGCACAGATGCTAATTTCAACATGCTCTTTCATGTCATGAACTAAATTTTGTAATTACATTAATTCTAATAAACTCATTCCCAGTCCCCTGCTCGATTTGATAGTGGCTAATAAGGATTCTTGGAGAGCATCTTTAACATGGGTGAAAAATAAACATTATTCCACTAATTCTTAGGTTGCATGTTACGTTATAGCCGCCATGTTGGATGACAATAACAAAGCATTCCTCATTAGCTTCTATTGTTAGATCATCCAACATGGCGGCTGTTTCATTGTTATTTATATCTCAAGGGAATTTCGGTCACGTGGTTGCAATTAAACCCAAGAATAGATGGATTAGTGGACTAGTGCTACATGTATGCAGCCTCCTTTCAGTGTATTGTTTAGTCTACTAACCTGTATGGTTAGCTACCCTTAAAATTAATTTCCAACCCAAAACTCCCAAAGTAAAATGTTTTAAACACCCGGCCGGAAACGCAACAGCTTTTACTGAGAGCACTGAGTTACGAGTACACTTCTCAACTGTATATGGTATAATAAATGTTCATTCTATGGTAAACCCACATAATTGGACTATATAGTTGGTTGGTTTGTTATCCCATTCTCAGATCAAGTCAAAATAGTTGATTACACTTTTGAGTTGTTATAACATATTTATAGTCTACACTAGGGGGCTTTGAACGGATTCAAACATTTTAGATCGAAATCCTTAGGAAGTTAGTATTCACAATACTTATAATTTGGCACGTTGGCAAATAGTAGAGACAAAATTGCGGGTACAGATATAACTCGATCGGTTAATAACAATAACATAACATGTACAAGAAAGTCCTGTTTTGTAAAAGGGTTTTCTTTCTTCCGCTAGAACAAAATATCTGTCTTGCTAAACGAATTAGATTAACAATGTGTGCTAAAAGAAGCAATTCAGATGAAAGTTCAAACGAACATTCTGTTATTGGAAAAAAGAATTTAATTCTCACGTGTTCACAGTTCGTAGAACGAATAAAAAGCCGGTCACGACAATCTAGCTGAACATGAAGCAATTTCCACGGATATAATACCACAGCACAACCATCTCGATTACGTATCATTACCGTAAAGATATTCCAACCATTAGCCCAAAGCATCATTGCAGAAATCAAGAAAAAGAAGTCAAAATTTCACAATGAAACTCCAATTTTACATTTCACTCATTCAGTGCCGGCATTCAAAACTTAATTTATGTCTCAAAAACACCACGTAAAAACACCGACATTTTCTCTACAACAAGCTAATACATGAAGGTATTATCTGGTTTTAGCATTTTAGTAATGTCAGGTGTTTTTAGTGGAGGAAAAGCTGAGAAAACAAGGAGAAATACTCACCTAAGTTTCGCGACAACGTGGTGGATAAAAGAGGCAGAACTGCTTCGCACACCCTTAGTTTGGGGGGTCAAGCAATTGCAATTACCGTTACCCCTATGTACAGATATTGTACCACAGACGTCTCGTACTCTCAAACACCTCCACCAATATAGTCCCTAACGCAATTACTGACATAAAAATCTTTGGCTTGAGAAAATAAGTTTTAATTTCCAAGAGACGGAATTGTTCTTGTTGTGAGCTTACAAAATGGGAATTAGTGTAAGGAAGGGACAAAAAGTGAGGGACTAATTTGAGGGACGCGTGCCTTGAAGAGGAGCATGAAATATTGGAAAATTGTACAACAAAAATCAAAATGATTCCTTTCATTAAAAAAATATTTATTACTGAGAAATTAAAGAAACAGTGATTTTTTTGTTTCTTTCAAGTTTTATTTTCCAGAAAAAAAATATAAGGGGATCGAGAGAGCGTTGCGTGACGACACTTAGCACGGCTGCGAGGGAGACTATCTCATGGTCCGTGATGAATATAGCTCCCAAATGTCCCTCGTACCCATTCTTTCTCGTTTCTTCAATACTATAAAACTTGTTTATGTTTCGGTTGTCGGTTGTGAAATAACCTTTGTGTTATTTAGACATTTATTGCTAAAAATGACTTCAAGAGGACGAACAGAGACACATAAACTAAAACAGAATCTCGAAGAGCAGTTAGATCGCCTGGTTGCACAGTTGTCTGATTTGGAAGAATGTCGGTAAGAAACGACCAAATTTATCATACAAATACACGAAATAGAGGCGTTTTACAGTATGAAGCATTGAAGGTTGAGATAACACGCATTACAATCACTAACGTTCAGATTGCTTTGGACAATCTAGTATAATTAGTACTACCAAACACTAGACAATGGAAAATGACAATGTTAAAGCGGATAATAATGCCATTTTCACGTTTAATTTTTTTCATTTATTTATTTTCTCCATTCTTTAAGCTTAAGTTTATGTTGTTATGAGTCAGTCAGTTTGTCAGTGTGTTTAATAATCAGTCACTCAATCCCTCAATATTAATCAATCACTGTCTCAATTAGCTATAATCTTCAAAGAAGGTTCAAAACCATCCAATTTCATTTCCCAGTTAGCCTGTATTGCAAGCATGACATCATGGCGGCCATGTTTGGTGCCCAATAACAAAGCATTCCTCATTAGCTTCTCTTGTTTGTACCACCAGCATGGCAGCTGCGCCTTAGCCTGCGTATAGCCTGGCATTTTTTCCCCGATACCCCTAAAAACCACCAGGCTACGCAGGCTACTGCACCTTTGTACTTTAAATTTACAGGGATTGATTGCAACCCAACAATTTATACAACTAAACTCATAATTAAGAGGTTGAACAACCCCATTACTAGTTGATGATTAATGATATTTATATTATAAACCATGTGTACCTCCCAAGAATGCGCGATTTCATTGGTTGCTGAGCGTGCATTATTACGTTATACATGTACATTGCATTCTCGTACCCAGAGCCCGCTCGTCATTTGGTTTGTCGCTGGCTCTGGGAAACCCTGTTGCTCGGTCGTCAAATTTTGACGACCAAGTCGTCAGAGCGCATGCTCATACTAAAGACCGCTGAGAGCGGGTACTGTGGAAGAGTCTACTGGCTACGTAGTATTTACATTGGTTTGAATATTCAAACTAACAAGTACACAAGTTTGTACATTTATCTTCGTGTAGCCGTTTAAAATCCCTTCGACGTTCATCACCGGTTCTTCTCTGGCTCTGTTTCGGTAAAGGCTGGACGATAAATACATGTTCTAATATAATCTTGCATGTGAACCTTCCTGTCTTCCGCTTTGTTTAAATTGTTTCTCTTGAATTATAAAAATATTCCTTTGAATACTCAAAGCGAGTACGATCGATTGTGTCTGTAGCCGTTACTTTACTTTTATAATTTATGTATTGTTAGATCTCCCTTTACGAATTCAGATCAATTTATGTCACTCTCAGTCACTCTCATTTCCATAGCTTTATAATTCAATAACGGAATACCATTGTATGAAAATACAACCGTCGCTGTCATTCCTTCCGTTCGCCTTGCAAGTTTGAATCTTTGTTGATCTCATGAACCAATCAAATACGATCAGTCATTGTTGATTTCATCAGCCAATGAAATTTGCTAAAATTTCAGGGATTCCCAGAGCCAGCGACAAACCAAATGACGAGCGGGCTCTGGGTACGAGAATGATGTACATTGTAGATGCACGGAGCCGGAAGAGCAAAAACGTAAATAACAGCTTCAGCTGCATTTGAAGAGCTCAGCAGTGCATCATTATAGTTAAATAGAACATAGAAAGCCATATTCTATTAACTTTAATAATATAAAAAGTCAGAAATAAAGGAGTAATTTACTCCATTCTTTTCTCCCCATTCCCCCCTCTTCCCCCCCCCCCCCTCCCTTAGGGTCAGGCTACGCTGGCTAAAGAAAACAAACCCAGCGTGTGCTCGATGGTGTGATGATAGTGTCATTAACGTGCTCGCTTCAACTAAAATTTTCATTTAAAAAGTTAACATAACAGAATCTTTGTTGTAATTTAAGCCAATAGAAAACAGCTTTTACTTTCTCTTGTTCTAAATTTTATATTATAATTGGCTCTCTGTGCTTCTAAACAAAAATAATGCACTTCTGAGGTCTTGATAGATAGATAGATAGATAGATAGATAGATAGATAGATAGATAGATAGATAGATAGATAGATAGATAGATAGATAGATAGATAGATAGATAGATAGATAGATAGATAGATAGATAGATAGATAGATAGATAGATAGATAGATAGATAGATAGATAGATAGATAGATAGATAGATAGATAGATAGATAGATAGATAGATAGATACATAGATAGATACATACATAGATAGATAGATAGATAGATACATAGATAGATAGATAGATAGATAGATAGATAGATACATGTAGATGGTTTATTTGATAAAAACATTGCAGCCAGTAGACTGAATTACGTAATGTCTTACAAAAGTTAAAATAGTATAATAAAACCTAAATATTAATAAACTACAGTTAAAATACAATTGTATAATGTGTTAAAAGTCTAGACCTTTGTTGCATTATATATTATACAAAACTACTAAATAATGTATATATATATTGGTGCGGGAATTTAATCTAAAAGTGCAATTCTTCCTTTAACACTTTGGCATTGTTCCTCGGCGGCAAAAGGCTTTGCTCTTTGTGTTTGTCATTTGACATAATGTCCTGAAACAGCTTGCTTGTCAAGTGTTCATGTCAATGTTGCAAGGGTTCGAGTCCCGCACCCGCACTTCGTCATATGAGTGCCAGGGAAACATAAATGCGCATGGCACGCTTCTGTATTGTTTCTCGCTTTCAGCTCATGCATCCACTAGCAGCTTTCAAGACTTCAGCATGCATTATTTAACAATTAGACTACGAGTTCGAGTTTTCTATGAGTCAATAGTCAACGAAGCGTGTAGCGTCGAGTTGACTATTTGAACTCATAGAAAACGAGAACGAGTAGTCTAATTGTTTTAGTAGAAACCAACTAGCATGACTACCTTCGAATTTATACCAATATTTATTGATTTTCGCTTTGTTTTTGTTCAAAACGCCGGCTTTTTTGCTTAACTCCCTATCTAACAATCAATAGATAATGAGTACATTAGCCAATCAGATTGCAGGATTCGTGATAGTATGCTAGTTGGTTTCTACTAATTACTCGTTTAGTATAGAAGCACAGAGAGTCATCTTCTATTAGTTAAATATATCTATTTCTACTATATCTAATGCGATTTATTTGCCTGAGCGCTTCGGAGACATAGTCGAGTGATGTATGTGGTAATATATTTCTCTAGTTGGTACATGTACATCTAGCCTGATTTTCAGACGGTCAGCGGTCCTCCGCTACACTCCACTCCCCCTTCCCCATCTGATATATATTTATATTTTAAATTATCGTTGTACACATTAATTACTGTAAGTAGTAATTCTGAAAAGCCCCATGGGGAGAATTAATCAAGTATTATTAAGTATTATTAAATATATCCTAAATGTACATGATATCAAATACACTGTAGGGAAGACCTTGATGATGATGAATATGAAGAAACAAAGAAAGAAACTTTAGAGCAACTAAAAGAGTTTAAAGTATCGTTGGATAAGATGCTTGCAGGGGATATGACACTGGTTGATGATCTCAGTAGTATGCAGCTGGTAAGATCAATTAACCTCCCAGTTGTCTGATAGTTCGCTTGTTTTCCTTGGAGAAATATCTCATGTGCGGGCAATATGGACTTTGCCGAGTGCTGCATCTGGAGCGACACTATTACATCACATGATCGATTTTGACCAATGAGAACAAAGGGAAATGTATTGTCAAAATATCATTATGTTTGTCTAAGTTTCTGTACTGTACAGTGCCTTAGAACTTTAGGATTTTGTGCACTTATAAATAAAGTTAGTATTATTAATACTATTACTATTATTAATTTTGATATAAAGAAGCAATAACCCCACGTTGAACACAAATCAACCACTGCAGAAAAAACAAACCCACGACCTACCGATTTTCCAGATGGTTGCTCTACCACTGAGCTACTGGACACACTTACATATTTCTGACATACAGTAACTGATGGATTTCAGTATATGTCACGTCACTGATGGATTTCAGTGCTGTATCAGACTCAACCCTCAGATAAATCATAAGAGTGTCCAGTAGCTCAGTGGTAGAGCAACCGTCTAGAAAATCGGTTGGTCGTGGGTTCGTTTCCCACCTTGGGCTCAGATTTTTCTGCAGTGGTTGATGACTTGTTCAACTTGGGGTTATTGCTTCTTTATTCATATATTAATATAACTTACCTTTCTAATGTTGATATCCATTCACAGGCTATTCAAGCTGCAATTAGCCAGGCTTTCAAAACACCGGAGGTTATCAGAATGTTTGCAAAGAAACAACCTGGTCAGCTAAGACAACGACTGGCAGAGGTACAAATGTACAGTAATTAAGCCACAGCAATATGCATGCCATATACGTACATACTGTAAGCAATGGTGAATGGTACAGTTAAACCATTACAATATGGTATTGTTTTCTACAAAATGACCCTAATTGTTCAAACTTAAAGTGTATATGATGCAATTTTTTTTCTTTTGAAAATCGATTACATATGAAGTGAATAGTGGGATGGTTCAGTATTTTGCGATTTGAGCTTCGCATTGGCGAGTTATCAAGGATTGAAATCGTGATATGCTAATTCGGTGACATCAGAGTGGGTTTAATTTACGGTATTATACAAAAGTGCCATTGTGCAAATTATTGACATTTTTAATTTGGCAAAAAGTTTGCTACAATTTATTTTTAAAATACCATTATCTATATTATATCTATATTTTTTCATATTTTACTTTTTATTGTAATCAGCGCTTAGAACCGATTTGTATAAGCGCTTTATAAGTTATTATTATTATTATTATTATTATTATATACATGATGTTAATTTTGTTTTTCTATTTCAGAAAAGAGTGCTGCTTGGAAAAATTTTAATAAGTTATGGCAAAACCCACTCTGACATCACCGAATTAGCATATCATGATTTCAATCCTTTATAACTCGCCAATGCGAAGCTCAAATCACAAAATACTGAAACATCCCATTATTCACTTCATATGTAATCGATTTTCAAAAGAAAAAATGTCGTGTCATATACACTTTAATTAAACTTTGTAGATGCAGAGAGATTTAAAGACTGGTCACATGAGTGAAGCAGTGTATACTCAACAAGCTGTAGAAATATTAACAGCATTAAAAAAGCTTGGAGAACAGGTACCTACAGGAATTCATTCGCAATGTTTCAACTTACTTTGGTATTGTTTTAGAATCACTAATGTTTAATCTCTCGTAGCTCAAGCCACAAGAAGTATCATTTCTGGCAGCAAATTCAAATGCTGCGCTGAGTTCATTTGAAAAAGTATCAGAAAACATAGGTATGACATGTCGACATTAGGTCATATAACTTTATCAGTTTTAATTTAGTCATGATTATAGCCAGACACCCCTGTAAGCCAGACACCTCTCTAAGACAGACACCTCTCTAAGCCAGACACCTCTCTAAGCCAGACACCTCTCTAAGACAGACACCTCTCTAAGCCAGACACCTCTCTAAGCCAGACACCCCTCTAAGACACTAAGACAGACACCTCTCGAAGCCAGACACCTCTTGAAGCCAGACACCTCTCTAAGACAGACACCTCTCTAAGACAGACACCTCTCTAAGACAGACACCTCTCTAAGACAGACACCTCTCTAAGACAGACACCTCTCTAAGACAGACACCTCTCTAAGACAGACACCTCTCTAAGACAGACACCTCTAAGACAGACATCCTGTAAGCTAGATACCCCTGTAAGCCAGACACCTCTCTAAGCCAGACACCTCTTCTAAGATGGACACCTCGCTAAGACAGACACTTCTTTAAGCCAGCCACCTCTCTAAGCCAGACACCTCTCTAAGACAGACATCTCCCTAAGACAGACACCTCTCTAAGCCAGACACCTCTCTAAGCCAGACATCTCTCTAAGTCAGACACCTCCCTAAGACAGACACCTCTCTAAGCCAGACACCTCTCTAAGCCAGACACCTTTCTAAGCCAGGCACCTCTCTAAGCCAGACACCCCTCTAAGACACTAAGACAGACACCTCTCGAAGCCAGACACCTCTTGAAGCCAGACACCCCTCTAAGTCAGACACCTCTTAAGCCAGACACCCCTCTAAGCCAGGCACCTCTCTAAGCCAGACACCCCTCTAAGACACTAAGACAGACACCTCTCGAAGACAGACACTTCTTGAAGCCAGACACCCCTCTAAGTCAGACACCTCTTAAGCCAGACACCCCTCTAAGACAGACACCTCCCTAAGCCAGACACCTCTCTAAGCCAGACACCCTCTAAGACAGACACCCTCTAAGCCAGATTGATGTCAACACTTTGTCTCTTGTCTTTGGTATAAATAGCATGTCAGTCATAATACACTTTGCGTTTCCAAATGCAATAAACACCCCTCTAAGACACCCCTCAAAGACATATACCCCTCTAAGACAGATACCTCTCTAAGACAGATACCCCTCTAAGACACCCCTCAAAGACAGACACCCCTCTAAGACACCCCTCTAAGACAGATACCCTTCTAAGACAGATACCCCTCTAAGACAGATACCTCTCTAAGATACCCCTCTAAGACAGATACCCCTCTAAGACAGATACCTCTCTAAGACAGACACCCCTCTAAGACACCCCTCAAAGACAGATACCTCTCTAAGACAGACACCCTTCTAAGACAGACACCACTCTAAGCTAGACACCCCTCTAAGATAGACAGCCCTTAAGACATACACCCCTCTAAGACACCCCTCTAAGACACCCCTCTAAGACAGATACCCTTCTAAGACAGATACCTCTCTAAGTCAGACACCCCTTAAGCCAGACACCCCTCTAAGCCAGATACCACTCTAAGCTAGACACCCCTCTATCTAAGACAGATACCCCTCTAAGACAGACACCCCTCTAAGACAGATACCCCTCTAAGACAGATACCCCTCTAAGACAGATTCCCCTCTAAGACAGATACCCCTCTTAAGACAGATACCCATCTAAGACAGATACCCCTCTAAGACAGACACCACTCTAACACAGATACCCCTCTAACACAGATACCCCTCTAAGACAGACACCCCTCTAAGACAGATATCCCTCTAAGACAGATACCCCTCTAAGACAGATACCCCTCTAAGACAGATACCCCTCTAAGACAGATACCCATCTAAGACAGATACCCCTCTAAGACAGACGCCACTCTAAGACAGACACCTCTCTAAATCATATACCCCTCTAAGCTAGACACCCATCTAAGACATACACCACTCTAAGACAGATGCCACTCTAAGCCAGACACCTCTCTATATACCCCTCTAAGCTAGACACCCATCTAAGACATACACCACTCTAAGACAGACGCCACTCTAAGACAGACACCTCTCTAAATCATATACCCCTCTAAGCTAGACACCCATCTAAGACATACACCACTGTAAGACATACACCACTCTAAGACAGACACCTCTCTAAATCATATACCCCTCTAAGCTAGACACCCATCTAAGACATACACCACTGTAAGACATACACCACTCTAAGACAGACACCTCTCTAAATCATATACCCCTCTAAGCTAGACACCCATCTAAGACATACACCACTGTAAGACATACACCACTCTAAGACAGACACCTCTCTAAATCATATACCCCTCTAGGAGGAATCAGTCCATCTATTGTCCAACTTGCATGTACTTTGTAGTGTTTTGCATACTGAGTGCTTCACTATCAATCTTAATGTGCTTAATCTACTCATCAATGTTTCAGGGAGTGGAGACAACCTACTTAAGATGGCTGGTTCGCAAGTAGAAGATGCACAAAAATAAATAGATTAGAATCTATTTCACAATTAATTTACATGAAGGGGTCCATGCAGTGTAAGTGACCTGTGATCAAAATATAAATTCTCCTTCAAAGATCCTACAGGAGAATTACAATTTTGATCAGCAATAACTTATGTTGTTATTGCATGGGCTCCTTTGAATATGAAGCAAATAGATGACACGGCACGGCACGGTTACGGCACGAATTCATTCAAAATCCTAAATCATCACGGCACGGCACGGCACGGCACGGCACGGTACGTACGTTTTTCACAGTCATACGAAATCTGCTCAGTGCGTAAGTACAGCCAATGTACGGAAAGTAGTTTATCCGGAAACATTGTCATTGGAGTGCAATTTAGAAAAGCTTGAAAACTAAATAACTAAATAGCACTAATGAAACAATAGAAATAACACTATATGACATTAAAATTGGTTGTCTCTGGCTTATCTATTTGGATATAGATATAGATATATAGATAAGCCAGAGACAACCAATTTTAATGTCATATAATGCATCCTGGCTGCAATTACAAGATATTTAATCGAAATAGCACTATTTAGTACTATTTAAAGTTAGTACTATTTCACGCTTTTCTAAATAGTCCCTTTTCGCGTTCACAGATCCCGTTGTAAAACCGCTGTACTTATTGACATCAGACGCATTTGTACAGGGTTAGCCTCGAGTCAGTGTACATTATTCACAAATATCAATAAGAACACGAAAAAATGTTGATATAAAACAATAGAAACATATTTGAATTGCACGGACTGAATCGAGGCTAACCCTGTAGTAAATGCGTCTTTTGTCAAGGACAGCGGTCATCTCTAAACAACACGAAACTGGAGTACTGCACTCTATTATAGTTTCATGTACTTGGCAGCAACCAAAGGTACAATGTGTCTGTTTTCAAAGCAAACCATCTTGTTACTATGACGCGTAGCCTCCTGGGCATACAACTCCAAATGCTCCTTTTTACAGTTCCCGGCGCCATCTTGAAAGGTAGCCGTGCCTTTGCATCGAAGCGAGACCAACGGTGATCTTGCAATGATAATAATAATAATAATAAATTTATTTCTTATATTGCGCAAAAACATGTGAATGATCTATTGCGCATAGAGACCTTTTTTAACACCTTGGACAACTATTCACATGTCTCTATCATTGCAAGGTCACCGTTGGTCTCGCTTCGATGCAAAGGCACGGCTACCTTTCAAGATGGCGCCGGGAACTGTAAAAAGGAGTATTAAAGGGAAAACACTAGATAGCAATGACCTAAACCAGGTCAAGATTTGAATAACAATAGATGCCTCGTTCTACAAAGACATGTCCTTTGTAGAACGAGGCATATCTATCAATAGTTCCTATTGTTATTCAAATCTTGACCTGGTTTAGGTCATTGCTATCTAGTGTTTTCCGTATTAAAGACATCGAAGACATCCGAGACAAAATTGTGTGCGGAGTAGCTATATAACGCGGTCCAATGGCAACTTTTCGGCTCCACTTGTGATATACCCCCATCGCCACAGCACCTTGGGGACCGTTCATTTTTTATGGGGGTGGGGGGGGGGGGGGGGGGGGGGGGGGGGGGTCTGGTGGGAATTAGGGAGGGTCATCTAAAAAAAATTGGCATTAATAGGGGGCTACCCAAAAAAACGTTTTGAAGAGAGGGGGGAGGGGTCAATAAAAATATTAAGCATCAAAATCTGCTGACCGTATACATTTGTCCGCCATTATGCATCATTTGGTTTGCGGAGACAGTGTAGGAAAGAATTAACAATATGCGTAAATTACAGCATGTTCACCGGCTGTAAACACAACTTTGTGATCAAACTGCTCTCATCATGTCAACCATAGTTTTTTTAAATAAAGAGCACAAAAGTGTGACGTGTGCGTACATAAACTTTATTAACGTGTCAAAACTTCTAGCGTACGTACCACAAGTGGTACACTAATCGGGGACACTTAATAGACATTTCCGATTTAGCGGCATAGGCATAGTATATTCCACGCTCGATAACAATGACCGCCATATATACTAATGATATGCCTATTCCGCTCATATGCCGCTAAATCGGAAATGTCTAATATAAATACAATTACGGAATGGACGACGTCAGAGAAACAATAGCCTATTTATACACATTCAATAACTTCTTGTTGGAATGCATGTATGAAATGAACTTGATTTCTGTGCTAAACTACAACGTGAAATGTCTATGTTTGACGACGCAAAGAGAACGAGAACGTCAGTTCGTTATTTGTGCAGATAGTTGTTTTTAGTCAACCGGACCACAGAAATCATGAAAGGCGGCGCAAATTTAGTGAAAACACGGAAAATGAAACAATTATGAAAAGAATTAACAACAAAACACATTATTCGAACTTCGTCGTCGTCCTGGTGCTTATTCCTGGTGCTCAGTTCATCCAGTTAAGACCTTAGTAGCCACTACATGTTCTTCATCCATTGCTTTAAGTACGGTCACCGTGAACTGGTTACCTTTATTGAATTTTGCTTGTATTTCTTCACCAATGTCACCCGTGGGTAGTTTAATATCTTCGTGTACAACTCCAGCGTCATCCATCAAGGTTAGATAACCGGCATCGTCAATGTTCGTCATCTAGATAAAAACAAAGGAAATATCAGTTGAAACCATAAACAGAAAAATTGACCATTGTGGAGAGGCGGCCATTGTGGAGAGGTGGCCCGTTCCAGCAAGGTGGCCAGTACTGTGGAGAGATGTCCATTACAGAAAGGTGGCCAGTATGGAGAGATGGCCATTATGTAGAGGTACATGGCCTTGTGGGGAGGTGGTCATTACAGAAAGGTGGCCAGTGTGGAGAGATGTCCATTACAGAGGTGGCCATTTATGAGTATGGCTTTTTCCAAGCATTTTTGCAGATATGCCACACCCCTAACTTTGGATGGCGATTTTAGGTTAAAGGTGCAGCTTATCTGCTGGTGTTACAGTACAGTTACTTAACTAGGCAGCTTACTTCATGCGACTGGCACAGGACTTTATAGAGATAGGAGAATGGTCGTTCTAAGACCGAAGTGGATTTTGGTCAGTTAAATTATCCAGTCTATTTTGCCAGAGACAATGCCAGTGTCGCTCAGCGAATACCTTGACACGGTTGGTTCAGTTGTGCAAAAGTTTAGCTGGATCGATGTGCTGATCATGACGTCTGCTTTAATTTTAATTTCACCCTGGTAATTACCCCGGGTAATTACTTACAAGAATTAAACTTTTAACACGTCAAAACAAGGGACGTTTCTTAACTGAAAACATTAGTGGACTTGCAGTTTGTTGTTTGAGTCAAGAAAGTGAAGGTAAATAAAGTAAGAGTTTGAACCAAGCTTCTTGACTAAGATGAATCCATATTCAGCTTTCTTTATGAACTAAATTGTCAGGTTATTTCATGCCCATAGTTCCATTCAGTCTTAGAATGACCATTGCCCTATATCTCCTATCACCATTCTCAGTCAGTCCGACAACGTTTTTTGAAATAGGTGGATATTGTATTTACTTAATGGCAAAGAAATAAATACATAGTTAATTACTTGGGCTTCCTGTGGAACGCCCAAGTCTAAGATTACAGACGGTTATTACTCGTGCCCAGGCCGTAGGCCGCACGAGTTATAAAACCCAACGCGTATTTTATTTTTTTTCAATGTCAGAAAATCGCAAAGTTGTGCAATATCCGGTCACATGCTATCGAGCCGCCATCTTGTTTTTAGACAAAGCGAGGAAGACATCGTCACATCGGCGATTCATGTGGAGTTTCACGAGCGAAATCTTGCACGTTTTACTCGTCGGAGTGTTAAGTTGAGTGTTATAGAAGAGAAGACCTACAAATTTGAGACGCCACCCCTTCGATCGTGTCTTACGAAGTCGGAGAAGATCGATGGCTATTTTGGACCGTCGCCACACGAACTGAGACCAGGAATGCCATGAGCTTCGCTTCGCAAACTGAAACAGAGACACATGGAAGCCTTGAAAGCCTTTGTATCAGTTCATGATACGAACTTGAAGTTAAACTGAAGGATTACAAACCTAGCATGGCGGCTGGATAGCTGATCCGATCCAGAACGGCAAAAGTTTAATACAATGTAGTTGAAAGCAATTCATGAGTCTTCCGGGAGAGGCTGACGAACTGACAATCGGTCAAGATTTATATGGTGAATATACAGTATGAGCAAGTATGCTATTTATATCTATAAACTTGAAGATGAATTGGACTTGAATTCATTTGTGTATCGATTGCCATTTTCATTAGAGTGGTTTTCATAAACCCGTGAAATATACTACGCTTTATTACTCAGTAATTCGTGCCCGACACCCACTATTAAAATACGCATCAAACCATCAATCTTTATTTCTAGCAAGTACTTGAAGAACAAGGTAGAAAAGGGGAGCTTTCAAGCAGGGCACGAGTGTACATTGCCCATAGCAATGTCTAGTTCTTTTGGTATACGCCAAATGTGCAAGTGGTCACCATAGCGCATGCGCATGCTAATCTTCTCTGTATCGTTCCAATTTTTGAGTATACAGAAGTTGTGGTCAGCAGCTTATCAACGAAATTCAAGATGGCAGACGTACGTAACGATAAATCAAATCACCAGCAGCATTCAAAAAGGATTTTGCCGTGCTCCCTTGCTCGAGCCAGTCGAGTCGTTCATTAATACTGCTTAGTAAATATGCAAATATCCTAGAGAATACTTTTTGGCCTTGCAATTATGTCTGAAAGTGTATTTCTAACGGATGTCTGTGGCTTAGTCATCCTCGGGAACCCAGGGGTATATTCTGTCGCTCGTTACTCGCTCCCAGAGAAATACCCCTGGGAACCGGCGAAGTCTGTTGGAACTTGTTCCGGAAGTAAAAATTCAAAATGGCGGCTGTCCTATTCAAACCAGAATATACTTGATACTGATTGGTCGACCTTATTAGGTCGACCAATCAGAAACGAGAGTACTTTTGACTTCCGGAACAAGTTCCAACATTGCCAGAAATATGGGACAAGATGGCCGTCGCGCATGCGTTTTACGGCACAAAAAATGCAAAATGGTTGCCGTTCTGTATAAGAAAATGTATGGGAAAAATTGACTTTTCAGAATTTGTAGCGTTCAGAGGTTTAACACACTCGTTGCACATCTAGAAAGTATTAAGGTATCTATCAATCGTTGCACTCACCATATTACCGATCTACAACGAAGACCAGGTTTTCGGCCCGAGCAGTTTGTTTTCTTCACATTGAAGCTACCAGATTTCCCATACATTTACTGTAAGATCGAACAACCCTACGCAGTTATCGGTCAGTTTGAGGTAGTAGGCCTTGACACAGCAGAAGTGCACATCTCGATGCCAGTAAAACACTGTTTAGTGTGTTCAAATCGCCGATAAAATATGTTATATCGCAATTCCATCTTCCGCCCGAAAGCTCTGAACTTTAGGTACAAATAAATGGTAAAGACGCCATGTTGAGATCTAGTTTTGAGTCAGAACGAGCCAAAAACTTCGCTATATCTCAACCATCCAGGAGGGGTTAATGGTATCTGTTCTGTGAAATAACTGTTCTACCAGTACTTTCCTGGGAAATCTAAAATGAGTTTCGCATTTGATTATTTGCATAAAATTATGAAATATACAGAATATATATTAGGTTATATGGATAGGAAAAACGAAACAAATTTAATGTCTAATCATTTTGACTAAACATCACCTGGGAATTGTTTTATTTTATAAATAGTACCTTATTTAAGTCCTTTTTTTTTTTTTTTTTTTTTTTTTTTTTTTTGTTTAGAAAATATTCTCTCTCCTGGGAAAAATTTCTGATATTTTCTCTCCTGGGAATTTTTTTTCTGGGAAGACTTCTGGCTGGGTGAATAGAACAGATGTTATTGTCCCAGGGGACCACTAACCCCTCCTGACCATCCGCCATTTTCCTGTTTACATGAGTTCTTAGTGCATTCTGGGATTGCACACAGGGAGTCCGAGAGCGTGAAGGGTTAAATTTCGATGTATTTTCGTGTATACCCTCTATTTCTGTGTTGGGCTTCCTGTGTCATATTTTGATCGACCGTTGGAAAATAAAGTCAGTCTTTTTGATATTTTGAAGTTCTAAAATCGCTTTCTAAACAAAGATGAACGCTAATTAAGATCTGTATGTCATTTATTTAGCAATTAGAACTGTTTTTAGCGAGTTTTGGGACAAAATGCTGAGCCCGAGGAAACCGCTGGCTAATGTCCCATATTTCTGGCAATGACAGACTTCGTTCCCAGGGGTATTTCTCTGGGAGCGAGTAATACCCCTGGGTTCCCGAGGATGTGGCTTAGTAAGAACTCGATCGTAATTCAGTATTGAGGTTGTGAAATCGTTTCTTGCAAGGTGATCGAAATGTGCTTCGCCATGCAGCTGTCAGGTAGGAGTGTGAGTGTTGAAGCTAATTACGTATGCATGCTCTACTGAGTCACGCAACGAGTGACTTAAATTCTGCAAGTAATACATGTAGGCTAAAACTACTTCTGTATGATGATACAAGCTATTAGGTTTCACATTTAAAATCTATCAAAACAGCTTTATTAAGAAGCCCAAGTTCACGCTAGTAGAGCGTCTTGTTAATTAATAAACAAGCATAAAAATAGTCTAATGATCAAACAATTATTGAACTCGGTTATCGCAAAATATCGTGATTTGTCAGTGTCTCGCTATCAGTTATTTGCCTCTGCCGCGGACGGTACGGCAGATAACTGATAGCTCGCCACTGACAAATCACGATATTTTGCTCGACCTCGTCCAAACACGAAAATCCACCGTTGAAAGTCATCAAAACAGGCGTGTACGAAAAAAGTCGGGGACAGAAACGGTAAAAGAACTGGGAATGAGTGACAAAATACACCTCACCGGCATTCTCGTACCCAGAGCCCACTCCTCATTTGGTTCGTCGCTGGCTCTGGGAAATCCTGCATTCTCGTACCCAGAGCTCCTCGGTCGGTCGTTCCTCGTCAGAGCGCATGCTCATACTAAAGACCGCTGAGAGCGGGTACTGTGGAAGAGTCTACTGGCTACGTAGTATTTACGTTGGTTTGAATATTCAAACTAACAAGGACACAAGTTTGTACATTTATCTTCGTGTAGCCGTTTAAAATCCCTTCGACGTTCATCACCGGTTCTTCTCTGGCTCTGTTGCGGTAAAGGCTGGACGATAAATACATGTTCTAATATAATCTTGCATGTGAACCTTCCTGTCTTCCGCTTTGTTATTGTTTCTCTTGAATTATAAAAATATTCCTTTGAATACTCAAAGCGAGTACGATCGATTGTGTCTGTAGCCGTTACTTTACTTTTATAATTTATGTATTGTTAGATCTCCCTTTACGAATTCAGATCAATGTATGTCTCTACACAGTCACTCTCATTTCCATAGCTTTATAATTCAATAACGGAATAATTGTATGAAAATACAACCGTCGCTGTCATTCCTTTCGTTCGCCTTGCAAGTTTGAATCTTTGTTGATCTCATGAACCAATCAAATACGATCAGTCATTGTTGATTTCATCAGCCAATGAAATTCGCTAAAATTTCAGGGTTTCCCAGAGCCCACGACCAACCAAATGACGAGTGGGCACTGGGTACGAGAATGGCCTCACCGGGCGTAGGGTTGCCGTAGGGATAGGCACAGGCAGCCCAACCATTCCTTTTGAGGCTACTAAATAATTCAATAAAAATGATATGCGTCTTTTTTGATGGGCTTCCTGTGGTAGATCGCGCGCGCATTTATATATTGGGTTCCCTGTGCATAGAAATGTATGATGTTGGGATCCCTGTGTGCGTTCTGCGGGATGCGCCCGCAGCAAATGTGTATATTGTAACCACACCTTGTTAGCACCTTGTTACAATATACACATTGCTGCACAGGCAGCCCAACCATTGTTTCTGAGGCTACTAATAATAAATAAAAATAGATTTGAATGCGCGCGTCTTTTTTGGATGGGTTTCCTGTGGTAGAGCACGCGCGCGCATTACGTATTATGTTGGGTTCCCTGTGCATAGAAATGTATGATGTTGGGATCCCTGTGTGCATCCCGCGCGTCCCGCAGTATATGTATATATTTCAATATACACATTGCTGCGGGCGCGTCCCGCAGGACGTACACAGGGAGCCCAACATAATATATTCATATGCACAGGGAACCCAACATATACGTATTGCGCGCGCGCTCTACCACAGGAAACCCATAAAAAGACGCAAATATGCGGGACGCACGGGAAGCGCACAGGGATCCCAACATCATACATTACTCAACACAGGGACCCCAATATAATACGTATTGCGCGCGCGCTACCACAGGAAGCCCATCAAAAAAAGACACATATCATTTTTATTGAATTATTTAGTAGCCTCAAAAGGAATGGTTGGGCTGCCTGTGGGATAGGGTGAAATGTAGTGTCGAACGCGTTCATCACCCCCTACCCGCTAAGGCGAAACCTTGACGTGTCATTGTCTTTCACGGCCAATTTTACCCTTTCCCTACGCCCGGTGAGGTGTATCCGTTTGAATTTTACCCTATGGATAACTCGCTTAATTTTAATCGTAGCAACACCAAATTTTCTCAAAAGTTAAATAAACTCACAAAGAAGAAATACATAGAATTCACAAACGATTTATCGTATTTTCGATTTTTAATAAATTTACACTGCATAATCTCTATATAGAGCTTCAAATGGTGAGCTTGGGCTACCTGTGGTTTGTCACTAAATAAGATAATGACAGCCGGAATGACAGTTAGAGTTGGTACCTTTTAGGGTTAAAAATTATTTGTTGCCACGCCCACCTGGACAAGACTCAGGTACCTTTTAGGGGTCATTTTCAAAATTTCCGACGAGCATCCCAACCGCTTTATATATGGGAGGACTGGGAACGAGTTTTTAGAATTAATCTAATTAAAAAATGAACCCCATCACAAGAAAGAGCATATCAGAATTAGTAAGTTTACAAAGTTTCGATAAGTTTAGTTAGATATTGAACGAGTAACAGCTTTCCAAACATCTCAAAAATTACAAAGAAATGTAAGTTTACCAGGGACAAGTGTCCCCCGTAACCATACATTTCTTTGTAATTTTTGCTGTTTTTGAATGTCTGCAGTTCAGTTGCTACTTGTCCAAACTCTATCAAACTCCTGAAACTTACTAATTCTGATATGCTCTTTCTTGTGATGGGGTTCATTTCTTAATTAGATTAATTCTAAAAACTAGTTCCCAGTTCTCCACTCGTTTTTGAAATGGCTAATTGTCATAATGCCCGCTATACGCTCATTGAGCGTCTTCTTCTGTAATAGATCCCTAAAATCTAAGGACGTTTTGATTTCGATTGCATTTTTGCCGTTCACTGACCTGTTTTGAGCGTGGAAATTCTGTTTTAAATAGCGCTACGCGGCGGTTCTAAAATTAGGTCGCGTAATAGATGTATGACTCACACAAGGATCATACAACTGTAATCGTACTGAAAAGAACACGGAGAAACCTACATTTTATCATGCAAACACTGTTTAATTTCAAAACAATTGTCAGTAAAAAAAAAAAAAAATCGGCCTGAAGAATATGAAAAATTTGGTTTGTTTGTCTGAGTTGTGACGTCACTAATTATGCGCTTCGCTATTGTGCAAGTATATAAATAGCCTAAAACTACTTTTGTACGATCCCGATTTTCGTACATTGACCTTGCTCGCCTTTGCTTTGATGTAGTTTTGAAGTACGATTTTTACGATTCCTTTTCCTTCTGAATTTTTCAAACGTGGAATAAAATAAACATCCATCATGAGTTACTGAAAATAACTCGACTGGCTCGACTGTTTGCATGAATTCTGTACATATAGCTTTCTGTCAATAGATGTAGTTACATCGCTGGTCGTGAGTTTAATTATAAATACTCAAGGACATAACTGTACACGTACTATTACAATTAGCAACAAACATGACATAGCGAGGTCATGATACTTTTTGAGTTCATTTCATTTGCTTTTCAATTCATTTTTTGATGAGTTCGAGTTCGTGGAACGACGTCGTAGAACAGCCCTTTCGAAAACGCTCGAGGAAGATTTAGAGTATGCATGCGTATGCGTTTGGATGGCTTGCGTCATTTCTCTCACTACACAAGATGACTTGTTCTCTCTCGATCCAGCACGAGCTTCTAGTCCTTCTACCACTTCTAGTCGTCGAACGATGAACTAGAATCCTGACCTTTAATAGCTTGAAGATCTACAGCTGCTTTCAAAACTAAGATTCAAGTCTACTTGAGTCCTGTGTGTCGTTTGTTTTCCCTTATCTGCTGAAAGATGACTTGTTCTCTCTCGATCCAGCACGAGCTTCTAGTCCTTCTACCACTTCTAGTCGTCGAACGATGAACTAGAATCCTGACCTTTAACAGCTTGAAGATCTACAGCTGCTGTCAAAACTAAGATTCAAGTCTACTTGAGTTCTGTGTGTCGTTTGTTTTCCCTTATCTGCTGAAAGATCGATGACTTGTTCTCTCTCGATCCAGCACGAGCTTCTAGTCCTTCTACTACTTCTAGTCGTCGAACGATGAACTAGAATCCTGACCTTTAATAGCTTGAAGATCTACAGCTGCTTTCAAAACTAAGATTCAAGTCTACTTGAGTCCTGTGTGTCGTTTGTTTTCCCTTATCTGCTGAAAGATGACTTGTTCTCTCTCGATCCAGCACGAGCTTCTAGTCCTTCTACCACTTCTAGTCGTCGAACGATGAACTAGAATCCTGACCTTTAACAGCTTGAAGATCTACAGCTGCTGTCAAAACTAAGATTCAAGTCTACTTGAGTCCTGCCTGTATCGTTTGTTTTCCCTTATCTGCTGAGTAATCTTGAAACTCGATACGATCAAATACTTCGCATTCTTTCTTCATTCTTCGCATTATTTCTTCATTCCGTGACCAAACAAAACAAAAAAGAAAGAAAAAAAAAAGAAAGCCCATTTTATTACTCGGGCTTCCTTCGGAAGGGCACTCGGGCTTCCTTCGGAAGGGCACTCGGGCTTCCTTCGGAAGGGCCCGAGTAATTATCAATTGTTACAACTCGCAGCATTCACTTACAAATGTAACGACTAGTTAATAACGTCTCTATTTAGCACCACATACCTGATAATCAGTACTTTTGACATGGGGAACGTCCATGTTATAGTTAATAACGTCTCTATTTAGCACCACATACCTGATAATCAGTACTTTCGACATGGGGAACGTCCATGTTATAGTTAATAACGTCTCTATTTAGCACCACATACCTGATAATCAGTACTTTTGACATGGGGGACGTCCATGTTATGGGTAGATGGACACAGATCTTCATATTTTTTACCGGTAAAAATGTCAAATGCTACAATATGAACCTAAAACAAAGAAATATTATGCAGTCAGATAATAATATAATAGCTCCATCATTGTGACTAAAATACGCTGTCTATGATACAAAATAGATATATAGCTAATTGAATAATCGTTGTCGGGTCGAAAATCATGAAAGCTATGACCAAAAAGAATTCTGGGAAATTAAAACTCTCAAATAACACCGTCAAATCATCGACCTTTTTATCCAGACTTGTAGGATCTTAGTTAAATAGCTCATATAACTTCAAAACTACGAGAACATTGAATATATCTGTATGTAATGTTGCTCATGAACTGATTTCCCATCCATCCTTGCGATCGCAGTTTCTATGATTTACGATTATTTACTGCTTTTCTGAGGTTTGTTCTAAGGTTAGGTTTAGGGTTTTATGGTCCAAAATGCTTTCCATTACTAAAAAGAGAGCTTTTTGGTTCAGTTTTGTATTTTCAAAGAAATATCGCCCGTCAAGTCCGGGTTGTAGTTTTGTAAAATGTTCGTAAGTAAATTTTTTTTTGTAAATGGATTTTTTAATGACTACAACAACACACTAAATATGCAAATTAGCAGGTCAGGTACAAAAAGCAATATTTCGCAAAAGTGGCACCAGATCCAAACTACTCATACCCCTCATTCGAACACAATAGGGGTACACTTACAGTTTGTACCAAAACATTTTGTGGACCAAGCTAAATGATGTTGCGAGAAGCTCGACAAAGTACCGTTCGTCATCAGGTAAAATCACTTCCGGTTCATCGGTTGGCGGCCGGTTTTCGGATTTGCAACTCTTCAAATATCGGACAATTAAACCTAATCGAAGAATAAGAGTCCTACAAGATATAAAAAGCAGAAGGAAGCGGTCGAGAGGTAAAAAGTGTTTGATTTTCAATGTTAACGTGACGAAATTTAGCGCTGACTCGACATTTATGCTGTGACGTTTCACATCACAAGTGAACGAGGAAACTTGAAAAACCTCGAACAAATAATTAAATAACATCAACCACAACTTAAGCAGATGAAGTTATTAACTGTAGAATCCCTGATTTACTAAACCAGATCTAAACGAAATTAGCGGCTTGTATCACAATCACGTACATAGCATGTACATTTCATGTAAATTATCTTTGCCATAAATATATATTTGTTTGAGCAACCGCTGCTTTTACTAAGACATCCAAGCCATACTACAAAATGTCAGATGTTTGTTCTTTGTTCAAAACTACTTCTATGTGCTGTGGAGCATCTCGTGGACGTACCGAAACCCCCGAAGAGGGGGGGGGGGGGGGGGGGGGGGGGGGGGTTCGGGGGTACTCCCCTATATAAGCTATACGGGTACGTATGTGCCGCCCGATAGGGTATGGTGTTCGAGCTTCTCAGCTCTGGGATAGGGTATAGATTTTCAAGCTTATGTCTGGGATAGGGCATGTTTTTATTTTACAGCAAACCAATTATTTTTCATTCTTTTTGCATTTTTACGATCATTTGAAGATCTCTAATGTTTATAAATGATCGTAGCGGCAAAATAAAAATTCTTAGCTTCAAATTGTTCACAAACTTTCAATTTTAGTCTGTGATAGGGTATTGATTTTCAAGCTTGGGTCGTCTGAGATAGGGTATAGATTTTGAAGCTTAGGTCTGGGATAGGGTACGGAAAATTTCCGTATTTAGGTCTGGGATAGGGTAAGGTTTTTGAGATCGCATGGCGGCACAACCCTACCCCAAAGATGGCCGAGTAACATAAAACGTAAAAGGGTAGCGCAGAGAGCAGTTAAAGGAAATGCACGCTAGGAAGAAAACCGCAAATACTTGAACTGCTTGAAACACTGGAATGAAGAAGTTCTGCGCTTTTTATGTTTTTCCTGTACAGACTGTACAGTTTTGCTTTCAAATAAACAGAAACTTACGGGAGAATAATCTGCAATAGGTGACTAATAAATAAAGATTAGAGCTGTCGGAGTATCATGGAGAGATATCCACATAGTTTGACACCCGTTTTTACACTCCCATCGGTCTTTGCGCTGGTAGATATTTTTACTATCCCCACTACCTACCCCCGGGAAAAGACGTTTTGAAAAAAATCCCAAAAGAGCCAAGTTTGTCCCGGGGACTGACCGGGGATGAGGAGATGGTTACAGTAGGAATTGAACTATATATAACGCATAGCTTGTTTCTTCCTCTGGAGCTGAGTTTCTTTCGCATACTTTAGGAGTTTTTAGTTCATGACGATCAGCTCTTGGAAGCATCTCAGCTTCATGCTTTTTACGACAATTAGAGCACGTGGCTAGTAAGAAAATAATGTATATTTCAAATGAAATGAAAGTGTAAAGAAGATAGGAAAAAAGGCTGGTCAATTTTACGTGAGCCCAAGCAACAGGTGTATTTCTTTTGCCATTGCCCATTAGGACAATAACATCGCGCCCTTTGTCTTTTGATGATGTATACCGTGGTTAGGTTACTGGCACGATATCGAAGGCCTGTAATATTTACCAAGACTGTACCGAGGACAGACATGCGTTTTTACTTCATCGAGTGAAATGTGATCGAGTCCGGCCCTTTGCAGTATGAGCGTGATAAATGGCATTTCATGCTTCACGCAAGTGCATGACCCTAATTGTCGTCACGACATTCGTACAAAAACAAAAAAAGTAGTTTTGAACGCTCCACAGGACGAAGAAGTAGTTTTGAAAAATCAAGAGAACAAACATCTGACATTTTGTAGTATGGCTTGGATGTCTTAGTAAAAGCAGCGGTTGCTCAAACAAATTTATATTTACGGCGTGGGCAATCGATAAAATCGATAATCGATAATAATCGATAAAATCGATAAAAGTTAGCTAAAATTATCGGTAATCGATAAAAATCGATGAAAGGATTTGTTGTGAGTAATCAATAATTATCGATTCTCCATTTGACAATATCGATTTTATCGATAATTTAATCGATAATTATCGATTTTATCGATAAGATATTTACTTGATATATTGTACGGAAATATTTGTGAACTAAACGGACTAGGCCAGCAACGAAATGATGACAACTTCTGTAACCAGTTCAGTAATAATTGAATCTTTTAAGTCCCATCTGTTGAATATTTAGATAAGTATAGTACCGTAGTAAGGAGAAGAGAGAAGATGGCGTCCAATAAAGTTGTTAAACAAATGTGTGCTGTTGTGAATTGCTTTTCAGTTACAATAATTGCTCAATAACGATAACTCAGAAAATTTGTGCAACCTGTGTTTTGGAAATGGAATTTGATTAGAAAGTTTTGCGGAACAAAACCGGATCATTCAGTCACGTAACGCTTCCCGGGAACGCGTCGCGGTAAGTTTAGTTTGACTCTGTCTTGGGTTTCGATTCATCGATACAATCGATAACGTTTAACTTAATTTTATCGATTTATCGATCGGTTTTCCGATATCGATTGCCCACGCCGGGTGTGATACAAGCCGCTAATTTCGTTTAGATCTGGTTTAGTAAATCAGGGATTCTACAGTTAATAACTTCATCTGCTTAAGTTGTGGTTGATGTTATTTAATTATTTGTTCGAGGTTTTTCAAGTTTCCTCGTTCACTTGTGATGTGAAACGTCACAGCATAAATGTCGAGTTCAGCGCTAAATTTCGTCACGTTAACATTGAAAATCAAACACTTTTTACCTCTCGACCGCTTCCTTCTGCTTTTTATATCTTGTAGGACTCTTATTCTTCGATTAGGTTTAATTGTCTGATATTTGAAGAGTTGCAAATCCGAAAACCGGCCGCCAACCGATGAACCGGAAGTGATTTTACCTGATGACGAACGGTACTTTGTCGAGCTTCTCGCAACATCATTTAGCTTGGTCCACAAAATGTTTTGGTACAAACTGTAAGTGTACCCCTATTGTGTTCGAATGAGGGGTATGAGTAGTTTGGATCTGGTGCCACTTTTGCGAAATATTGCTTTTTGTACCTGACCTGCTAATTTGCATATTTAGTGTGTTGTAGTCCAAAATCCATTAAAAAATTTACTTACGAACATTTTACAAAACTACAACCCGGACTTGAAAGATAAAGCTCTCTTTTTAGTAATGGAAAGCATTTTGGACTATTTCCTTTCGCTAGAAAGGATTTTGAGCCGATTTGTCATTGACATATTTTATTGTCGTTTTCCGGCCTCAGCGGACAACCAATATTTGACGGGCGATATTTCTTTGAAAATACAAAACTGAACCAAAAGGAATGCATTTTTGAACTAGGTTAGGTAACCCTTTTCTATGCTGTAAAAATCAGCCGAATCTATTTTTCGCCCTGGAAGCGACTGGTCGGTTCTTACGTGCACAGCCTCTTAGTAGTTGTTTTCTTGATGGAGGTTAAAATAGCATTGACTCGGGACGCTCAAAAAGTGTCCCCGTACCCTTAATAGAGGTGGTAAATACAAAGATTATATGAGTGTTTTGCCAGGACCTGGAAAAGTGTCCCCTTAATATTAGTATAAACAAACTAGTGGTCTATCACATATTTTGCAATCTGATTGAGTAGCGAATCACCATGGTAACATTGTCGTGAACGGCGATGAAGCAAGATGGAGGACAAACCCGATAGTTGTTTTCTCACTAAAAAGAGCTAAAATAGACCGAGAAACAAATCTCAAGAACAAGAAATGAAAGAAGCACATAAATATAGACATCTCATTGACAATTCAAGCAAATTTTCTTTGGCTGACACTGCAGAAACTGAGCGAGAAACGATCGTTAAACGGTTGAAGATTTTTCGAATTCGGGCCGATTTTTCAACCTTAGCGAAGGCAAAGTCAAAGGGGAGTACTGATAAAGGTAGTAATAGTGATAAAGGTAATAAACGAAGGCTACACCACTCTTGACTCGTGTTTTAATTTGTTCATTTGTTATTTGATTTATGAAAGTTTTTCAACAAAAGAACCAACTTTTCTGGTTTAGTTTTCCATTTGTTGATGGTAAAACTAAACAGCTCGATTAGTTCAGCCAAATGTGTACTTATGACTAGCATAAAATTCTTATTCTTCTTACTTATGCAAATTAAACAAGAAATATTGGTATAAAAATAAGTATGCTAGTTTGTTTATACTAAAACAATTAGACAACTCGCCCTCGTTGGCTATGAGCTATAATCTGCTCATAGCCAACTCGGACTCGTTGTCTAATTGTTAAGGAGAGTGGACATAACAGGGGCGGATCTAGACAGTTTGAAAGGGGGTGCACCACTAAGAGGCCGTAAGGCCCCTTCTTCTAGGGGATGTGGGGGCATGCCCCCCCAGAAAATTTTGAAATCTAGAAGCTCGAAAATGAAATTTCCATCCATTCTGGGCATCAAATGGTGGGGAAACGTGGGCGAATATGTATCGGGCCCAACTCAAAGGGGGGGGGACACCGGCCTCCCATGCCCCCCCTTGGATCCGCCCCTGCATAAAGCTGACCCCTAGTCCATGGAATACCGATCGATATGGACTATATCCAAATGGACTACCAAAAAATGGACTACCCCCTAAAATACTGCTATGTGGTGTTATCATACTTTTTGGTGTGAAGTACGGTAGCTGTTAGATTTGACATTGTATCTTTGTGACTTTGTCCTTCTTACCTTAGCATGTCCATGCTTGCCAGATTTAGATGTAGACATCTCCACGATTTTGCAGGGGCGTCCCTTGATGACAACATAGTCATCTTTACGAAGAGCCGAACACTGTTGGGGGTAGGTGGTCTTACTAGGTGCACCAGCCTCTTCAGCAACAAACTTATCCTGCAGTTCACTCATGATTGCAAGCTAAAGATAATGGAGATGAAATGTTTATTAATTGTATTAGCTTCGCCACTTTAATGATACATTACAAGGGTAATGCAAATATCATACTATAGTAAAGGTAAGCAAAAAAGAAATTGGTGGAAGGCTAGTCTCCTTCGCAGCCATTTTTAGTCTCGCTCCAGTCCCCCGAATTCGAAGGGACCGCAGGGAAGTGGAGCGAGACTAAAAATGGCTGCGAAGGAGACCATAATATAACCGGCAGTATTATAATTGTGCAAGCTAATTACTCGGCGGGCTGCCTGTGGCAGACGCCGAGTTTTAAAATGGGCTTTCTTTTTCTTCGTCCGTCACAAATTGGCAAGTCGTCATGACAACGCATGCGCTCAAACGTATATCGCAGGCTGATACGAGACGTGCACGTTTGACTCATTCGATCATAGGCAGCCCAACCATTGCTTTTGAGGCTACTAAATAATGAAATAAAATGATGTTTGCGTATTTTTTTTGATGGGTTTCCTGTGGTAGAGTGCGCGCGCGCATTTATATGTTGGGTTCCCTGTGTTGAGTAACATATAATGTTGGGATCCCTGTGTATCTCCTGCGGGAAGCGCCCGCAGCAAATGTGTATATTGAGACAAGGTATGAAACTAGGTCACGTGACAAATACGTTTTTGCTCCTAATTTTGTCATTGTAATGTGAACATTCAATTTTTCTTCGAATAACTAAACTTTACCGTATTCTCGAAACACCTTATAAGTGTCAGTCGTCTAACTTCAACGTACGCTGAGAAACTAATTTTTGACATTTTGAGCGTCGTGGCCCGATGTGTGCCGCATGCCGCATGTACATGTATGTGGTGCACTTTTCCGTGAAGTAGTCGGATTTTACCTTCGAGAGGACATCGACAAGCGCTCGGCAAATCTGAACTATGCTCTTTTTGGCAAGTTTTAATATTTATATTTTCACTAAACATAAGTCAAAACATCGATACAATATACTTTATTTGCTTTCTGTTTTGACTTCTGAAAAGTATTTGTTTTGTATTTTGATTTTTATCGATTAAAATCTTCAAAATTGACGCATTGTGTTTTATAAATGCAGAATAGTCTCAATATTTAGTACTGCACAACACATTTGCTATCACTACTTGTACACAAAATGATAAACAAACGTATTTATTTCAACAATAAGTTTACTAGCTTTTTACACACTGTTTTCGCCGTTCTTTCTGTACAATTTATTCACTATATTGATCAGTAATAGCTGGATAACAACAATTAAATAAATATTATACAATCGACAAGTTGTGAATGAATATTAACAACAATCACAGTTGGAAGCGATAAGCTTACTTTAATACGTTCTTACGAAAAATACGTTAAAAATTACTCAGTGTGTTTCTCTCAGACATGATAGTAAGCTTATTTGCTAAATGTGTTGTGCTATTTCAATGACAATAACGAACAACTGTTAATATTTTAGTTCACGGCAGCTTCAACTGCTTCACGAGTCCATCGCCATTCATGTCACTGTCAGTGAATTTGAGTTCGTCTATCGTTTTTGCTTCAGATGGTTTATGCTGTGTTGGCGTTCCCTTGTGTCAGAAGAACTATAAGTAAAGTACAAAATTACGTCAAACACTTTCTAGACGAGACAGTCAAAATGTTTAAACAGATAAAGTACCATCAGTCAGTTGAAAGAGGTTCCTTGTTGAAGTGTATTTCGATCACTGACAACTACACAAGTCAAATCAGTTCTGCATAATTTATGAAAAAAACTGATTTGTTGAGGAGTATAAGCAGCCCTTCTGCCCTAGTATAGGCAAGTCCTTTTATTAGAGAACATTTAGAGCAAATACTACGTTAAAACCTTGACAAAAATACTTTTAGTTCAGCTTACTTTTCAACAAAACTTTCTCACGTGTCGAGCACAACACATCCAAACTTTCTCCACCATTCAAAATGAAAAAGGACTACTTTAAAACCGTCAAATCTCTTCTAAATTTACTTAAAGTTGACATGAATTGTGAACTTCTAAACTTACCATGAATAGGGAATAGAATCCTAACGCTTACACCGAAAAAATCAGTCTTTCTTGATATGAACTTCTCTTCCACGCCCCGCCATCAGCGACAAAATAACGACTTCACCCTGGATACCCCCCACGGGCCTGTAGCGTACGACGACTTCGGCTCTTCGGTTCACGGAAAAGTGCACCACAATGAGCTTGTGTCACCTGTCACGTGACTTTTTAAATTTTCACTGAAGACAAACGAAAATACCATAACTGGAAAGAGCATACTAAAGTTAGTAAAAGTGGAAAGTTTGAAGGGAAGTAAGTAAATAGGGCAATAGTTACAGGCATTCAAACTTTGCCTTTTTTGTATGGAACGCTTGCCCTCCAAGCGAAAAACCCATACAAATCCTTGTCAAAGCGGGAAACTTTGAAAGCCTTTAACTTTTGTCTTATTTGTTTGATTCTTTTTAAATTTTCAACTTTTACAGGAGCCCATTACTAGGAGCCTTCCTCTCCTATAATAGGTTTGTACGACATCAAATGCACAAATTGAGCTAAAAATAGAAACACTCATTATAAATTCCGCGCGATTAACCAATCATGTCGCGTCTTACACAATAGGAATTTGACGTCAGATTCAAAACTGTTTTGCTTTCAATGTCGGCCGAAAGCGTAGTTCCAGTGATTCTAGTGAAGAATCAGAATCTAGTGAAATTTCAGATCAGTTTCGTCGTCTGACTTCAGTACTTCATCAAGCGAGGAAGAACAATGATTGAAAACATTAAAAACAAAACAAAAAGTTCAAAGGCCAGTTCAAAACCCGGCAACAAAACGAACATCTTCTGCTCTTTCTGAGAAGGAATTCAACGATCTGGTATCATGGATAATCTCTTACGAAGAACCTAATTAAACTTGTGCAGGACTAGCAGTGAGAACCAAGCTAATGAATATTCCAAACCGCCGGTGTGTTCTAATTAGCATTTGTTGTCTGAAACGCAGCAAAATGAATCACGAACTTTGAACTAGGATTTTGTCGAAAATTTTCGACAATGACACAGAGTTCCTACTAAAACAGCGAAGTGAGGTACAGGGGAGCTTCTTTTTCTGTGGCCTGGATGAAGATTTTATCGCATTTTTATTCAGCGGCTGTTCTTGGAGTGCCGGCTTTCTTGCCTTCTTTTAATTGAAAACGAAGACGCCTTTGGCGAAACTCGGAACTTCGCATACACTCAGTGATAACCCTCTTGTTTTAGTGTTCTTTGCCGCTCTTTAAGGCACGGTTCGTCGGTTGAAAGTTTCAGTTGTTTTTCGATAATCTTTCGGCGAAGAAGGTCTTTAGCAAAGTGCACATTTGTGTGGTTGGTTATGTTGGCGTACGTCGCTATCCAAAAATCAGTATGACGAAGGTGATGAGTTTGCTTCATCAGAGTCGAAATCACTGTGAGAACGCTTCATTCTTACGAAGACTAAATCGTGAATCAAAAACCAACAGAAGAAAGTTGATAAAACAAGAATAAACATATGAAGCGATATGCATAAGAACGTAGAAGAATTTCGCGACATCGTGAGTCGCCAAACTAAAAGTCGCCACTAAGCGCTCTGGCAGTATGTCAGTTTATTGATACATGTGATACATTCATTGTACACAGTTCGTCTCGATCTTGTGCAAGGGAAAAATAGACTTGGACTTCCATGGATTAAGAATATCAATATTTTGGATCAAGTCCTCGCGTCTTCCGTTTCAATTTGAAATTCTTCGGAAATTTGCATATCTAAAAATAGCACAATTTGTGCATTTGATGTCGTATGAACCTATTACTAGAGGAAGGCTCCTAGTAATGGGCTCCTGACTTTTACTAATTTTAGTATGCTCTTTCAAGTTATGATATTTTCGTCTGCCTTCGGTGAAAATTTAAAAAGTCACGTGACAGGTGACACAAGCCCATTTGCACCACATACATGCGGCGAGATGCGGCGCAAATCAGGCCATCACGTGACTGGAGTTTCATACCTTGTCTCATATAGGGCGCGTCCCGCAGGAGATACACAGGGATCCCAACATTATATGTTACTCAACACAGGGAACCCAACATATAAATGCGCGCGCGCACTCTACCACAGGAACTGGGAATCTTCCTCTTTCGGACGAAGCTCATGACAAACTGAAGTCATTTTGTCGATAACTGATCGCTAGCTTGCTGGTAAATACTCTCAGAGAATGATCACGTACCTTTTAGGGGTCATTTTCAAAATTTCCAACGAGCATGCCCGTCATTCTATATATAGGAGTCCCCCCCCCCCCCCCCCGAGTTTTATTTAACCCATGAAACAAAACTTTAAAGTGCCTATCACCCCTGTGAGATTGTTTTAAAAATCTATTCAATATAAGCTGAATAGTTGGTGGGTTCAGTATTTTGTGGTTTGAACCTTGCGTTTATGAGTTATAGAGGTTTGAAATCTCAATATGCAAATTTGATGACGTCTACTAAGACATCATTTATTATACAAAAACGCCCTTGTGCTGATTATTGACATTTGAAAACTTACATAATATTTTCACAGTCTTTATAAATGATTTTATAACTTTTTCCCCATTTCAAAAAATAAGCTCTTCTTGAAAAAGTCTAAATAAGTTATGGCAAATTCCTGGGTTGACGTCATCAAATTTGCATATTGAGATTTCAAACCTCTATAACTCATAAACGCAAGGTTCAAATCACAAAATACTGAACCCACCAACTATTCAGCTTATATTGAATAGATTTTTGAAAGAATCTCACAGGGGTGATAGGCACTTTAAGGTGTAATCAGGAGCCCATGGTGTACTGAGGCAAATGAAAACAAAAGAACACAATGGAATAGACCTTTTTAGCTTCGTATGTAAATTGCCCATTTCAGATCATGTGATGTAAACATGGTGTTCTCTGGAGAATTAGTCCTTTCAATATGAACGAATAAATTTCAGAAATATAAAGGAACAATTCTCCAGAGAATATCATGTTTACATCACATGATCTGAAATGGGCAATTTGCATACAAGCTAAAGAGGTCTATTAGAGTGTACTACCAATAATAATAATGCATGTCTATTACACTAGTATTTATTTCACGGGTTACAGTCTAACCAGGTCAAGCGTACCCTGAGAGTCCATTATTGACTTGAGACACTTTATTTCAAAAATGAAAGCATTACTTTACTTTAATACTTTACTCGTTACATTACGAGACATTACTCGTTTGAACATTCGATTCCGTTTGATAATACGCAGATCGATATTCAAATCATTACTCGACTACTGATTGGATAAACAAACAAAGGATAGTCCTTATCACTGACACACTGATCGTGTGTCAGTGAACGCAAATGATCAAGGATATTTCAGCTATAATTGGCGAGTATTCGCTATGAATATTATCGAATACGCTTTCAACATTTATGAGAGCTTTCTTACTGCGAATTTGGCTTATGTCTCCGATTCATGGAAAATCACATTTACCGACCTGATCTCCATCCCGGGGGGGGGGGGGGGGGGGGTACTCCCTTTGTCCAAGTGGTAGGAGTGATCGGCGGTCAGTTTTGAAAACAACGTACCCCTAAAAGGTACGCATAAATTAAAAGAACTGTTTTCGACCTCTAAAAGGTACGACCATATATGGCGAAAAAGTGATTGTGCTGATATCGTTTAATCAGTGACTGGGCAGCATCTTTCTTCTGTTCTTTCATGTTTGTTCAATAAAGAAAATAAATAATAATTGACCCAAAAAGGTACGGAGTGATGTTACGTAACCGACCTTTGAGTCGGAACCCCTAAAAGGTACACACAGGAAATATTTTCAACCCTAAAAGGACCGACGATCAACCCTACCACTTGGACAAAGGGAGTAACCCCCCGGAATCTCCATGCAGTTTATAACTATGAAATATAAATTTATGCCGTAAGCGGGATAATGTTGACTTCCGGTGGTCACGTGACATTAAGGCAAGAAAAACAGAAATTTGCAAATGGGCTGATCCCGGAGGCTGATGGGTGTCTTTTATTTCAAAGTTTTGGTATGTTGACTTCAGTTTGAGCCGGGGCGAAACAGCTCGTCGGCGAAACAACCGGGGACGTTGGCTATCTGACGGTCGGCGAAACGACCGGCGTAAACCGTTCTGGTCAGTTATAGTTTTTTATGGGCGTTATATTTTTTTGGGCAAGATTTGAGTCAATCAGCTGACTTGTTGTGTGGTGACCAAAGTAGGTCAGGTTTCCGGTGACCAAATTTTTTTTTTTCGAGATGTGATGGTCGCTGTCCAAAGTATCGCGGGCGAGCGTGGAAACGAGGCATATTCGGGCAAGAATGTAATCAAACAAATCCTTTTCATCGTAAGAAAATGATAAAAGCTCCATATTTTGTGCGATATTGCCTTTCCACGAATAATTCAAGTCTCTCGCCTGTTTCTTTACTGTGTCAACAATGCATTATTGTAGTGTTTTTGGCTGTGAAAACACCGAACATTAAAATTATTGGCTTGTGTGAACATGCTGCATTTTACTGAAACAGTTGTAGATAGTACGGTGCATGAGTGAGATTTTTAGTCCAGCCAGTCTTTAAGTTAGTGATTAATGGTAAATGAATGTTATCTTGGTGATGTTTCTTTGCAATTTGTTCATCACGATTTTCTTTGCCAAGATTGATGGCGGCTAGATATGATCACCAAGTTTTTCCATTGTATAAATAAACCTTTCTATTATTGTACCGCGTTGGTATTCCCAGTACGAGAGATATTCTTTCAAATCAGGCAGTGTACTGTTTAAAAAACGTAACCTGCGTGGCGGCCCAAAGGGTACGGATCGGAGATACTAGGGATCGGAGATACCGCTAGGGATCGGAGATACTAGGGATCGGAGATACTAGGGATCGGAGATACTAGGGATCGGAATGACTAGGGATCTGAGTGACTAGGGATCGGAAGGACTAGGGATCGGAGATACTAGGGATCGGAAGGACTAGGGATCGGAAAGACTAGGGATCGGAGGGACTAGGGATCGGAGGGACTAGGGATCGGAGGGACTAGGGATCGGAGGGACTAGGGATCGGAGGGACTAGGGATCGGAGGGACTAGGGATCGGAGGGGGGAAGGGAAGGGGAACTGAGGAGAGGAGGTGAAAAGGAGGGCAAACCCTCCGATCCGTACCCTTTGGGCCGGCTATAAAAAACGTAGAGTTTACTTGTTTAATAGTTCTGCGGAAAATTGTGTTACCTGGGACATCAGTCGTATCTTACGTTCGGTGTTCAGTTCACAGCCAAAAACACTACAAGAATGCCAAGTCATTGCTTTACAGGCGGCTGATACATTGTTGACATCGTAAAGAAACAGGTGAAACACTTGAATTCTTCGTGGAAAGGCAATATCACACAAAATATGGAGCTTTTATCATTTTCTTACGATGAAAAGGATTTGTTTGATTACATTCTTGCCCGAATATGCCTCGTTTCCACGCTCGCCCGCGACACTTTGGACAGCGACCATCGCATCTCGAAAAAGATGGGTCGGATTGTGCCGAACGAAGGCGAAGGTTCGATCTGTGGAAAATAATTCGCAAAGATCTTTCGTAATTTCAAAGTGAATGCCGCTTCAAGCGAACTAATTTTACGAACCGAAACATCTACATCTAGTCTAGATCTACATATGTCCAGCACTCGGCAAAGTCCATTGGGTTACTAGCTGTATAGTGTACGAGGTCTCATTCACTAGTAACCTTTATACAGACATCACCGCCAAGCCGACCTCAATGCTGGGTATAGGTCAGGCCACACATACCAGGAACTACGTGCCCTACTCTTAGTCGAACAGTGGTGTGGGTTCTTTTACGTCCCTCCGGTGCAATGTAATGGAGTTTGGAGAGACGGGACCGCCATTTTACGTGATCATCCGAGCCACGCGAAAGTCTAACCATTTGTAGATGTAATTACAAAGGCAGCACCTTCTCCTCAATTATTTTAAGACCCTGAGTAATGGTCCGGCCGGGACTTGAACCACGAACCTCCCGCACAATAGACCGGTACTCAACCAACTGAGCCAACCGGACGGCCGCGATGCCCCTAAAATACACCTCCAAACTCCTCCAAAAAGTAAACGATCTTACAAATGGATTTTTACAAATAACATTTTAAAACTTACCAGCAGATGTTCACCTAAAGTCAGTAAAAGTTTCACGGGTGATCGATGAGTAGAAACTTTCAAATAAAGCTGGATCTTTTTAAAAGTGTTTTTGAGGGGAACAATCCGGTAAATGAAAATTTACGGCTCTGAGCTCACACTTTACGCCCAAAAAAAGCAAGCGTTTTACAGCAGTGATCGATGAGTAGAAACTTTCAAATAAAGCTGTTTGGGTCAGGTTGTCTAGGTCAATTATACTAATTTTGTTAGAGTAAAACAATAGAAACAAAATTTCAATAGAACGAGTAGACAATGAATTCTATTGTTTGTATTATCCAATCACAATCCAAGCAGCTGCGTACGTGTCACCTCGGGCAAAGTTCACTTTCGGAAAATTCCATCACGCGCTGAAAAGCGGTTTGACCACTTGTTGAATCTCGTGAGTCTGCATTTTTTTAATTCTTTGCATTCCGCTGGAAGTCCACAAAATTCCAGGCCATCTCAAAATCTGCAGCACCGGCCAGACTACATACCTGCCGCGCATGCGTCGTGGTATAGGCCGCTGGCCGATTTTCGTCAAATTATATGTTTGCGTGCTCCTCTTGGTCGCCCGCAATAAGGGGCGGACCATGTGATTTTTGATGGGGGGTGGGGGCGATTTAAAGCATGGTCGATATTTTTTTTTCACCTTTTCATGTTGCGCGATATTTTTTCACTGCCTTAGGCCCTTGCACGATATTTTTTTTAACCAAATTTATTTTTGTTTGCCAATATCTATTCAGTTGCCAAATTGATAATATTGAAAATTGTATAATAAATTACCTTTGTTATTTTATTTAATTATTTGTACAGTCTGTTGTTCTACTTACATCATGATTTATTAAATTTACATGCCATCGATATCAATCAATGAATGGTGAAATTTCCACTGAAACAGAAAAATCCTAGGGAGTATAAGCTATTATAATATAAACTATGTGTACCTCCCAAGAACGCGCGATTTGATTGGTTGTTGAGCGTGCATTGCTATGTTATAGAAGTACGGAGCAGCGAAAACAAAACAGAAAACCTGTTTAAAACTAGTTTTATATTATAAAGCGAATAGAAGATGACTCTCCTTGCTTCTATACAAAAATAATGCACTTCTGAGGTCTTGAAAGCTGCTGAATGCACTAGCGTTCCGCTCGTGCATCCACTACCAGCAGTTTCAAGACCTCAGCGTGCATTAATTTTGTATAGAAGCACGGAGAGTCATTTTCTTTAGTTAAATATATAATTATTAAGTATTCAATGCTCGCGTTGCAATACTTTTCTATGGCGTTCTTTTGCGGACAAAAATATATGACATTAAATTCAAGTCGAAAAACAGTAAAATGAAACGAATTCTTAAAATTGTGAGTTCGAATTTTAAAAATAGAAAAATTAGTCGAGAATCAGTTAGAAAAAATGAGTCGAAAAAAAAAAAAATTTGAGTCGAGAATGTAAAAAAAAAATGAGTCGAAAATTTAAAAAAAATTGAGTCGAGAATGTAAAAAAAAAAACGAGTCGAGAAGAGACGGTAGGTACTTCATGCATGGTAATCAATTTGTACCGTGATAGTCAGTGTGGTCATCATATTCTAATCATTTTGTACCATCATATTGTACCGTTATGACTATTTATTTTTGGTTTTTAGTTTCCTATATATATATTCACAGATGTAGAGCTACCATGTAGAAATACTGTGAATAAACCGTTATTATTATTATTATTATTATTATTATTATTATTATTATTATTATTATTAGCCGTTTTTCTGATTATTATTATTTGTCGTAATTGCTGTAGTTCATTTCGTTGCTGTAGTTCATGTAGTTGCTGTAGTTCATGTAGTTACTGTAGTTCATGTAGTTGCTGTAGTTCATATGTAGTTACTGTACTACTGACAGAACTACAGCAATTACATCAGTGAACTACAGCAACTACACGAACTACAACAACTATACATGAACTACAGTATAAACTACATGAAGTACAGTAACTACATGAACTACAACAACTATACATGAACTACAGCAACTACATGAATACAACAACTATATGAACTACAGCAACTACATGAACTACAGCAATTACAAAATGATAGTCATAATGGTACAATATCATGGTACAAAATGATTAGAATATGATGACCACACTGACTATCACGGTACAAATTGATTACCATACATGAAGTACCTACCGTCTCTCGGGGTTTTTTTTTACATTCTCGACTCAAATTTTGTTTTAATTTTCGACTCATTTTTTCTAACATTCTCGACTATTTTTTCTATTTTTAAAATTCGAACTCACATTTTTAAGAATTCGTTTCATTTTACTGTTTTTCGACTTGAATTTAATGTCATATATTTTTGTCCGCAAAAGAACGCCATACTTTTCAGAGGCGTAGCATGCTTTTTTTCTAATGTACGCACAGAGAAACGAGTGCCGAAGCCGCGCGCTTCTAGGGGGGTAAGGGGGCATACTCCCCCTGGAAATTTTGAAATCTAGAGCCTTGGAAATACCATTTCTTCGTTTTCTAGCGGATTTTCTTGCTACACAAATATATATAGTAAAATGCTGATCACTCAGATTTTTTTGTAGTTTATTTTGTTTGAGACTGTTCACTGGGGCTGCTTCTAACTACAATAATATTATACATATACACACTCCCTGAAGTGCCATTTACCGGATTTCATAATTTCACTAGTCAGCTCTTACGATTTTGTCTTAGATTTCTTTTTTTTTAATATTTATATTTTAATGATTTTAAATTGTACACACGTGTGTATGCGTGCATAATGCACGCTACGCCCTTTGGGCTACAATGCTAGGTTTTGAATTTGAAATTTAAATTTAAAAAAAGCTGAAGTTGGTGTCACAATAATGCACGATATTTTTTTAAAGGTGGAAGTGCTTGCTCGATATTTATTTTGGGATTTAACCCCCACCCCCATCAACGATCAAATGGTCCGCCCCTAAGCCAAGTCAGAGTTTAAAAGGATGACCGTGATTCCTGGAACCGAATCGGGATAAAATCCAACCGGAAGTTGAGTTTCGCCATACATTTACTGTAAATCTGCTGATGGTGAGTGTTTAAGACATAATGCGCCTTTGTGAGCCAATATTTGAGTGTCAGGACAAAAAGAACACGATTATAGATGGTCTTGTTTTGACTGAGTAATGACTAGAGATTCGCCCGCCATGACACACCGGGACACCGAAACTTGCCTAGAATAATTTTATTTCCCTTGAATATTTCCTGATAAACTATAACTTTATATTTAGATGAGGATTTGTGCATTTACCACTGCAGTCACAGTACTTATCAACTCATAAACTGCCGTAATAAAAGCAAATGTAACCGATTGCCGTGACTGATCTGTCTTTTAATACTTGTCTTCCTCCTTTCGTCCTTCGCCATTGATAGCAAATATTGACACTAGAAGAGAGTGGATTAAACTGGTCTCAGAAAAGACCCAACAAACTGGGGAAAAATAAGCCACTTCACGCTTTCGTCCGCCATTTTGAATTGGGGCAAACGCGCGGAAATTTATAGAAATCTGGATCACGGCTTTGGCTTCCCATGTTATGGGGTTATGGGTAGAAGGACACATATCTTCTGATATCTTGTACCGGTGAAAATGTCAAGTGCTACCATATGAACCTAAAACATGCAAAGAAATATTATGCAGTCAGAAAATAATAACTTTTAGTATAATTTTAGACAGTGAAAGTATAGAGTTTCGCGCGCTGTGATTGGTCGAGCGACCAGTGTTTATGAAACGATAATCACTTCGCCTTCGGCGAATAATTGTTTTCAAAATGATAATAGTTCCATCATAGTCATTGTGACTAAAATACGTTGTATCATTCTCCATTACCACAGGTAACCCATAACCTCATACCCAGTCTTCCCAAAGTATCATTCTCCATTACCACAGGTAACCCATAACCTCATACCCAGTCTTCCCAAAGTATCATTCTCCATTACCACAGGTAACCCATAACCTCATACCCAGTCTTCCCAAAGTATCATTCTCCATTACCACAGGTAACCCATAACCTCATACCCAGTCTTCCCAAAGTATCATTCTCCATTACCACAGGTAACCCATAACCTCATACCCAGTCTTCCCAAAGTATCATTCTCCATTACCACAGGTAACCCATAACCTCATACCCAGTCTTCCCAAAGTATCATTCTCCATTACCACAGGTAACCCATAACCTCATACCCAGTCTTCCCAAAGTATCATTCTCCATTACCACTGGTAACCCATAACCTCATACCCAGTCTTCCCAAAGTATCATTCTCCATTACCACTGGTAACCCCATTCTCGTACCCAGAGCCCGCTCGTCATTTGGTTTGTCGCTGGCTCTGGGAATCCCTGAAATTTTAGCGAATTTCATTGGCTGTTGAAATCAACAATGAATGATCGTATTTGATTGGTCCATGAGATAAACAAAGATTCAAACTTGCAAAGCGAACGAAGCGAATGACAGCGACGGTTGTAGTAATTTCATACAATATTATTTTCAAAAACTATATACCTTTTTTGAATAATAAATCAATGGAAACTGTGTAGACATAAATTCGTGAAGGGAGATCTAACAATACATAAATTATAAAAGTAACGGCTACAGACACAATCTGGACACAATCGATCGTACTCGCTTTGAGCATTCAAAGGAATATTTTTATAATTCGAGAGAAACAATAACAAAGCGGAAGACAGGAAGGCTCACATGCAAGATTATATTAGAACATGTATTGATCGTCCAGCCTTTATCGCAACAGAGCCAGAGAAGAACCGGTGATGAACGTCGAAGGGCTTTTAAACGGCTACACGAAGATAAATGTACAAACTTGTGTACTTGTTACATTGTTTGAATATTCAAACCAACGTGAACACTACGTCGCCAGTAGACTCTTCCACAGTACCCGCTCTCAGCGGTCTTTAGTATGAGCATGCGCTCTGACGACTTGGTCGTCAAAATTTGACGACCGAGCAACAGGGTTTCCCAGAGCCAGCGACAAACCAAATGACGAGCGGGCTCTGGGTACGAGAATGCTGGTAACCCATAACCTCATACCCAGTCTTCCCAAAGTATCATTCTCCATTACCACAGGTAACCCATAACCTCATACCCAGTCTTCCCAAAGTATCATTGATCATTACTACTGGCCATTCTCGTACCCAGAGCCCGCTCGTCATTTGGTTTGTCGCTGGCTCTGGGAAACCCTGTTGCTCGGTCGTCAAATTTTGACGACCAAGTCGTCAGAGCGCATGCTCATACTAAAGACCGCTGAGAGCGGGTACTGTGGAAGAGTCTACTGGCTACGTAGTATTTACGTTGGTTTGAATATTCAAACTAACAAGTACACAAGTTTGTACATTTATCTTCGTGTAGCCGTTTAAAATCCCTTCGACGTTCATCACCGGTTCTTCTCTGGCTCTGTTGCGGTAAAGGCTGGACGATAAATACATGTTCTAATATAATCTTGCATGTGAACCTTCCTGTCTTCCGCTTTGTTATTGTTTCTCTTGAATTATAAAAATATTCCTTTGAATACTCAAAGCGAGTACGATCGATTGTGTCTGTAGCCGTTACTTTACTTTTATAATTTATGTATTGTTAGATCTCCCTTTACGAATTCAGATCAATTTATGTCTACACAGTCACTCTCATTTCCATAGCTTTATAATTCAATAACGGAATACCATTGTATGAAAATACAACCGTCGCTGTCATTCCTTTCGTTCGCCTTGCAAGTTTGAATCTTTGTTGATCTCATGAACCAATCAAATACGATCAGTCATTGTTGATTTCATCAGCCAATGAAATTCGCTAAAATTTCAGGGATTCCCAGAGCCAGCGACAAACCAAATGACGAGCGGGCTCTGGGTACGAGAATGTACTACTGGCAACCCATAACCTCATACCCAGTCTTCCCAACGTATTATTCTCCATTAGCTCAAGTAAAGGCCAATGGCCAAGGAGAAATGTGTCCACTCAAGTAGGACTCACATTTTCTTAGGTTGAGGCTCTTAAGAGGATATTTATTTGAACATCGCGTAATATCCGCGAAAAGCGCCAAAAACGAGCGCTTTTGAACAGTTTGACTTTCGATTTTCGCTTTGGATTAACACTCTAATTTTATTTTAACTAAGCATAAACTATTAAAAATAAAGTAAATTGTCTGTTTAAAGCTGTTTTAGCGTTGTACAAAGCCAGTTTCCTGCTTTTTTTTTCAAATTTGAGCTAATACAGGGGAAATCATCAGCAATAATATTAATATAGAGATCTAGCCCATGTGGACAGTTTTTAAATCAAATTTTCACTTTGGATTAACACTCTAATTTCACTTTTACCGATCAAAAACCATCCCAAATAGCTTGAACTCTTTGCTAAAGCAGTTTTAGCCTTGTACAAAACGTATTCTCCATGCTATTGGTTTTTGGCGCTCAATACGCGCGTTCGTAAAAAATCTCCTCTTAAAAGATAAAGCTCCGAGTCCAAATCAATTGACCCACGTCAGTAAATATCTACTGAAACCCCTGGACCCGGCTCCTGGATATGTTGCAATTGTGACTTTGTCCTTCTTACCTTTTCTTGTCCATGCTTGCCAGTTATAGATGTAGACACCTCCACAATTTTGCAGGGGCGTCCCTTGATGACAACATAGCCATCTTTACGAAGAGCCGAACACGGTACAGATTTATCGCATTCACTCATGATTGCAAGCTAAAGGTGAATGGAGATGAAATGTTTATTTTATTAGCTTCGCCACTGAACTGCCGAAGTTTAGATGACTAATGACAACAAGTGATGGGGTGTAAAAGGCTACGTGCACAGTTAATATTATTTCCCGCCGGGGGGTGGGGATAAAGGGGGGGGGGGGGGGGGGACCTTTTAGGGGTCAAAATCAGCGATCTGGTACCTTTTAGGGTGTCTCAAATTTTATTGGACTACCAGAGACTGAGCTGGTACCTCTTAGGGTGTTTTTTTTTTTAAGTAAATAAGATACCCGAGATAAGAATTGCAGCAACAACAACTTTAATCATCTGATTTATCTCATTTCACAACTTTAATCATCTGATTTATCTCATTTCACTAACACTCATCGGTAAAGTTAAAATTCGTGCAATCAACTGGTACCTTTTAGGGGTAAAAATCTTATGTGGTGACCAAAGTAGATCAGGTTACCGGTCGGATTGTGCCGAACGAAGGCGAAGGTTCGATCTGTGGAAAATAATTCGCAAAGATCTTTCGTAACTTCAAAGTGAATGCCGCTTCAAGTGAACTAATTTAACGAACCGAAACATGGCCGCGATGCCCCTAAAATACACCTCCAAAAAGTAAAGACGATCTTACAAATGGATTTTTACAAATAACATTTTAAAACTTACCAGCAGATGTTCACCTAAAGTCAGTAAGGTTCACGGGCAGGGTTACCGCTCTTAGTCTGGGTCAAGTTGTCTAGGTCAATTATACTAATTAGAGTAAAACAATAGAAACAAAACAATAGAACGAGTAGACAATATGATTCTATTGTTTGCATTATCCAATCACAATCCAAGCAGCTGCGTACGTGTCACCTCGGGCAAAGTTCCATCACGCGCTGAAAACCGGTTTGACCACTTGTTGAATCTCGTGAGTCTTCATTTTTTTAATTCTTTGCATTCCGGTGGAAGTCCACAAAATCTCCAAAACTGCACACCAATCTCGTCCCCAGAACCTGCGTTACTTTCGGCCAGCGGCGAAGAACGTAGGCTCTGGCATAACCTCCGAAGGAATGGTTAGGCTGCCTGTGCCATTAGTCGAGTAAATATTTCTTAGAGTCTAACTAAGGCATGCAAACGACTGATATTTTCACCTAAGATTCTAGCAGATTTACAGTAAACAATAGAATCCAAAATGGCCGCCGTATCGGTAAAAGGTATATTATCTGGTTTTGGCATTTTAGTAATGTCAGGTGTTTTTAGTGGAGAAAAAAGCAACTGCAATTACACCATTACCCTAACCTGAGTATCCGGCCTTCAAAAAGGAAAGGGGAGGGGGAGGGGCCCGGGGAGAAGAGAGAGGAGGAAGGCCTGACGCAAGGGCATTGATCTATCTGCCCGTGTCAGCCGTCCAGATTCTGGACGTTGGCATGATTGGATAAAACGTACACAAAGGCTTGAAACATCCCCAGGGAAACGTCACAGCCGACCGGAAATGATACATCGTATTCTACTTGCAATAATAAGCTCGATTTCCTTTGTTATTTATGATTTTAATCATAAATAACAAAATGTCTAAATTATTTAAAAAAATAATTTAGACAGGCTCTACCACAACAGTCTTGACATGACAGTTGGCAAAGCGGAAGTGATTTTGATTGGTTGTTATTTTCAGATATATGTATCGTTCTGCGAGGGGGCGGAAGGCTCAAATCAATAGGTCTCGGTACGTGTCAGGCTTTTTTCCCCTTTCTTTTTCTCTCCCCCTCCGCCATAAAAGCCTGATACTCAGGTTACCATTACCCCTTCTCGAACTCTCAAACACCTCCACCAATATAGTCTAACAACTGAACGCAATTACTGGCATCTTTGGCTTTAGAAAATAAGTTTTACTGCGAAAACCCTTGTATCGCGACCTTTCGTTTTGTAAACTTCACTGGCTGGATTTTGGATTTTTCTGTTCCGCCAATATATTTGTTGCACTAATTAGTACTAAATACAATACAAAACAATAGAAATGTCACTATTTAGTACTTTAAATAATGACGTAAGAAATGGACATATATAGTGATTGTCGGAACAGAAAAACCCAAAATCCAACTGAAGTTTTCAAAACGAAATTAAGGTCGCGATACATGGATTTTCGATGTAATTTCCAAGAGACGGAATTGTTCTTGTTGTGGGCTTACAAAATGGGAATTAGTGTAAGGAAGGGACTAAAAGTGATGACAGTATAACTAGTTTAAAGTTTGTAAATAGTTACTAAGCTTTACTGTTGTCTATACTGAAGGCTAGTTTAGGAAAAAATGCAAAGGCAAAATACCAAACCTAAAAATGTAGATGGCATATACACTTGTTTGCAGAAAGGTTGTAGTATACATTTATACAAATATCTAATGAGATACAAGATATCTAATGAGATACAAAGTGTGAAACATCACTTGTATTTTCTTCTAATTAGTAGTATATCGCATCCAACAAGGACAGCACAATAATTTTCAGCACTATTTTGTGCTTAAGCAGTTCAGTATTTGAGCATGTTTAACATTTTGCATCTCATTAGATATAAATGTACTACAACGCGTTTCTGCAATTTATCGAGTGTATCCCTTTTATATCTTTATTGTAGTGATGTAGTTATTACTATAAATGAAAGAAATAAAAATCTGATTTCATCAAGCAGTTTCTCTCGTTCTTTCTTTCATTCTTCCTTTGTTTCTTTTCTCCTTTCTTTTCGTTTCTTAGTTTCTGTTCTGTTTTTTTGCGACCAGTGAGCGAGCCCCAGCGAGCGAACTGGGAGCAAAACTAATCTTTGGTTGGGCTTCCTGTGTATTCAGATGCCAGCTCGATTCTCGATTTGTGTTTTTCAGAGGGTGGAGAAAGATTTTTTTCACGTGACTTTTGCCCTGACGTCATATCGTACGTTCCCGTCGTTCATTTGGGCATTGGTGACTCGCGATCTCGTGTTCAGAGTGGATTCGAAGCCTTTTTGCTCGTACTTTATATCCGATTCTTCGATGGAATTATGTAAAGATCTTCATTTATTGTTGACGATCGCTTTAGTTAGCAACATATCGAGGGGAAGGCAATGTTATTATATTAGTCTTTCAGCTCTGTTGTGCTAAGTCGCTACACTGATTGTCACTGTGGACCGCAACATATAAAGTAGTCGATCGAATCCTAGTACCGTATAAATGCTAGCTCTTGGAAACCAAGTCATCCCAGATGCAGAGACATTGTCACTGAATTATCTGCCTAACAGCTCGTTCGTTTTATATCGTGCCGCCAACCGTACTAAACTTTATTCTAAATTCAAGATATAGGTGTTTATAAGAGACCGTTCATAAGTGCACAGGTAGCCCAAGCGCAGCATTTGTATAAGAGAATGTATGGGAATTATTCAATGGTGGATTTTCAGCGTAAATATTGAATAAATGTTACTGTAACTTACTATGTGTCTTGAAGTAGTTCCTGCCAATGTCTGGAGCGAGTTTCAGAATTTTTCGGAATTTTTTCCCTCCCCTCCCCTGTGTAAGGGGAGGGAAAAAATTCCGAAAAATTCTGAAACTCGCTCCAGACATTGGCAGGAACTACTTCAAGACACATAGTAAGTTACAGTAACATTTATTCAATATTTACGCTGAAAATCCACCATTGAATAATTCCCATACATTCTCTTATACAAATGCTGCGCTTGGGCTACCTGTGATAAGTGTAGCAAAATGAATACTGAAAATCGATAAAGTACGTACATTGATAAAGAAAAAAAGTGTATGTTGATTTTTATTGATTGATACTAATATCTTTCTTCAGTGATAATAATTGCCGTCGGAGCGAAGCGTAGATGGCTTATAAATTCTATGTCAATAGATTTCTAAAACTGTTCAGTAGTACACTAGCCTCCTAAAGCAGACCCGTGTCTATAGTACACGGGCTTGCAATAACTAGCCTCCTATGTAACATGACAGCGGCAATCACATCTCTGTAAAAATCAACCAATCAGAATGGACCGTTCCCACGGCTGAAATGGACAAGAAACGATCGCGAAATCAAAACATTTTTACGTACATGGAGGATTGTCAATTTGTCTTGGTTTTCGAATTCGGAGGTCGCAATTTTTGACCTATGGTTAGCCTAGTTTAATTTGTTTTCTTTCTCTTTACTTTCCTTCCTTCTCTTTTTCTCAAATTCTTTTTCTCGCATCCAACTTATTTTTTCTCTTCCTTATTTGATATAAGTGATTTAAAATCCCCTTTTGCTATATTTGGCAATTTTTTTAGGTTTTCGCCGGCAACCCTTCAAATGGAGGGATTATTTTCTGACAAAGTAAAATCCGGCCAACATCGCTAATTTGCATATTACTGATCGAAGCGCTTCAAATCACATGCATTAGGGTGGATCACGTGCCAGATGACGTCACATACCCCATGCGTTGTTGCAAGAAGAAGGCGAAGAAATCGAACGAGTGATCGAGTTACAGAGGTCGATTGTTGAAAACGATTTTACAGATTTTAAAACTTTGGATGGTGTTTTTTTGACAATTCTCGATCGAGAAGATGACTACTGGGTTCGTGCTGTCGATCCTATTTCTAAGTGTGGCGATTTTAGGCCTTGGCGAGGCGAAAAATAAGTCGAATGCAGGTAAGCCTCATTGCCGCTCGCTTGTTGTGTTGTAATTTTTTTATCCACAGTCTTCAGCTATTCACCAAATATTGTTGTCGTTTAGTCGCGAATTTGCGAGTTTTTGATGAACGATTTGAAAAGATGTTTAGTATAGATCGTTTGAAGCCGTGTTTTCTAGTGTTAGACGGCATAAAAGTATCCTAAAAACTTGCTAGATTTGATAAACTTTTCGCCATGCCGAAGCGTAATGACACGCTTGAAAGACGCTTGGGCAACATGATTTACAAGTGCTAAAGTTTCTGTGAAGCTGTATAGGTTTTCAGCTGGAGAATCGGTCTGCGGTAACGAAATTTTCTAAGCGTAAAACACTTTGACACGAAGCGATCTCGAAGTATTGTCGCTTCGAGTTTCTAGGGATTTTACCCTCAGTGACGTGCGAAGTCATGTTGGTAAATGTAATAAGTACCTTATTTTCAGCATCTACGTCCGCTTTTCTAGCTTTATTGGAAACATCGCCGTTGTTAGATATATTTTCTAGGTTCTTGGGGGAATATTATCACTGTAAACTTTACACTGATTGGCGTTTATGCTTACAGAAATTCTTCTACATTGGTAGGACGTTGGCCGCAAACTCGCACTCTGACAACTGTGTAATCTTCGAAGTTCATTAATTTTTATCATCTCTTCTTGCGACAAACTTCTTATTTCAATTATCTAGTCCTTGAATTTTTAAATTATATAGCTTTTCTCTCTTCTCTTTACTCAGAAAAATAATTTTTTCTAAGCTTTCCGCTGCAGAAATAACTTGAAGTCGCTTTGGATTGTTGTGTGGTCAAATATGAAGTCTCGCATTTTTTCACGCTTTTTTTCAACCCAAACTTTATATCGACAGTGGTGTTAAAACTTTTATACATCGACAGAATAAAAAAACAAGACTTTTTATGTAGAAACCAATCGAGTGCAATCGGCCAACTCAGATTTCGTGTGTTTTTGCGTTGACAGTCGTTAACTCGATTATAAATACTACTACTGTATTTAAATACAGTATTGCGTGTTCTTTAATACGCGGAAGCATATTTCCTTGAATGAAGTCTTCGTAATCAACAATTTCTAATTAGGCCAAATGAAGTCAAAACTTCCATCCAAGCATTGAAAGCTTTTGTTGTTCGCATTGTTGCTTACATTATGGTGATGTAATATTGATTGTCTATCAATATCATCGACTGTCAAGCTATAACACTTTTTGAAAGCGCAAATATATTTATTTCGAATTTGGAGTATATTTTACTGATTATAAGTATTAATTCAAGCGTTAAAGATAATATTTTGTCTGTGATTTTGAAAATTCCGCAAAATTACAATTATTCATATATTTTCAAACACATTTCAAATGCGTTGCATTTTCCAGAAATGAATAATCAAAATATGTTTCTTTCTGATGTATAAACCCATATTTTATCATTGTCAAACTCCACTTCAATTATTTCAACAATAAATATAAGGCTGATATTTACATTCTATGTATATATCTCATATCCTGGTCTGTTTGTTAATTGCACATAAAAGCATATATTCAATACCTTGTGTGATGATGAAAAACTGTGGTCAACCAAAGATATTTGACTATGGAAGCAACAGCTGACGTCTGTCTAGCAAAGATATCAGTGGAAATACAAAAACGATGACAACATATATTGTTACAGTAGAGAGTGGAGGTTTTTATTTTTATTCCCATAACATGAAGATGGTAAACACACGAAGTTAGGATACTCACAAAGTAGGACTTGATGATTAATACCATGGCTACCAACATAGCAACCATAGAACTATTTATCAGTAACGCAAACTGCAATGTAACATTTTTTACAGTGCGAATCGAAAAACCGTGAGCACCACCCAGAAATATTTCAGAAATCGTATATCATTTGTTTCAAACAATCTGACACAATTCTCTAACTGCAAGAATTTCGACTGATTTATAGTCAGATAATCCTATTGCAGTTAGATAGTCATTTGTGATTGTTCAACGAACAGTGAACGGTTTCTGAATAGTTGTAAATAGTTGTTAAAAAGCCCCACGGGGAACTACAATCACAGGGGGTATCCCGGGGAGGGGGGAGGGTGCATGGTACTTGGTTAAAAAATGGTTAGTATGTGTGGCGAGATGTTCAGACTGGACCCTGTTTTTGGAATTTGTCACTCGAAAACCTGGATTTACGAATTTTCCAAATAAAAAAACCTGGATGCAGTCGTCAGGAAATATTGAGCCAGACTAACACTCTAACACCTTTACGTCTGACTGACGCCATTATTATTGTTCATGCCGAGTTTTACTGGAACGCTGATACCACATTATACAAATTATTAAAAATTAATAAATGTTTTTAGGCTATAACCTGGATTAATGATTTTTATGCGTTCATTTCACCTGGATTAGAGAATCCTGGACCCTGGACTGCCGCACATATATCTGGGTGCCCACTGTTTTTCGATTCACTGTTTTTCGATCTCTACTTGTTCATTTTAATATCAAACCCTATACAAAAGAAATGAAAGGATTATCATTTATATAACACACTTTACTCTATGCATGACATAAGAGTGTGTGCGAGTACTGATAGAATGAGGGTTTATATAACACACTTTACTCTGTGCATGACATAAGAGTGTGTGCGAGTACTGATAGAATGAGGGTTTATATAACACACTTTACTCTGTGCATGACATAAGAGTGTGTGTGAGTACTGATAGAATGAGGGTTTATATAACACACTTTACTCTATGCATGACATAAGAGTGTGTGCGAGTACTGATAGAATGAGGGTTTATATAACACACTTTACTCTGTGCATGACATAAGAGTGTGTGCGCGAGTACTGATAGAATGAGGGTTTATATAACACACTTTACTCTATGCATGACATAAGAGTGTGTGTGCGAGTACTGATAGAATGAGGGTTTATATAACACACTTTTTACTCTATGCATGACATAAGAGTGTGTGTGAGTACTGATAGAATGAGGGTTTATATAACACACTTTACTCTGTGCATGACATAAGAGTGTGTGCGAGTACTGATAGAATGAGGGTTTATATAACACACTTTACTCTATGCATGACATAAGAGTGTGTGCGAGTACTGATAGAATGAGGGTTTATATAACACACTTTACTCTATGCATGACATAAGAGTGTGTGCGAGTACTGATAGAATGAGGGTTTATATAACACACTTTACTCTATGCATGACATAAGAGTGTGTGCGAGTACTGATAGAATGAGGGTTTATATAACACACTTTACTCTGTGCATGACATAAGAGTGTGTGCGAGTACTGATAGAATGAGGGTTTATATAACACACTTTACTCTGTGCATGACATAAGAGTGTGTGTGAGTACTGATAGAATGAGGGTTTATATAACACACTTTACTCTATGCATGACATAAGAGTGTGTGTGAGTACTGATAGAATGAGGGTTTATATAACACACTTTACTCTGTGCATGACATAAGAGTGTGTGCGAGTACTGATAGAATGAGGGTTTATATAACACACTTTACTCTATGCATGACATAAGAGTGTGTGTGAGTACTGATAGAATGAGGGTTTATATAACACACTTTACTCTATGCATGACATAAGAGTGTGTGCGAGTACTGATAGAATGAGGGTTTATATAACACACTTTACTCTATGCATGACATAAGAGTGTGTGTGAGTACTGATAGAATGAGGGTTTATATAACACACTTTACTCTATGCATGCATGACATAAGAGTGTGTGTGCGAGTACTGATAGAATGAGGGTTTATATAACACACTTTACTCTGTGCATGACATAAGAGTGTGTGCGAGTACTGATAGAATGAGGGTTTATATAACACACTTTACTCTGTGCATGACATAAGAGTGTGTGCGAGTACTGATAGAATGAGGGTTTATATAACACACTTTACTCTGTGCATGACATAAGAGTGTGTGTGAGTACTGATAGAATGAGGGTTTATATAACACACTTTACTCTGTGCATGACATAAGAGTGTGTGCGAGTACTGATAGAATGAGGGTTTATATAACACACTTTACTCTGTGCATGACATAAGAGTGTGTGTGAGTACTGATAGAATGAGGGTTTATATATAACACACTTTACTCTGTGCATGACATAAGAGTGAAAACTAAATGGAATTCACACCATGAATGGAATTAAAATTGCAAATTCTATCAGTACTCGCACACACTCTTATGCAGGCCCTCTGATATAGTGTGGAAAAAACCCGGATATTGTGCAGAAAAAAAACCCAGAGGGAAATTATATGGAAAATTATGCGATTTTTCCAATGGTTAATTTAACCTTTTTATAAAGGATTGTAATATTATTTTGTTTATTATAAAATGCTCTTTCTTTTTAAGCATATTTATGATTCAGTCAAAAAAAATCTGCCTTTTTCCCGGACAATTTTTCCCGGAAATCGGTCATTCCACAGGAAGCCCAAATAACTAGTGCCAGGCCTCTAAGACAATCTACACATAGAATGCCTGGTACATTCTAGTACGTACGTTGTTTGATTCATGGGGCCGGTTGTTCAAAAGGTGATTTAGTGCTAATCCTGGATTAGCGTCAATGGCTTTTTAAAGATTTAATCCTGGATTAGTGCTAACCGCCTTTCGAACAACCGGGCCCACATCTCGAATGTGTTGTAGAGGGTTTCTAAGGTGTTTTCAAAGGAAAATCACTCTGAAATAACGGTTAGCTGTTAATGAAAGTTTAAATAAAGCGAATATTTGCTTTGGATTTGTTCATATTGTGCTATTTTTCATCAATTATGCGGATATCGGTAAATTACGCGATCGGATGCAATTTGAGGCCAAATGTGCGAAATCACACCATCGCGTAATATCAGAGGGCCTGCTTATGTCATGCACAGAGTAAAGTGTGTTATATAAACCCTCATTCTATCAGTACTCACACACACTCTTATGTCATGCACAGAGTAAAGTGTGTTATATGAGGGTTTATATAACACACTTTACTCTGTGCATGACATAATAGTGTGTGCGAGTACTGATAGAATTTGCACTTTTAATTCCATTCATGGTGTGAATTCCATTTCGTTTTTGTTGATTTTCCATCAGCACCTCATCATTAGCCTTTGCTTTGTAATGTTGATCATTAATTTATAGCTATAGTGTCAAATTGCTTTATTTCAGAAGCCATTTGATCTCTGGTTGGCACATTAATGATATAATGGCTTACTTTATAACATGAAACATCATTATTATAATAATACATGTACAATGCACAGTTTACAAAGCTCACAGAGCTAGAGATACATGTATAGCAGGGGTTTCATTGATTTTTGTGGCTACTGCGCTTGCGCAGCTAGCCACTATTGCCATCGTCTGAGTTTTCCGAAAGTAAATAAGTAAGTAACAATAGATAAACTTCGGAACCAATCACCACCCAAGTAGAGAAATCTCGCTGATAGATAAACTTCTGAGCCAATCACCACCCGAGTAAAGAAATCGCCCTATCACTTCGTATTACCAAGTGCGAGCCTAGAGTGGCGTACGTGTTCAACCGATTGCTTGCTCATGATTGTCTGCATCGAGTTTCTTCGAGTCGTTTTACCTGGAGTAGGTAATAATCTAGTTTCAGAAAATTCACAAATATTATTTATCACAGCTTTCATTCTGTCTTTCTAAACGGTCAGATGAAAGGTTACTGTAAGTGTTACTCAACCGGTGATTCATAGGCCGATGTTTACGTTATGCACTGTATAATCGCATCTGGAATGCCAAGAATTTGTCTCAGTTGCTGGTTGAAACATACATGCACGTACATGTGATTCTTTAAAATCGTCTAATCAACAGATTTCCCAATGTCCATTTCGGTCTCAGTTTCTATGTTCAATGATTTTGAAAGGGTCAATGTTTGTGCAAATAGATATATTGCAGTAGCCACATGTACCCCTAAGGGTACCTATTTTTAAAGTAGCTTTACAAGATGCACAAAGTAGCCGTATACACAATGATTTATTAGATCTGTACAATCATACACTGGCAAAAGTAGCTGCCGGAGGAACGGTAAATAACTGTCGGAGCTCCAGCGGTAACCGGCTTCTATTGAAACCCCTGTATAGGCTGCTCTATAGTATAATATACATGTACCATTCAAAATATTACATGTGTAGTCAGTAGTGCCCAGGATGTCATGGAAACATCCACCGGGCGATGGCTCATTAAATGAATTTTGTGAAATTTATATATTAGGGAGGGGAGGGAGAGTCATTTAGTTACTAAAATACTGCACTGGGGAGAGGAGGGAGATTATTGATTGTTTATTGCATCTACATGTAAGTTAAAGACAATATTCCTGCTGTTTTTCAGCCCCTTTGCAGTTTGTCCAGTTGGAGTATGCCAAAGCGCTCAGTGAGAGACACAGAGTGAACGCAACAGTGCTGCATGTGCGTGCAACTGGCGGCAAGGGTGAAGTGTCATACAACATCATAGAGCAGGGGACACCATTCCAGGTTGATGAAAGGGGACATATTTGGTTGATGCGGAAACTCAACTCTGATGAGAAAAAGATCTATCAAATCACCCTTAAAGCAACTATCAAGAAAACCAAGTCTGTTACTTATGCAAAAGTACGTTTTGACGTAATGAACATGAAAAACCACGCGCCACAGTTTGAGAACAAGAAATATCTCTGTGCTGTAACGGAAAACACAAGAAAGGTAGAAATACTTCCCCCTATTCGTGTCCGTGATGAGGATGATGGTAACTCAGGAAAGCTGAAACGAATTGATGTCGTACAAGAGGGAATCCCATTCCAGTTTGATGTTAATAAGAATGGTGGTGTGGAGGCATTTGCAACACAAGACCTTGATGCAGAGAAGAATAGTGTCTACGTGTTTACTATCACAGCAGTAGATGGCGGCGACAAGAAGTCAGATCCAAGTACTGTTTATTGCAAAGTTGTCGATGCCAATGAATTTGCTCCTGAGTTTAACAGCGATGTGTACATCGGAGACGTGGAACGAGGGAATGTTTATGGAAACATCCTTCAGGTAATTTGATTTTCATTTGTCTTACATGCAGCTAGTCCATCATAAACCATGCCGATCGCGGCTTCTTTAATTTGTTGTCTTGAGACATATTGTAAACTAAAAGACTTTATCTCAGGTGGTTTCTTGTAATCGAAGGGCTCCCTGCAAGAATGGAGTAAATGACATGTAATCAAATTCTCTCCAAGATTCGTTGAATTTCAAAGAAGAATTTGGATTTTGATCACAAGTCACTTACTCTGTTCTTGCAGGCAGCCTTTCAATTTGGAAATGGGACGTGGTAATCAAAACTCTTGGGAACAATAATATTATGTACACATGTACTGATCAATACATCATAGAACTACATGTATAGGCGTATTTATGATTGATTGAAGTCTATTGCAAATGTACATGTACCAGTCGCAACATTTGTCCAGAGTTGTTACATGTATGTACATAATAATAATTTAATAATAATGTAGGAATGCAAAGTGGTAACAGTTATTAACGTAATATAGTGCCCACTAACAATAATGATTATTTTGTTAGGTACATGCTACCGACAAAGACGTAGGTGAGGAATATGGTAATGTGTGCATATACACGATTGAGACCAAAAACGTTCCATTCAAAATCAGCGATAAAGGTGTTCTCAGTCTGGATAAGCCATTAGGTCCAGATTCACCCAACTACTGTACCTTTCAAGTCACTGCTAAAGATTGTGCTGGTAAAACGTCGACCAAGTCTGCCAATGTTACAATTTACATAAAGGATCCTTGCAAGCTAGGTGAGACATTCTACCACAATTTCATGCAAAAATAGTTCAGATACTCTACTTTAAAGTGCAACTAACCCCTGTGAGATTGTTTTAAAAATATATTCAATATATGCTGAATAGTTGGTGCATGGGTTCAGTATTTTGTGATTTGAACCTTGCGTTTATGAGTTATAGAGGTTTGAAATCTCAATATGCAAATTTGATGACGTCTACTAAGGAATTTGCCATAACTTATTTAGACTTTTTCAATAAGAACTTATTTTTTGAAATGGGAAAACAAGTTACAAAATCATTTATAAAGACTGTGAAAATATTCTGTAAGTTTTCAAATGTCAATAATCAGCACAAGGGCGTTTTTGTATAATAAATGAAGTCTTAGTAGACGTCATCAAATTAATGAACGACTCCTTTAATTTGATCACAAAGATAGAAGGGCTGTTTCCGACCAATCAGAGAGAGCCGTTCTCACGATAATTTGCATATTCTCAGTTTTCTTTCGTATTTATATATATAAACGCGATATTTATAAAGGGCCGAAATAAAAATCTGGTAGTTGAGTATTAGAGAAAGGTTGATTGTCTCAAATTTTCAAATCTATACATGTACAAGAAAGTCTACATAAACGTCAACTGAACCTAAGTATTGCGTACAAGATTGCATGTGGGTATTGATTTACTCGATCTTTGAAACATTTATGTCTTTTGATGTTTCTGTTTAATTTCTTCTCTTGATTCTCTTACAACAAAATTGTCCATGTTTTTAAACCATAATTGAACTCGCAAAACGCTATGGAGGAACTCGATCTGAAAAGAATTCACGTTTTCCCGCAGAAAATTAACGTAAACACGTTCTATCGACAATTAGACAACAAGCCCCGCGGTTTTCAACATAGAACGACTTGCCATTCCCGTTGTGAATCGTCCATTCATTGCTCAATGTTCGACGATTTGGGAAGGAAATCTACTGAGAAAAATCTTTGAGAAATAGTGAAAATATAGATACCTGTTTTATGATTTCCTACAAATTTCTCCAAATTATGCGGGATTATGCGGGAATTGCCGGATTATATGGATTATGCGGAGCAAGCCAGATTATGCGGTTCCGCATCCGCGCATCCTACCATAAGCCCTGTATTATAGAGAGTGTTATTAAATCCAGGCATTGAGCTGTACATAAACCAACTGAATCCCTGTTGTTTAATTTATACTTCACAGAAATCAAGAAGCCAGCTTTTGAGGAAATAATAATCCCACAATGTGTTGGCCGAGCGATTGTCGCTCCTGATGTTCGCATAATTCCAAGTAAACAATGTTCTGAGAAGAAAACTGAGTTTTCGTTTTCTGCTGTCGTCCATTTGAAAAGCAGTGCCGGCAAAGGCTGTGACCGTCAAAATTATGAAGCTTCTGACTTGTACAAACTGTGTGGAACCAGCAACATGATAGACATCCTTCCAAAGCAAACCAAGAACAAACAGTGGATGAGCAAGCTGCCTAGAGGTTTGTGTCCTTGTAACATTGTAAATATTTGGGTGTTTCTTGATGCTACAGTCTGCATTGTATTCTTGGTTAGGTTTCTTTGTATGCAGGGTATTGTTTTGGTTCAAGTTCATTCTTCTCGTTCTTTGTATTCATTGTCTAACATCATCTGGTGTTCTGCAACACCAAGAAACCTCCAAATATTTCCACATTTTTCATACATTTTTTCATATTGGGAATTCACCAGGGGTTGAGTATACTACAGAGGAGGAGCCAGTGTTATTCCATAGTGCTTTGTGTTTCATAGTAGAGTATATATTATCGTTTGAAACGTGACGTCATCACTCTGACTTCGCTTATCAACAGTGAACAGTCATGGTGGCGTTTCGCACCTAGGTAATTTTCTTATTGGGTGGGTCTTGGTGTACTGTAAAGGGGACTTTGTGTCCTATTATACAACACCTGTCCTATGGGCGAATCTTGAAAATAAAATAAATAAATAAAATTGTTCCTGACTACTACTACTACGACATGTAATAATAATAACAGTTTATTTACTTGCCGGTAGTATTATGTAGAGCTACATGTACATGTACCTGTGAAAATAGGAACCAAAAATGAGAGACCAAAAATAAAACGTTGAAGCTATACACCTATTTCAAAAAAGGTTGTCGAGGACATTAGTCCATAGGCGATAGGCTATACTACCCTTCCCAGTAGAGCGAGTCACCCACGGTTTTTTCATCACCTTCGTAGTGGATGTTTCGTTAACCGCAAGTCGGTTTGAAAGCCATCACATGGTATGTTTGTGTGTACCACGAGATCAATGTTTTCGCATCACGTGATGCAGTTCGCATGTGTACATCAATACATCATTCCCTGCATCAACCAATCAAAATTTACCATTCTCACGCCTGAAATGAACAACATATTATTTTTACCAGTTAAGTCGGCTAGATCTAACGATCTAACGTGTTTGAAAAATCCAATACAATCGTCAACTGTGAGTTCTTGTAAACATCTGTAAACTCCCTCGTGAACGCTTCACAAATTTCCTAAGAGCAATGCTTGTTAAAAGCTAGTTCAGTAGGTGTGCAAGTACATAACCACCTTCGTAGTGGTGGGTTGGACAGTTGTCTAGTATACTGTAGAATTAATTTTCTAGCGTGAACTAAATTAGAATAAGATTTGCGAACTGCATCACGTGATGCGAAAACATTGATCTCGTGGTACACACAAACATACCACGTGATGGCTTTCAAACCGACTTGCGGTTAACGAAACATCCACTACGGAAGGTGATGAAAAAACCGTGGCTGACTCGCTCTACTGGGAAGGGTAGTAGGTCGTTCCAAGACCGAATTGCATTATGGTAAGAGCTTGATACCAGAGAAAATTCGATTCAAAATTTGTCTTGTCCTGTTTGAAATCAAATAGTTATGATCACACAGGTTTTCATACAGGAAGCTAGTACCATAATGCAGTTCGGTCTTGGAACGATGTATGACCTATTGCCTATGGAACGATGTATAACCTATTGCCTATGGACTGATGTCTTGGACAACCCTTTTTGAAAAAGGTGTATAAAAATATAAGGACATTTTGGTCAACTTCGTTTTTATATTGTGAGAGTTCTAAAAGTCTTTTTCATTTCTTCAACAGATGGGGACTCCTTTGTATTCAATGGTAAAAGCACTGTAGTTCAAATACCCCCAGAGGTAATCCCTGAAGACTTTGGCGAGCAATTCACAATTAGTACATGGATTCAGACAGGACTTCAGAAGGGCAAACAAATTATTGTGGCCAATGTTGACAAGCAAACCCACAACCGTATGCACTTTGCTCTCATCAAGAACAACAACCGTCTAAATGTTGTCCATCGCCTGACACCCATCAACGGCAACAAGAAAGGCAAACGTGATGACTATTGTCACTCTGACTTCCATTACAAACCCAATATTTTTGACAAGAAGTGGCATCACCTGACCATCGTGGTAGCTCACTGTAGTGTTAAGCTGTATGTCGATGGTCAGCACCAGACGGCTAGCTACATAGACTCGAACTATCGCATGCATAAGTCAAATATTTCAGCTGGTCTATTTGTTGGGGCTCATTGGATGGGGAAAGAACATGAATATGTCCAGTACTTCAAAGGAAAGCTGTCTGGAATGGCCATTAGGTTGAAAAAGGCTACATCAGAACAGGTAAATAAATATCTAAATAGATTCAATATGTGTGCATCTAAATAGATGTTTACATTGTGTTATAACCCAACAATAAATATTCATGCGCTGTCATTGGTCCAAAGGGGTTGTGGTACCGATTTTCACAGGACAGATATCAGAGGATAAACCACTTCTGAAGTGATAGTGGAGTCGTTGGGTTATAAAATAAAAGATAAACTGGGCTGGGATAACGGCTGATAATGTCCTTGGATGAGAAATGGTCCTCCAAATATCACATATGTCCTCGAAGGATCACTTCTCGACCAACTGTTCTTTTTTTCGGACCATTTCTCATCCTCGGACATTATATCAGCCGCCAGAAGGGGTTCATTTACTAAATATACATGTAGATTGTTTTACTTGATGCAAATTGGAGAGAAGAGTTTTGAAGCTATCTGCAGGCATGTCAACAGTTGAGTTGACAACTTAGCATTTAAATGAGAACATTTGCAAGTACAGTGTGTTGCCCTAAATACCGGCCGTACTCTAATCCGGCCATTTTTACTTTAAAGCGCTGTGATTTCTCGTATATTTCAAAAAATGACAAACAAAATAATCGTATGAATTATTGATGAGTTTAGGTTTATTAACTGCTGTTGTGGGATTCCTGACCGCTTTTTAGGCAGGAATTCAAATGTGTTTTTTATCGTAAAGTAGGTAAAAATAATCGCTTCAGTAACTTTCATGTTTTCGTGCATCTTAAGTCATGCGGGCTCTACAGAGTCTTTAAACATTTCCTCGTAAGTTATGTTATACGTAAACTGAGATTATATTTGGCAGAAATACTACGCTAATCAGTAGCTTTGGACACAAAGAAAAACAATCATGAACGGCTTAAATAAACGGAAGTTCAGGTCAGGTGAAATTACGTGCATATTTTGGTAGGTATGCCTAAATCCGGCCACAAGTCACATACAAAACACCGAGAGCGGGAAAAGTGGCCGGATTACCTGAAAATCTATAGTTATTAACTATGCTGAAACAGAAGCCCGAGCTTTTTAGGATCGAACTTTCAGATCGGAAATACACATACAATTTGATTTTGTAAAGCGGAATTTCCAGTTTTTCCGGGTAAAAGCTGATGTCATTGTGGGCGCAGGAGAGATCCGCTTATACAGGGTTCCCAATGAAGTAGTAGAGGAGGGTCTTTTTTCGGTCTTTTTACAATTTATCTTTACAATCTTTTTTGCATGTAGAATGACTTAAAAAGGATCCTTTTGATTATAGCAATGCGGAAAAAATTGTTAAAACGATGGAAAAGATAATGTAAAACTTACCGAGCAATTCCTGCAACCTGGCCGAACTTAGGGCATCTACCTCGATCAATATTTTTGAATATAACAAGCTCAATGTTGAATTAAAATTAAATGTCAATTTGTGACAAGGTAGGTGAAATTAGAAATCTAGCCTTTGACTAATTTTTAGACCGCTACTATTTTTCTAAAGTAAGATACAGTGATTAATGCAAAAAGCGTGCGGATTTAGGGGGCACACACTACATTGTATCAATTAAAGCAGGTGAAATCATTTTTTAGCCGATCAGCAAGCAAAATAATAATATAGCTTTTAATAATAATATTAATATCCTTGAAAATGATATATAGCAACGTCGAAACGTAGGAACCCACTTTAAGCAATCTTAAATTTTATCGTTTCATAATATTAAATTTATTTAAAAAAATAAGGGTAATAATAATAATAATAATAATAATAATAATATTAATAATGATGTAAAAATTTATAATAATATAATAATAACGATTTATTGATGATTTCTCTACAGAGTAAGCTATACATTCATCAAGTCTAAGTTATATTATATAACTGATGACTATTTAGAGTTTGAAATGTTTGAATTCTGTTCATTTTCTTACCAGACTATCCGATGCTTAATTGGCTGCCGCGAGCACATCAACATCAACACACCTTTGCCTGTTGGATTCCGCTCCGAACTGATCAGCTTCAACAAGATGAAAGTCCACGGCACTGGTAGCGCAAGTGACTTTGAGACAATCCTCAAAAACATTGAATACCAGAACGAACTCTTCACGCCCACTGAAGGAAAGCGCAAGGTCCATATCGATGTCACCGAAGAGAAAACAAAGACACAGAGCAACATGGCAGTGTCTATTACGCTGGAGCCAAACACCAAGCCAGTCATCACAGTTCAAGGTTGTGTAGACAAGAGAGTGAGCGCCAAACGCCTAAAGGAAATTGGCATCCCCCTCTGTAGCAACCTACGCATCACGTATCAAGGATGCAAGCCATCAATGAAGTCGCCTGTTAATACCGTAGAGCTGTTGGATAGAGCAGTGGTTAAGGTCACACCTCCATTCCAGAAAGGAGAGTCGCTGAAGTTCCCTAAAGAGGAAGGAAGTGAGAGATCTATCCTTGATGATCTTGGGCTCACGTCCTACCAGGATAAGGATGGCATTGTTATCAGTGGAGTTGCAAACTTTAAGACATACGAGCAAGTACTGAGAGAGATAGTGTATATGAACTCTATTCCTGGCAAGAGTTTGGATCATTCCTTCTACGTAAGTAATGGAAACCTGATATTATTAAAGCTGTATTGTAGAGAACTACTGGAAAGGAAAAAGAAGGACATAGTGAAAGAAAGAAAGAAGGGAGGAAGGAAGGAAGGAAGGACGTATGGAAGGGAGGGGTAGGCAGGCAAGAATGATACATTGTCAGAAAGGAAAAAAGAATGAATGTATGAATAATAACTTTTTTAAAGTAATCAAGTGGTAGGTTTGTGCCAAAACATACAACCCCCAACCCTCCCCCCCCCCCCCCCCCCCCCCCCCCCCCCCCCCCCCAAATATACTAGGAAGGTTGAAGAGGAAATAGGGAAACAATAGGTGGATTATTTAAACTTTTATAGTGACGTCTAACAAGTTCAGTAATCAATGATTCAATCAATCAATCCATTTATTAACGTCATAACGTAGGAGAAGGTTGCCCTTATTATCCAGACGCTCATGTATAAAACGCCACCAACAATTCATCAATCAATCAATCAATCAATGCATTAACGTCATAACGTAGGATAAGGTTGCCATTATTATCCGAGCCAGACGCTCATGTATAAAACGCCACCAACAATTCATCAATCAATCAATCAATCAATGCATTAACGTCATAACGTAGGATAAGGTTGCCCTTATTATCCGAGCCAGAGGCTCGTGTATAAAACGTATGACAAAATCAAAATATGATTGACATTTTCTGTGTTGTTTCCACAGATCTATGTATCAGACCAAAATGGTCTCTTCATGAGCGATAAGGAACGACTAACACTTCTACACGGCGAACGGGCACAACGTACGCGTCCATTTGATGTCAACGCTGTGAGAGAAACTCTCAAGGCAGAGGAGCTTCCAGGTGCTGTTTCTGTGGACAAAATTGTGACTAAGAACACAGTTTCTGGTGGAGTTCTTGCTGCAATCATCGTCTGCAGTGCATCTGTGTTTGTCTTCTTGGTGGTGCTTGGGATATACAGACTTAAGAAGTAAGTCAACACGGTGCGGTGCGGTGTGGTGCGATGCGGTGTGGTGTGGTGCGGTGCGATGCGGTGTGGTGCGATGTGGTGCGGTGCGGTGTGGTGCACTGCGGTGCGATGCGATGTGGTGTGTACGTTTGTAGTTAGCCGTACTGACATCATTGACTTCCACAGGACAACCAGTGTACTTGAAGTACAGGCCACGCAGACAGAGAAAGAGGAGATGTATTGGGATGACACTGGCTTGGGTGGTGTGCGTATTACTGTAAACCCCCTTCAGAAGTTCCAAGAACTCGACCTCAACGAAGACAAAGAGTCAGTGCACAGCGACGACGAAGACAATCAGGAGGCGAAACAGAACCTTGAATGGGACGAGGGCGCTATTTAAAGCTCTCGTCCTAGACGTGGGCTTGTCTTGACATGTTAACTGTATTTTATCTCTAATTTTTTTTAATTCGTTTTGAAACTTTCATTTGAAACTAGCAAGAACGAGCAGCATAACGATGCTTCAGTTTTACTTTGAAATTAGTCGGGATTTTTTGTTCCTTTTTTAAAAAGAAATTGAATTGATTTGGTTCTATTTAATGGTCATTGAATAGTTTGTAGGCTTTTCGTTGTTCAGCAGTCAAGACGAACCAAAACGTTTCCTTCTTTAATAATCAGTTGTAATGCTACACATTCACCGTACATATTGTAATTCAAACGACAAACACTAAGCCTACAGAACATGGTAACTAAGAACCCCTAAATACCGTCCAACCTCAGATAAGCGGCCGCCCTAGCCTCGTCAATCAGAGCCAGAGGGAGATGGTCGCAAACGAGAGCTTTGCCAAATAGTGCGTTGCCCAATAGCTGCTTTAGCTTTGCATGTGATGTCGTGGCGGCCATGACGCTTGATACCAAAGCATTTATCTTTAGCTTCTCTAGTTTGTACCACCAACATGGCCGCCGCTGCGTCTTGGTGTTTTGTGGGTTTAGAGTTTGTAGTCAAGTCGGTTTGTTTTTGTCGAGTGCTTCGAATCGTTGACTTTGTGTTCAGCGTTTTTGAAGTCAATCTTGTGTTTTGTAGATATTTTAATATTGCGTTTTTATATTCAAGACTTAATCATAAGTGTTATTATTAATCATATAACCTTCATGTACTCATCGCCAGTATAATGTAGTGACTATATTCGCTAGAGGTTCTTTCTAATTGACTCATAATAACTCTTTCCAAATACTCAGAAATAAGTTGAGAATAACCAGACAAGTTTGCAGACAGTTTTAGTTCTCTTCTTCAGTTTTCGATATCAATATATCACGTAGTTTGAATAAACTTTGAACTTAGATATGATTGTAGCTGTTGGTGCGGCTTTCAGTTCGGTAGCCTTCAGTTCGATAATACCGTACAATAATCCTTGAAAAAATGCTTGGTATTCCTTCAAAAATAACACCTTTATTGAATAAAGTTTCTAGATGGGCTGGATGAGAAAGAGAAGCGAACATCAAGTTTTCTTCGCAGCCATGTAATAATAATAATTATATTAGTGTAGTAAAATCTAATGTCATGTGATAACTCTTTGCCTGCGAATACAGCCGCTTTTTTACAAAAAAAGCGGCTGTATTCGCAGGCTAGATAACTCTGGGATATGTATCTGCTTGCGCATGTTTTCTGATTAAAGATGTAATTAGTTGTGTTGTGATTTCTAGTTTCTGTACGGAAATAAGTTTGTTTTTACTCGGGCCCAGGCCTAAGGCCGGGCCGAGTATATAATTACTATCTATCTATCTATCTATCTATCTATCTATCTATCTATCTATCTATCTATCTATCTATCTATCTATCTACTGATCTATCTATCTATCTACTGATCTATCTATCTATCTATCTATCTACATGTATCCATCCATCCATCTAATCTATCTATCCATCTAATCTATCTATCTATCTATCTATCTATCTATCTATCCATCTAATCTATCTATCTACCTACCTTTTATATCATAATATTGTATAATTAGATTTTAGTCATATTTTTTAAATATTTTGTAATTTTTATGTAATTTATGTTTGCCAGGGCTACCAGCGACAACAGTGTCCTTCGGGATACTGAAGGGATTACCCTGGGATTAAATAAAGGTTATTACTTACTTTTACCTAGGCCTGTCTGTCTGTCTGTCTGTCTGTCTGCCTGCCTGTCTGTCTGTCTGTCTATCTGCTTGCGTGAGTAACACTAATGTTTATGACGCTAGTCCCAGCACAGGCAATCCACAGTGATAAAGTGACATTTGCACTAAAAAATACCGAATAAAACGTGTTTTAATACATTTTAGCCCGAGTAAATGCACCATTGTTAGTTTTTATTTTGTTATGATTAGTTTTTATTTTGTGTACATATTTCATTCTAAATTTTAATTTTGTATTTTAACTTGTACAGTATATAGATATATATAATTTTTTTATTTTATTTTTGTAATTAGTCATAGTTATTGTAATGCGCACTTGATCATTTTATGAAAAGTGCGCAATATAAATTAATAAATTATAATTGTTCCCCACCCTCTCTCACTGAGTCGGAATAGGTCAACCGGAGGACGTATATATTATTACAAGGTAGGCAACTTTCAGGATTCCTGTGGTGAATCTCAAAACAAATCTGCTAAAATATATAAAATACCTTCAATCTATCATGTCAGCTCAATTGTTTGGTACCCCTTCCCTTGTATTCCTTTACTCGCCTTATCAAATGGACAAACGCAACCCTACATAGGCAAACAATCGCGTGTGAATTCTTTGACGCATGCAAGTTTTGTAAGACGGAATAATACAATACACTGTACAATAATTACAAGCAAAAATTAAACTACAACAGTATAGATGAATGACAGTGCACATGTTGCAGAGTTTGCTATTTATATTACTGTTATTCTAATGTCAAATAAGTCCGCAAATAAGCATTATTCATTTCGAATAATCAGTGGGAAGGCAAACGAAATATTTGCATTGAATTATACAAATTACAAAACACCTTGTACTTTCTTCATAATTTCTTCATAATTTCAGTTGACTATAAGACCTATAACGAACGAAACCCAAGCTTTCTTGTAATTATTGTACAGTGTATTGTATTATTCCGTCTTACAAAACTTGCATGCGTCAAAGAATTCACACGCGCGCGATGAATATTTAAATGTTACGAAAGCGGAAGTCGAATGTTTGCCTATGTAGGGCACAGGCAGCCCAACGACAGCCCAACCATTCCTTTTGAGGCTACTAAATAATGAAATATATTTGCGTCTTTTTTTTGATGGGTTTCCTGTGGTAGAGCGCACGCGCGCGCATTTATATGTTGGGTTCCCTGTGTTGAGTAACATATAATGTTGGGATCCCTGTGTACCTCCTGCGGGACGCGCCCGCAGCAAATGTGTATATTTACACAAGGTATGAAACTCCAGTCACGTGATGGCCTGATGTGCGCCGCATGTATGTGGTGCACTTTTCCGTGAGCCGAATAGCCGAAGTCGTCGTACGCTACAGGCCCGTGGGGGGTACCCAGGGTTAAGTCGTCATTTTGTCGCTAATGGCGGGGCATGGAAGAGAAGTTCATATCAAGAAAGACTGATTTTTTTCGGTGTAAACGTTAGGATTCTATTCCCTATTCATGGTAAGTTTAGACGTTCACAATTCATGTCAACCTTAAGTCAATTTAGAAGAGATTTGACGGTTTTAAAGTAGTCCTTTTTCATTTTGAATGGTGGAGAAAGTTTGGATGTGTTGTGCTCGACACCTGAGCCTGAAAGTTTAGTTGAAACTGAAGCTGAACTAAAAGTATTTTTGTCAAGGTTTTTACGTAGTATTTGCTCTAAATGTTCTCTAATAAAAGGACTTGCCTATACTATGGCAGAAGGGCTGCTTATACTCCTCAACGAATCAGTTTTTTTCATAAATTATGCAGAACTGATTTGACTTGTGTAGTTGTCAGTGATCGAAATACACTTCAACAGGGAACCTCTTTCAACTGACTGATAGTACTTTATCTGTTTAAACATTTTGACTGTCTCATCTAGAAAGTGTTTGACGTAATTTTGTACTTTACTTATAGTTCTTCTGACACAAGGGAACGCCAACACATGCAGCATAAACCATCTGAAGCAAAAATATAGACGAACTCAAATTCACTGACATCGAAGGAGACATGAATGGCGATGGACTCGTGAAGCTGCCGTGAACTAAAATATAAACAGTTGTTCGTTATTGTCATTGAAATAGCACAACACATTTAGCAAATAAGCTTACTATCATCTGAGAGAAACACAGAGTAATTTTTCGCTTCCAACTGTGATGTTTGTTATTCATTCACAACTTGTCGATTGTGTATAATATATTTATTTAATTGTTGTTATCCAACTATTACTGATCAATATAGTGAATAAATTGTACAGAAAGAACGGCGAAAACAGTGTGTAAAAAGCTAGTAAACTTATTGTTGAAATAAATACGTTTGTTTGTCATTTTGTGTACAAGTACTGATAGCAAAAATGTGTGTGTGCAGTACTAAATATTGAGACTTATATTTAGCATTAATAAAACACAATGCGTCAATTTTGAAGATTTTAATCGATAAAAATCAAAATACAATACAAATACTTTACAGAAGTCAAAACAGAAAGCAAATAAAGTATATTTAGATGTTTTGATTTATGTTTAGTGAACATATAAATATTAAAACTTGCCAAAAAGAGCATAGTTCAGATTTGCCGACCGCTTGTCGATGTCCTCTCGAAGGTAAAATCCGACTGTTTCACGGAAAAGTGCACCACATACATGCGGCACACATCGGGCCATCACGCTCAAAATTTCAAAAATTAGTTTCTCAGCGTACGTTGAAGTTAGACGACTGACACTTATAAGGTGTTTCGAGAATACAGTAAGGTTTAGTTATTCGAAGAAAAATTGAATGTTCACATCATAATGACAAAATTAGGAGCAAAAACGTATTTGTCACGTGACCTAGTTTCATACCTTGTGTCACCTTGTGTAAATATACACATGTAGTGCGGGACGCGCGGGATGTGCACAGGAAGCCCAATATAGGATATTACTCAGCACAGGGAACCCAACATATCTACGTATACCACAGGAAACCCATCAAAAAAAGACGCAAATATCATTTTATTGAATTAGTAGCCTCAAAAGCAATGGTTGGGTTGCCTGTGTGTAGGGTTGCGTTTGTCCATTTGATCAGGCGAGTAAAGGAATACAAGGGAAGGGGTAAGCGGGTTATTTTTGCTCCACATTTTCGTCACCAGGACTGCGCTGGTCGAAGCCTAACTGTCGGCACATAGTACGAAAGCTGTTTTTTTGCGTCCTTGGACCCAAAACCAGCATTTTCTTCAAAATACAACCAAACAATTGAGCTGACATGATAGATTGAAGGTATTTTAGTAACTGGACGGATTTGGGGATGAGTTTTCACAAGATTTGATATATATTTTAGCAGATTTGTTTTGAGATTCACCACAGGAATCCTGAAAGTTGCCTACCTTGTAATAATATACGTCCTCCGGTTGACCTATTCCGACTCAGTGAGGGAGGGTGGGGAACAATGGTGCATTTACTCGGGCTAAAATGTATTAAAACACGTTTTATTCGGTATTTTTTAGTGCAAATGTCACTTTATCACTGTGGTTTGCCTGTGGTCCCAGGCTTAGCGGTATAACTTACCGAGATTGGGCGTGGTCCCTTTCCCCACACCTCTACATCGCTAAGAATAGTACCAAGTTTGCAAGCCAGCATGCGGTCCCGCGCCGAAGAGCACCGCTGGATTCTCGAGCATGGGTTCTAGGGGAGATCAGTGCTAACCATATAACTAGTTCTGCTAACTCCAGTCACGTCGGTGTATAAGTGAAGTCATTTCCGGCTATGAGGAAAACAGGAAGCCGTAGCGATTTACTCGTTCCATTACGGCCCTAAATTCGTTTCCAGAATAATTAATATATCGTAATTAACATATATCTATTGTAGAGCAAATCTTGGTGATTTTATAAGACCTATTACGTCCCGGGTATTACGTATCAGGTTAGTTGTGATTCTGAATGTCTCATCCTGTTTCTTGGGTTCCCTGTGGTTGATTGGGTCGAAGCTTTGTTGAAAGGACGGTATTGGTAAATCATGGCGTCCTTGACCTCGCTCTTGGTTCTCGTTGCTGTCTTTACACTTTGTCGTTCAAGTCTCGTTGATGACTACAATCATTTTGTTGCTCTTGACCCTGACGAGAAAATAAAGCTTTACTGGACCATCGACAAAGCTGCACAAACTGTGTCATTCGCTTTGGACGGCGCTACCGCGGGATGGGTGGGTCTTGGTATATCAACAGGTCAAGGCAAGATGAACCAAGCTGATATAGTCATTGGATGGGTTAAGGATGGCAAGGCATTTCTATCGGTAAGACTCACTATATCTATCACTAAGCATACTATGTCCTACAGAAACTAGTCTTTCTGTACAGTAATGCGAAGCCGCGCGGGCTAGGGCAGCCACTTCAAGTGAGCAGTCAGAGGCTTTTACAGCTATGACCTCGCGTTTCAAAGGCATCTCGACTTACAGTTTCTCTAGGAATGTTGCGAAATTATTGTGTGCAGCTTTTACATAAACGAAATACAATTGCATAGAAAAACGGTATACAAACTAGGAGATCAAAATAGCAACTAACTGCAAGGGTGGAGGCTTTGCATGCAAGTTCTAACTATCTCATGTTACCAAGAATGTACTTAATACACGGACGTATCTCATTTGTAATCTTACAGTAGGAATGCTACAGTAACTTGGAGATGTCACTAGTACATGTTAGCTTTCTTTAGCAAACTACAACAGTTAATTGAATATCTGGGATCGTTGCATTCGAAGTCGAACATATTTTTTTAGGGGTAGGGGGGTGGGGGTACTGTAACATACGGTGCTAACGTGTACCAAAGCACGCATTCTTGAATAGCGTAGTGCTAATCGGTAGCAGAGCTCACGCCATCAGTGAATGATTGATGACGCACTTCTGAACACTTGGAGATGTAAGCATGTTGTATTTGTGTATTTACCTGAGCAAAACACAAATAAATATGTCACAACTCTACATTCCTACGAAACCATGTAAATAAATCTGTAAATAGTGCGTTCGAAAATCTTTGTATCGCGACCTTTCGTTTTGTATAAACTTCAGCTGGATTTTGGATTTTTCTGTTCCGCCAATATATTTGTTGCACTAATTAGTACTAAATACAATACAAAACTATAGAAATGTCACTATTTAGTATTTTAAATAATGATGTTTATGCTGAGTTAACTTTGTACTCAAGAAATGGACATATATAGTGATTGTCGGAACAGAAAAACCCAAAATCCAACTGAAGTTTTCAAAACGAAAGGTCGCGATACAAGGATTTTCGCTGTAATCAATACAAATTGGTGTGTCGTTGGGCAGTGACGTTGCTATAGCGACGTTATGACTCCTTTCTGGAAATCAGCTTTTCTTTTCTTTGCTACTATTTCTTTATTCGTAACGTAACGTAACGTATTGTAACGTAATGTATTGTAACGTAACGTATTGTAACGTAACGTAACGTATTGTAACGTAATGTAACGTATTGTAACGTAATGTAACGTCACGTAATGTAATGTAACGCTCAATTCAACACAGGATAAAATGACAGGACAGAAAATTCTTCAAAGGACTAATACGATAGAACTTTGGTTCTCCTATATAAAGTCCCCGTTGTTCAATAAACACTGATATATAGTGGAAAAAACTGATACTGAACGTAACTTCAAAAACTAATTAATTATTCATGAGGAAAACAGCCAACCAGGTGTCCTCAATTTGGTCACATGATGGCACTGGATACCCCGGAAAGTCTGCTCTAGAGTACTTTGGAATGATTTCAAGCCCGCTCTAGAGTACTTTGAAATATTGTTTCAAGTCCTGGGACTGGAAATATCAGTTCAAGTCCTTGGAATAGAAATATCATATAAATCAATAACTGAATTTCTGAATACTATTTCAATTTTAACTTGGACACAAGTAACATGTTATTTGTCTTAAAAAACTGGTAATGCATGATTTTTATCTGCTTAAAAAACGCATGTAATAATTTCATAAACTGTCTACAGCGGGATTCGAACCCGGAACACTCCATTGCTAATCCCTTTACTAACCACTATGCCATCAGGTAGTTCGATGGGTATCACGGAATTTGATTCGCCTTTATCTTGACATTCTTTTAATGCGTCATTGAATATTGTTTTTGTTTAATAAACAAATACAAAACTATTGCCATTTCAATAAACAAATTCCTCCCGAATAATTAATTCGTTTTAGAACTGAGTTCAAAGGCCTCCAATTCGGACTGGACGGGGTCCTCCATCCTCATTGTTGGATAGCGCATAATCGTTGTCGGGTTGAAAATAATAAATCATAGAAGCTGAGACCGTAAGGATGGATGGGAAATCAGTTCATGACCTGCATTACATGCAGATATATTCAATGTTCTCGTAGTTTTGAAGGTATATGAGCTATTTTGATCCTACATGTCTGGATAAATGGTTTGACGGTGTTATTTGAGAGTTTTAATTTCCCAGAATTCCTTTTGGTCATAGCCTTCATGATTCTCAACCCGACAACGATTATGCAATTAGCTATATATATATACAGTATCACCTTTCGTGCAACCGGGGCCTGATGGATTAATCATTCTTGTGTAGCGTGCAGCCGTGTTGCGCAAACAAAGCTAATTATATACAATTGCAAACACATGCACGATATGCAGAAAATTTAGAGAATTTGGAATGAGGGACGACGAACGTTGGATCGATTTTATCAGAACAGTGATTTTTATTTTTACCATGGTGAATTAATCATTCTTGTGTAGCGTGCAGCCGTGTTGCGCAAACAAAGCTAATTATATACAATTGCAAGCACATGCACGATATGCAGAAAATTTAGAGAATTTGGAATGAGGGACGACGAACGTTGGATCGATTTTATCAGAACAGTGCATGGTGGATTAATCATTCTTGTGTAGCGTGCAGCCGTGTTGCGCAAACAAAGCTAATTATATACAATTGCAAGCACATGCACGATATGCAGAAAATTTATAAAAATTTGAAATGAGGGACGACGAACGCGCTGGATCGATTTTATCAGAACAGTGCATGGTGGATTAATCATTCTTGTGTAGCGTGCAGCCGTGTTGCGCAAACAAAGCTAATTATATTATATACAATTGCAAGCACATGCACGATATGCAGAAAATTTATAAAATTTGAAATGAGGGACGACGAACGCTGGATCGATTTTATCAGAACAGTGCATGGTGGATTAATCATTCTTGTGTAGCGTGCAGCCGTGTTGCGCAAACAAAGCTAATTATATACAATTGCAAGCACATGCACGATATGCAGAAAATTTATAAAATTTGAAATGAGGGACGACGAACGCTGGATCGATTTTATCAGAACAGTGCATGGTGGATTAATCATTCTTGTGTAGCGTGCAGCCGTGTTGCGCAAACAAAGCTAATTATATACAATTGCAAGCACATGCACGATATGCAGAAAATTTATAAAATTTGAAATGAGGGACGACGAACGCTGGATCGATTTTATCAGAACAGTGGTTTTTATTTTTAACCAGGAGTTATAATAAATGTGATTGTCTAGTTAATAAAAATACAGTATGGTAATGGTTATCTAGAATAACTAAAAAGCTAATCGAGCTAGATGACACCATTAAAATTATTGAAATTACAATTTAGTGAGACTGATCACCATAGTAACGGTGTTCACTGTAGATAGTTCCAGCCCCTACATATTTGATGTCCGAGCGTTCTATATTGATTGATTTTTTATTGATTGATTTTTTAATATTTTTTATTAACATTTTGAGATTCACATGTTTTTTTTACAAGTTGGATATTACAATATACTATAGTTCTATATTGATGATTTTATCAGGACCGACATGGCGTGGGGCAATACCCCAAGATAGACGATCACAACGACTACAAACTAATCTCAGGTGAAGAAGTCAATGGTCGTACGATCCTCAAGTTTAGTCGTAAGATTGACACGTGCGATAAGCAGGACAGAAAACTAGAGGTAAAACGTTCACTCGTGTCTACATGCAATGCGGTCAGGATAATAGTTACAGTGTTTGATTCACATATTAGGAAAACTGAATCCACTGTACCTGCGTACGGAGAGGACAGCGGCTGCACATTTTACCCAGTAATCCTTTGCGAACCTATAACAACATGCGCGTTGACAACAAAGCTTCATCCATGACACTCGTATCAAAATTCTCGCTTGTCCCTTCCGTGTCCGTACTGGGTTCCACTGTCTTGTTCTTTATGCGCGCAAAGGATTGTGGTAAAATGTACTGCTCTGCCATCTTTATCTTAGTATAAAGTGGATTAACGTGGCCCCCTAGGTTTAACGCTATGTATAACTCGAACTTGTATTTCTTGTATTACTGTTGTATTGCTCCTCAGGAGGGTACCACTAAGGTGATTTTTGCACTCAATGACCAAGATCCTGAGTCACCCACCCAGGTGATGAAGCACACGTTCAAAGGAGTGCGAAGTATTTTACTGTTGAACTCGCAAGGAAACAGAAACAAGCCTGACCCTACCTGGAACTCATTTGACGTCCGTAACAAGAACGTAAGAACGTAATTTGTCTTAATTTTGCAGTACGATTTCAGTCTCGAATTTACACGCTAAAAGATAGAAATAACGCGTCAATCTATTTAGCAATGCTGCTAATTGGGGACACGATTCTCACACTCACTTCTTACTACATTCAATATTCTATACACCCAACACTCATCTCACTAGATCAGTCACAAAACTCTTTTTTATTGCACTACAGTTCAGCGTACCAGCCAAACATACGACCTACCACTGCTCAGTGCACAAGATTCCTGATTTTAAAGAGAAGAACCACATTGTTCGAGTAAGTACAATACCAGCAACATTGAACATAAATAATGTTTCATCCATCCATCCATCCATCCATCCATCCATCCATCCATCCATCCATCCATCCATCCATCCATCCATCCATCCATCCATCCATCCATCCATCCATCCATCCATCCATCCATCCATCCATCCATCCATCCATCCATCCATCCATCCATCCATCCATCCATCCATCCATCCATCCATCCATCCATCCATCCATCCATCCATCCATCCATCCATCCATCCATCCATCCATCCATCCATCCATCCATCCATCCATCCATCCCATCCATCCATCCATCCATCCATCCATCCATCCATCCATCCATCCATCCATCCATCCATCCATCCATCCATCCATCCATCCATCCATCCATCCATCCATCCATCCATCCATCCATCCATCCATCCATCCATCCATCCATCCATCCATCCATCCATCATCCATCCATCCATCCATCCATCCATCCATCCATCCATCCATCCATCCATCCATCCATCCATCCATCCATCCATCCATCCATCCATCCATCCATCCATCCATCCATCCATCCATCCATCCATCCATCCATCCATCCATCCATCCATCCATCCATCCATCCATCCATCCATCCATCCATCCATCCATCCATCCATCCATCCATCCATCCATCCATCCATCCATCCATCCATCCATCCATCCATCCATCCATCCATCCATCCATCCATCCATCCATCCATCCATCCATCCATCCATCCATCCATCCATCCATCCATCCATCCATCCATCCATCCATCCATCCATCCATCCATCCATCCATCCATCCATCCATCCATCCATCCATCCATCCATCCATCCATCCATCCATCCATCCATCCATCCATCCATCCATCCATCCATCCATCCATCCATCCATCCATCCATCCATCCATCCATCCATCCATCCATCCATCCATCCATCCATCCATCCATCCATCCATCCATCCATCCATCCATCCATCCATCCATCCATCCATCCATCCATCCATCCATCCATCCATCCATCCATCCATCCATCCATCCATCCATCCATCCATCCATCCATCCATCCATCCATCCATCCATCCATCCATCCATCCATCCATCCATCCATCCATCCATCCATCCATCCATCCATCCATCCATCCATCCATCCATCCATCCATCCATCCATCCATCCATCCATCCATCCATCCATCCATCCATCCATCCATCCATCCATCCATCCATCCATCCATCCATCCATCCATCCATCCATCCATCCATCCATCCATCCATCCATCCATCCATCTATCTATCATTCCATTTATCCATCCATCCATCCATCCATCCATCCTTCTATTCATTCATTAACGTAATTCCCTTTCATTTCCAGTTCGATCCTGTCGTACAGCGTGGCAATGAAGGTGTCGTACATCATTTCGTCGTCATGGTTTGCGATCCAAACTTCCCTGAGCACCTCCTCAATGTTTCTAGTGATTGTGACGATCGTGCTAATATGCCTGCAGAAGTGTTAACATGTCGTAATCTAGGAATATTGATTGCCGCTTGGGGAGTGGGGGGAGGGGTGAGTTGAAGTAACCCACGTGAACTGGACTATCAAAACCAGGGCCGTACACAGCACAGGGGCAGGTGCAGGGTGGGGGAGTAGTGGAGGGGAGGGGGGGGGGGGGACAGTTGACCCCCTAGCAAAGCGAAAAACCTGATACCAAAAATTGAAAGAACTGTTTTTTTTATTTATTTATTTTTGTTGTTAAATACGTACTGCCCCCCCCTTAAAAGTTTGAGTTGTGTACGACCCTGATAATAATAATAATAATAATAATAATAATATTTATTTATTTATATAGCGCTATTTCCGGTAGTCCAATAGCGCTTTACAATGTATATAAAAATAGTAATAATGAATGAATTAACAATATTAATTAATGATAACAAGTTCTTATGGAAACACGGCAGGAATTGGGCTTCCTGTGGTGTGACGTGTTTGCAGAACCGCACGAAAAGAGTGTCAGACGTAAACGCAGGAGAAAAACGCGCGCGATTCCGTGCGTAATAACACAGGGAGTCCGCCATGGTTGCACTGCCTGTGGTAGTATTTGTAGTAATTATTTGTATTGGCTTAGCCATTTGTCTACCCAGATCACGTGCGTAATAACACAGGGAGTCCGCCATGGTTGCACTACCTGTGGTAGTATTTGTAGTAATTATTTGTATTGGCTTAGCCATTTGTCTACCCAGATCACGTGCGTAATAACACAGGGAGCCCGCCCATGGTTGCACTACCTGTGGTAGTATTTGTAGTAATTACCTTTCTATTTGTATTGGCTTAGCCATTTGTCTACCCAGATCACGTGCGTAATAACACAGGGCCCATGGTTGCACTACCTGTGGTAGTATTTGTAGTAATTGCCTTTCTATTTGTATTGGCTTAGCCATTTGTCTACCCAGATCACGTTGGCTTTCCAATAGGAGTGGAGTATACTGGCAGACACTTTGTGATGGAGATACATTTCGATAACCCTGAGCTAAGAAGCGGTAAGTAGAGCCGAATAGAAACCTTTCCTATGAACATACTTCTCGTTGATAGAACAAATCCTAATGCAACCAACAGACATACACCTTAACATTGTTGTAGAAACACTGTTTAGCCTCTAGCTAGTAGACAGACACCTCTAGCTTGTAGACAGACACCTCTAGCTAGTAGACATACACCTCTAGTTAGTAGACAGACACCTCTAGCTAGTAGACAGACACCTCTAGCTAGTAGACAGACACATCTAGCTAGTAGACAGACACCTCTAGCTAGTAGACAGACACCTCTAGCTAGTAGACAGACACCTCTAGCTAGTAGACAGACACCTCTAGCTAGTAGACAGACACCTCTAGCTAGTAGACAGACACCTCTAGCTAGTAGACAGACACCTCTAGCTAGTAGACAGACACCTCTAGCTAGTAGACAGACACCTCTAGCTAGACAGACACCTCTAGTAGTAGACATACACCTCTAGTTAGTAGACAGACACCTCTAGCTAGTAGACAGACACCTCTAGCTAGTAGACAGACACATCTAGATAGTAGACAGACACCTCTAGCTAGTAGACAGACACCTCTAGCTAGTAGACAGACACATCTAGATAGTAGACAGACACCTCTAGCTAGTAGACAGACACCTCTAGCTAGTAGACAGACACCTCTAGCTAGTAGACAGACACCTCTAGCTAGTAGACAGACACCTCTAGCTAGTAGACAGACACCTCTAGCTAGTAGACAGACACCTATAGCTAGTAGACAGACACATCTAGATAGTAGACAGACATCTCTAGCTAGTAGACAGACACCTCTAGCTGCTAGTAGACAGACACCTCTAGCTAGTAGACAGACACCTCTAGATAGTAGACAGACACCTCTAGCTAGTAGACAGACACCTCTAGCTAGTAGACAGACACCTCTAGCTGGTAAACAGACACCTCTAGCTAGTAGACACAGGGTGTGTGTTAGGTAATTAAAAGGTGTCTGGCTGTTTCATGTTTCGATTCTTGTAGATGTTGTAGACAGTTCTGGCGTGCGGTTCTTCCACACTAGTACTAAGCTAAGGAAATACGATGCTGGTGTCTGGACAGTTGGGTCTGTTGTGTCCTCGTGGATGATGATACCCCCAAAACAACAGGCTTGGAAGACTACGGGATACTGTACTAATGCATGCTCTGAAAAGGTATACTAACCCCTCCCCTAGTAGGTAATGCTACTTACCCCATCTCTAGTAAGTAACATTGCTTACCCCTCCCCTGATAAGATGAGAAGACTACTGAAAAGGTGTAAAATATATGAACCCCTCCCATAGTAGGTAATATATAGTACTTACCCCATCCCCTGTAAGTACGCGTTGCAATACGTCCAAAGGGATGTTGTACCTAGGACTTATATACAGTCATTCTCAAAAAGGTTGTCCAGATGAAAAGACTACAATACTACAATAAAGTCACGTGATTCATTATGTTTTCATGCAGTTTCTGCGCGCGGAACGTACTGCGAGTTGATACCAGCGCCATTACATTCAGTTTTCACAATGCCGTGTACTTTAATTTTGCATCTCAAATTGAAATTCCACGCGAGGAAATTGAATACATAATGAATCACGTGACTTGTTGTAGTATTGTAGTATTTTCATCTGGACAACCTTTTTGAGAATATATATGACTGTATAAGTTGTTTTCTTAGGCCCTACAAAACAGTTCATTGCCTGAAAAGGGTATCAAGATTTTCTCGTCATTTCTGCACACTCACTTGGCTGGTAAGTAGTGCGCTAGACGTCTCATGTATGGTACTAATCATCACGGCAGTCAACTGTGTTTTTGCCCCTCCCCAGATACACTTTAGGCCTCGATCGTCCCCCAGGCTCGGGCCAAAATGAGTCTGGCTCGGGCCCAGAGCCACAATACTCCAGTTTCGAGTTGCTTACGCACCGCTGTACTCCTTGACAAAAGACGCGTTTGCTCAGGCTAGCCTCGGAGAATCCAGAGAATTACCCGTGGAGTTTAAAATGGTTTCTATTGTCCAATGTCAACATTTGTTCACGTTCTCGCTCGTCGATATTTGTGCATAATTTACACTGAATTGAGAATAAGTCTGAGCAAATGCGTCTTTTGTCAAGGAGTACAGCGGTATCTAACAACTCGAAATCGACTATACTGTTATATTAGCAAATAGTAGCCTCGTTTCCAGGCTACTTCTTCTAGCTCGGTCTCCCATCATGCATCGCAAGTGTTCTTCAAAATGGCGGACGTTAACAAAAATTTACAGAAAGCAGTGACGTCACAGTGTAACGACGCGTATCGAGAGGCCTGGGTACGAGTCTAAGCCGGATATACTATTGTTTTGTTTAGGTCGAGCAACGTGGACTCAGCATGTACGAGATGGTGTTGAACTTCCTGAGATCGCTCGTGATAATAATTACGATTTTAACTTTCAAGTAGGTTGTCGACGCATGTACCTAATCAACTGTAAAGAAAAAGATGGCGGCTGTATATTTTACCCAGTAATCCTTTGCGAACCTAAATCAGTCCTACAAACTCTCTAACACGTTCCCATATATAGATAAAGCAGGTAACAGCTTCATACTTACAATTGTGCCGGAAGTTCTCAAAACCCTCTGCATGTTGCGATGTTTTTTCACTCTAGTGTGTTTGGCGCGCAAAGGATTATGGTAATATGTACCAGCCACCATCTTTTTCAGTAGTATTGAGTCACGTGGTCATGACGTGATGAACGAAGTACGGCGGGTTTAGGCTCAATCAATCAATCAATCAATCAATTGCTCCAAGTAACTTGTGCAGCTTCTCCTCCTGTCTCTCAGCTTCCACTCCTGTCTCTCAGCTTCCCCTCCTGTCTCTCAGCTTCCCCTCCTGTCCCTCAGCTTCCCCTTCTGTCTCTCAGCTTCCCCTTCTGTCTCTCAGCTTCCCCTCCTGTCTCTCAGCTTCCCCTCCTGTCTCTCAGCTTCCCCTCCTGTCCCTCAGCTTCCCCTCCTGTCTCTCAGCTTCCCCTTCTGTCTCTCAGCTTCCCCTCCTGTCTCTCAGCTTCCCCTCCTGTCTCTCAGCTTCCCCTCTCCTGTCTCTCAGCTTCCCCTCCTCAGTTCCCTCAGTCTTCAGCTTCCCCTCTGTCTGTTCCCCTTCTGTCTCTCAGCTTCCCCTTCTGTCTCTCAGCTTCCCCTTCTGTCTCTCAGCTTCCCCTCCTGTCTCTCAGCTTCCCCTCCTGTCTCTCAGCTTCTCCTCTCCTGTCTCTCAGATTCCTGTCCCCTCCTGTGTCTCTCAGCTTCCCCAGCCTGTCTTTCAGCTTCCCCTCCTGTCTCTCAGCTTCTCCTCCTGTCTCTCAGATTCCCCTCCTGTCTCTCAGCTTCCCCTCCTGTCTTCCCCTCCTGTCTCTCAGCTTCCCCTCCTGTCTTTCAGCTTTCCCTCCTGTCTCTCAGCTTCTCCTCCTGTCTCTCAGATTCCCCTCCTGTCTCTCAGCTTCTCCTCCTGTCTCTCAGATTCCCCTCCTGTCTCTCTCCGGATCGACACACCGATGTCTAACGTCTCAATTTACAATTGTCGCAGGATATCCAGTTTTTGCAAAATGAGGTCCACATTAAGCCTGTAAGTAATCATTGGCAGGATCAGTGTGTCTTACGTTAAGCGCGGCGGCGTCGATGCGTCCAACCAGAGATCTAGGTCGACAAAAACCCTGTGTTAGGGCTCAGTATACGAGTGACGGGGCCACGATCGAGGTGCGAATGGGTCCAAGCGATAAACCCCCACAAAAGTCCTCCAAGGATTTGGACCCCCCTGCATGGGACAAACCGTTGGCAAGTTGGTAAAGTTGTAAACCTTCATTACGTTGCCGCTGAAGAACATCGCAGGCTCACAACTTTGCGGGAGGGGGTGGTAACAGTTGGCCAACGTGTGCCCTACAATACAGTAATCATTATCGTGTGCTTCATTACTTCGTCGATCTACAAGTTGCACTAAAACCTCCAACGTCATCCCTATACACCTATTTCAATAAACGTTGATCATGGACGATCTGAAATGGATGATGTGAGACCGAGAGGAATTGTGGGTGGTTCATAGTAATTCGTATGAAATTCCCAGTGTCAAAATGTCTTATGAGATCTATGATGTACATTTAAAACCTGCAGCTCGTACCCACAATTCCTCTTGGTCTCAGATCATCCATTTCAGATCGTCCATGATCAACGTTTATTGGAATAGGTGTATACACCTATTTCAAAAAACGTTGTCACATTCAAAGCAAGACCGACGTGAATGCTAAATCACGGCAATTGTTTCTATAAGGACTAATTACAAAATGTGAAGAAAATTTTTTTTTTGAACATTTTCACATGCTTATTTGCATATCACACTTCGTTTCATAGAAAATAGGTCTGATTTGACTAATTTGACAACTAAAACAAAACCAGCATTAACTTCGCTTGTTGCTTTGAACGCGACAACGTTTTTTGAAATAGGTGTATACACCTATTGGCATCTAGATCTGAAATCAGAATCTGTGACGTATAAACACTCGTACCCAAACTATTCGCCAACGCAGGCAATATAATATTTGTAGTATGCCATGACCTTTAGACGAAGACCTGCGTTGGTGAATAGTGTGGCTACGAGTGTTTCTAGGTCACAGATTCAGATTTCAGATGCCAACGTTTTTTGAAATAGGTGGCCGGATATAACTCGTGACTGTATTACATAATCGATTACATAATCCACGAGTTAACAAGCACGTTTTTCTAATGATAGGGAGATGACATCATTCATAACTGTATCTACAACACCATGGATCGAGACAAGCTAAGTTACGTAAGTATCACGTGACAGCCTTAGCTACACGCATGCGCAAATGATGAATGTCTAGTGATGGAGAATAAATAAAATGACGAGAAGGGTATACATATTTGTTTTTTTATGACAATATTTCGGGTACTCTCCACTACGTATACCCGGCATCCTCAGTAATATCAACAGTGAACAAGAACATGATATTTAACAATTAGACTACGAGTTCGAAATTGCTTCGAGTTGACTATCCTCATAGAAAACGAGAACTAGAGTAGTCTAAATGTTTTACCATAAACCATCCACTAGTAGGTCAGTAGAAAATGACAGAAACAAGCAACAGACAATAATTCGTCGAGAAACTCGACGACGAAGCCGCCATTTTGTTTGTTTTACCTCTACTCGGGGTCTATGAGGTGATAGACCACTAGTAGCCGGAACCAATCAGATTGCAGGATTTGCGATAGACCACTGGATGATTTATGCTAAATATATAAAGTGATGGAGATTTCTAATCAGGGCGGAGAATCAACCAAAGAGGAGATGTGTCTAAACTTCATCTTCTACTACCCATTCGTACCCAAACTACCCCGTGTCTGTAATGCCATCGACCTTAATGCTGGGTCAGCTATAGTGGACAAATATTACCCGTAAGTATTTATTGCTGGTTTGCAATCAATCCCTGGAGATTTATATTTAAAGTACAAAAACGCAGAGGACATGTTGGTGGTACAAACAAGAGAAACTAATGAGGAATGCTTTGTAATTGCTGGTCTGCAATCAATCCCTGGAGATTTAAAGTACAAAAACGCAGCGGCCATGTTGGTGGAACAAACAAGAGAAGCTAATGAGGAATTAGTCTGGGAACAGTCCCTCCTTTTCCCTCCAGACTCAGTGAAGACGAGTTTTTTAGAATCCTGTGGACGAACGGGGAGTTCTCCGCCCCTTAAACTCTCCCCAATCCTCGCGCGTCCGGGATCTGTTTTCTCTCCCGGGATCGGTTTTCTCGTTCGACTGAGTCTGGAGGGATCGAAAAGAGGGACTGTTCACAATCGAATGAGGAATGCTTTGTTATCGGGAACCAACATGGCCGCTATGACGTCACGTGAAAACCAGCAATTAACATATATTGCCGGGCTTTATACAAATATGGAATTTCGTTACCAAATATGGTTTCGTTACAAAATAAGGAATAAAACCCAATATGGAATTTTGTAACCAAGTAAGGAATTGGCTGGAATATTTCAAATACCAAATACGAAATTTCGTTACCAAATATAAGGCTGTAATTCCAATATCAAATATGGAATTTCGTTACCAAATAAGGCTGTAATTCCCAAAACCAAAAATTTGTTGTTAAATACTAGTAATTGACTGGCTGGAATGAAATACCAAATATGGAATTTCGTTACTAAATAAGGAATTCAATTGTGTCATTGTCCTGCCGTAGAAATCTGAAGGTGAACGGCAAACGTCCATTTCGCAACCCCATCACAAATAGCAACAAGACTTGGACAAAGGAAATGACAGACGAATATAAGAAGCTTCTCGACGAAGAAACTAGTGTGTTTTCACCGTGGTGCAACCCGATCAGGAATATCTCATTTGCGGTAAGAATCAAAGATGGCGGCTTGTTTCCCACCATCCTTTGCGCGACAAAAATATATATTTACTTAGAACAACTTTATTTGCCCCAAAAAGATGACAATAATATAGCAAAAGGATATCAACAGGGGGAACTGAATCCCTATACTAGGTTAACCCCCAGCTTGTAACAACAATGCAAGAGTTTAATACTCGTTTAGAGTTGTTTAGACATCGCTGTCCTTGACAAAAGACGCATTTGCTCAGGCTTAGCCTCAATTCAGTGTAAATTATGCACAAATACCGACGAGAAAGCGAAAAAGTATTGACATTCAATAACAGAAACCATTTTATAATAGCTGATATCGAAGTTACACTCCAATGACTCTGAATAAAGGTTTCAAGTCGAGGCTATCGGGTCAAGTTTTTGTTGACCCGATAGCCTCGACTTGAAACCGTTGTTCAGAGTCATTGGAGTAACTTCGATATCAGCTATTGCACAGGTTAATCTCTGGATTGAGGCTAAGCCTGATCAAACGCGTCTTTTGTCAAGGAGTACAGCGGTGCGTAAACAACTCGAAACTGGAGTATTGAGAAGCTTATTTATGGGAACGTGTCAGATAGTATGCAGTACTGATTTAGGTCCGCAAAGGATTGTGGTAAAATGTCGCAGCGTTGGCACCAAGCTTTTTTTTTTCTTTCTAAGGAGTCTTACACGCACCCAGTCCAAAATTTTATTTTTGTAATTTCAAATACAAAACTATTCACAACATAGAACACCATATCTACATATTTTTTATTTCTAATTGTATTTATTCACGCAATTCAGCTTTCCAGCTGCGAGCTGTTATATTTAATAAACCTATCTATCTAAATATTCCAAACCCCCGCTATCTCGAACTACTAGTCTTAGTCCGACCAGCGGGGTTCGACCAGTTGTGCTTCTATTTACTGATTGTTTTTGATAAAACAGGAGTTATTGACTGACAAGCACCAAACTGCTAAAGTCAAGATCACCACACCCCTTCCAGAACCAAAAGACGGGTGCAATACAGGCATCAACTCAGCAACAACAATCTTTGGTTCTCTGGTGTCTCAGATACTGAGCCTTTGTGTGGCGTTTTTTATGTTTTAAAGCTGTTTAGCAAAAAGGGATATTTAGTGGTTCCAAACAGACAAACTCATTCTCTCACCGGAAGTGTGATAATGTGAGAGCGATGACTCGCTTCGTGGTGTAGCCATACATTCACCGTAGAGAATTCCTGTGGAGAGCCTCGGGACCAGGGTAGCGATCTGCGAATGAAATCATCGTGAAATGTACGAATTATTATACTAATGTTTTTAGAAAACTTGATTTGTGACGAAAGAATAAACGCTTTTATAAAACCTTAAAAAATTTGTTGTTGCTCTATTGTCATTATCATCCATATTCCCGGGAGAAAGAGACTGTACTCTAGTAGGAGTGAGGGAAAACACACGCGAAAGATAACAGCGATGAGGAACTGAGAGGCACGCTTTGTTTTTAAAAAACTTCATTGGAAAAAGAATCCTCGCTTTTCTAAAACTCTCCTCTCCTCCTCTCCCTCTCCTCTCTCTCATCTCATCCCGATCCCCTCTCCTCTCCTCTCCTCTCCTCTCCTCTCCTCTCCTCTCCTCTCCGGAAAGAAGAGAGGCACCTCTTCTCCTCTCCTCTCCTCTCCTCTCCTCTCCTCTCCTCCAATTTTCAAAATTCATTGGAAATTGAATTTCCAACTGATTTCCAAACCTTTGCTATCGATTACACAATCTTTCATATCTCTTGTGAGCGTCTTCAAACCGTCCTCCTCCAAGCCATGCCAGGAAAACGTTCAAAGGACAAAGCTCACTCTCGTGAATAACGTTTCCTTGACAAAATGTCAGTTTGTGTGTCACTGATTCGCCGTTAAACAAGACGCGAATGTAGTTTAAGCTATCTGTTGAATCGGTGGACTTGGTCCATAGTTCAAAGACAAGTCTAGAAGCATATGGAATCCAGCGTCTGTTATAGGTCCCTAAGGAAATGAGCACTGGAATGATGGAGCTCTCGTGTCCACCATATATGGCAAGTGTGATGGGGGACGCAGACTGTGATCTTGCCAACATTCTTGATCCAATCTGGGTTAGTACAGGAAGGGCCAAAGTATCTCCAAGTTGGCTGTACTTGTGGTAGAACGACCAGTCGGCATAGGAGAGCATCTTGAAGACCATTGGCTCAGAGAAACAGCCTTGTTTTGTACATGGGAAGTCCAAACCATGACAAAAATGTACAAGAGCAAAGTCTGCAATACTGAAACACAACATGAATTCAATACCTGGTGTACTACATGTAAGAGGGTAAATATCAAGACATATGAAGAGGATAACTGTGTAGAGGGGAAATATGAAGAGGGTACATTAAATATATAAATATATATTATATGAAGCAGTATTCCAACAAGTCAAAACTTTGGGCAGCTTAACCACCTTAGAATGTTTGACAGTAAAAACTAGTTAGGAGGCTAACAATACATTCTGGGAACCCTTTACTTTTCTCGGCCAAGCAAGGCTTGGGGAATAGTTCCCAGTACATCCCGTTCAATTACTCTCAAAGGAAGACCAACATTAAAACCAGGCTTATATAACAAATTAACCTACAAAGGAACTGATGGTAGTGTGTTTCTTGGCATCATTAGTAAGGCTGCCATTTCTTGCATGAAGGGTTCCATGGCTTTAGATCCTGCATGGTATTCTGCAGACATCTTGGATTCCCACATGGGTTTTGTCATGGCTGCACATGACTTTAGGAAGCCATGATCATCTTCTCTGAAATAGGTGTCTGTTGTTACATTGATATAGATTTGCCCTGGAACATAAAATATGGTTAGAGATCTAAGAATTTGAAAAGAGGAGAGGAGAGGAGAGGAGATACCAGAAAGCAGGAATTGAATAAAATTGGAAAAGATAAAATAGGTAGGAAAGAGAATGAGACAATCCAACCTACCATTGGTAATAATGTGCTCATCCACAATCCCATAGAGTAACGCAGCCACTGTTTGGGCAGTTCTGTCAACGTTGGTTGACCTGCAGTAAATATTCTTACTACTTGTCACCTCTAAATCACTGTATGCCTTTCTTAAATACCTGCCAATCTCAATCAACTGTTGAAATCCCTTTTGAGTCAGTTGCCCATGGTAACCACAAACACTTTGACGTGATGACAGGTTGTGTAATACAGCTTTAGGGGACAGTGTCTTGCATTTTATATGATTAAGAGCTCTCTTATATCCATTAAATAGGCTTTTCAAGGAATTTTTATGTGGCGTCATTGAGCAGTCAAGATCTCTTTTCTCTATCCCTTTAAGGTTCATTATGGGTGAGCGATCGCCATGTCTTATCAGTACTTGTACCGTATCTAGCTTGAAGTCAGCCCCTGCATTAGGAAGCTTTCCCTCTACTCCTTTTGCATTGACAGGATAGTTGCAATAGGTTTGAAAATTCTCCTTCAATACGGGCAAAAGGTGTAGTATATATCCATGCTGTCTTTCTCTAATGTAGCCTACATGTGTAGTAATATGGATAGGTCACTGTTAAACATGTAAGCTTATATAACTACGTAGATACTCCCATTGACATAAGTCTTAATAATATCTCAATCCCCACCCCCCTCCCCCCTCGATTTATGCAACCGCAGATCAATAAAAGACTTGAAAGTATTTATATTTGTTTCTGTAACATGTAATTGTTAGTATTTCGTATACTTACCGTAGTAAACCACAAGAATTACTAATAGTACTAGAAATGCTAAATGCTTCTTCCACGATGCCCTGCGTCCAAAGTTCAATAGAAGTTTTGCCAGTTTCCAGAGAACAGATACCGTATTTCGACGAATAAAGACCACGATACTAGGAATCATGCTTTTATAGTACAGTTATAATAAACATAGAAATATATTTCTACTTGGAATAGACGGAAAACTTTGTTTCTGTGGAACTTTGAAAAAATGAAACGTGTTTGGCCGCCATTTTGTAAACACAGGAATCCCGTCAAACATCGTCAAACATGGTACAAATTTTATAAACTTTATTTTCATCATATTATTTTCTGGATACTGATAGGATCAACTTTTCTTTTATAAATCATGAAAAAAGAAAGAAAAAAAGAAAGAAAGATAAAACTGAAAGAAAGAAAAAAAAGAAGAAAAAAAACCTTTGTCGCCTTGTTACACGCGTTTTACTTTCTCTCCCTCCCCTCCCATATCAATAGAAAGCAAATGTATCTTGAAAAAATGAAAAATAAATAATAAACTAGTCGTTTCTGGTAGAAAGTGTAGTGCTGCGAGTTGTGCACTGCCGTACATGTAGCTTTCAATGCATACATGTGGCTGTCCCTTGTCAGCAAGGCACATTTGTGGTAAAATAAAATAATAAAATGCAGTATAATAATAATAATAACTTTATTACGTACTGTGTCATGTGTTCTAACTTACAAGAAACTAATTAGAGACACCTATCTATACCCACTAAAATCCCCTCCCCCTCCCATATCTCTACTGATTCTCATTTCCACCCTTATCCCCATTGTTCCCATCCCACATCTCCATTGATTCTCATTCCTGTCCCGGTCACATTGTCCCCTTTCATGTCTCTATTTATTCTCATTCCCACCCGAGTTTCTATATACACCAATAAATGGTGTATGGTGTTGCTTTTAAAATACAAATACTAACACTATAATAATCTGGTCATAGACAGACAGCTATAGACATGTACAAGCACTAAAAGCATGCCTATTTATCATATGTTGCACGCTTTTAATAGTTTGTACTCTACTGATATGCAGTAATTAATACAAATATGGATTCAATGAAATAGAGAATTGTGTTTGGTGTATATTATATACAATGTTACTGGCCAGATATCAGGAAAGATGTCGAAGCCTCATAGCACACTTGTAGAAGATAAAAGTACATCAGGATGGATCGTATAATTTGATTCAGTAGTTGCTTCCATGCCAATGGCATGGGCCGGATTGGTTTGACGAAGACCAACAAACTCGATCAGGTAGATAGGTCAGCGACAGCGTCTCTGTATCTGTGTTTTTCAAAAGCATCTGAAAGAAGGCTGTAGAAGTACTCCATTGTGGAACTGGATGCGACTGACACACAACAGTCAACAGCGCTGAAAACTCATAAAACAACATTGTCTTCCCCTTGAAATGTCACTAAATTGTTCATGGCCCTGACGAATGCTTCCAACAATGAATAAAGTTGCATTTGACATCATGGATTTGTAGAAAACGAACACTTTCCTGGCTTGAATCAGCGAAAAATAAACGATACTCCGAACCAACGAGTCGTGTTGTGAGTGTGCGCTGATCAAAAGTACCGTGGCTCACAAATCATCCAAACTCCGTGAAATGCAGTCGAGATTCTCGTTGCATCCACATAAGTGCCCAGATCCCACACGACCACACATGACACAGGAACGCCGTCAAGATTAGTTTCGCTGCTCGCTACGCTCGCAGCAATAATGGGACGATTCTCCCGAGACATTCTAAGAAGCTGAGACATCGAATCGATTTACGTAAAGGGTGAAGATTTCTGCCCCGCCCGCGCTATCCCAGTGCTATATAAAGGTAGGTCCTAACCAAAAGGCCAGTGAGGGAGGGAATATCCGGCCCCTAATTGAGGTGTGATTTTTGTAGTCTATTTGGTGAAGCTTCATTGATATGCTAATACGTAGTGTAACTGAGTCCTTTGGGACATCACTGAATAAGGTTTGCAATTTACAACAGCCCGCTGGGACAAGTGTACGTTATCTACCTAATACGACCTAATACAGATGCATAATAAACCGGGCCAAAATAAATTATACAGTACGAGGAAAGTCCCGTGTGCCTTTATTCAGTTGAGTATTTATTACAGAGAACTGAAGTGGTTTAACGCTTACAAAATGTACATCTTTATCAGTTGTGTCCTACTTTCTTACTCGTTGCTTGTGCTGTGTTTTATTCTCTGGCTTTGGTTATAATTCAGAAGGCGATCCTAAATCACGGCTTCTATTAAAAGGACACGGAACTGTGGTAGTTTTATGCTCGTATTCTCGTACTTGTTTGAATAATTCTAGATGGAATCAGAACTTCGTCAAGCTATCATTTTAAAATCCTAATGCCCGACCAGATTGCAACGGCAAAAATCTCATTTATAGATTTGTTTTCAATTTTTGATATCTTTGTATAGATATATTATTGGGCTTCCTGTGCATTGTCAAAAATGAAAACAATCGAATCGACTTACGTAAAGGGTGAATATTTCGGCCCCGCCCGAGCTATTCCGGTGCTACATAAAGCTAGGTCCTAACCAAAAGGCCAGTGAGGGAGGGGATAATAATAATAATAATAATATGTCGGTTCTTATATAGCGCATTTCACATTGTCTCAATGCGCTTTACTACCGATGGAGGACTTTTTCGGGTTGCATATGAAGGCGCCTACGGCAGCCGAGCAGCTTACAATCATGAGGAGTTAGTACGATAGTGTGTTATGCCTCCAATTTGAAGTAGGCTGTTGAACCGGGTAACAATCCCCTACTCTTACGAAGAGTTCAACAGGTTCTTTAATGTCCCCCGTGAACAGGTTAGATTAGGGTTGGGAGACAGGACCTCAGGTTTAACGTCCTTATCCGAGAAGACGTGAAGGTCTAACGATTTGCAGATGTAATTACAAAGGCCCCTAAGCCATACATTCAGATAAACCTTATTAACCCATTTATCACGAACGTCGAATAGAATGGATATCGAAAATAAAGCCGATTCCCGTCTAAGTTTAAAAAAATGTAAGTGACGTTTTGACAGTCGGGCTCCCTGTGCGCTTCCCTTCAAAATCGAATCACACCGAAAGTAAGAAAATCTAAGCTAAAGCCTCATAGAAAGAGTAATCGAGCTCCCTACCCTATCCTAGTTCGATACCCGTCAAAATTAAACCACATACCGACGATACCGACACGTAATAGTTTAGCAAGTCATTCAGTAAATTCTTAGCATCTCTTTTGTATTAACAAATGCAATTTTAATGCCTGCTTTGGACCACTTCCTATCTTAATTATATTTACAAATTTGCTTTGCCTTTGGACTTTGAAACCAAAAACTCCTTGAATCCTTATTCCATTCTCTGCCATTCCATATTTCACAAAATGCAATAAAACGGACGCGAAATACTGGGTTCTAACTCGAACAAACATGGCGGACGAAGAAGACAAAGAACAGCGAGTTCTGCGAGTAAATCAGGTGAAAAATGCAAAACTTATTGTCTTATAGTGCGAAATTAAGAGAGTTTTGAATAAAGCATAGCTTATTCTTCGTTTCAGCTGGATGCAACGTTGTTGGACGGGGAAATTGTCAGTGTTTTGAGGTCACAGCTCGCTAAAGCCTTCAAATTCTTCGAGGTAAAATTCGCGCCACAAACACTAAACCCATGAAACAGCAGTCAATTCAATGACTTTATTTGTGCGTTTTAGCTCTGTTTAGAAGCAGGTATAATAGTGATAGTTTTTGCATTTACTTCATAATCTCATTCTTTCATTCCCTCTAATTTAATAGTCATTCAGTAAATACTTGCACACTTATAATTTATGCACAAGTATGCACAAGCAAAAATAGCAATATTGTACAAGTTTGTGTATCACTGAAGAGGCATGTGCACACCTCACGCCTTTTTGTGATATTTTTATTATTTTTTTCTTTTCATTGTAATTTAATTTTGTTATATTTTTATATTGAAGTTGGTGTGATATTTAACAGATGTAGATGTACTGCCTGTATTTTACGAGTGACAAGTGCAAACTTAAGTCATTAGAGGTGTTATTTCACAATACAAATGAGCACTACACAAGACGACATTAGTACAAGCATACTTGCTTTATTTCACAATACAAATGAGCACTACACAAGACGACATTAGTATAAGCATACTTGCATTATTTCACAATACAAATGAGCACTACACAAGATGACATTAGTATAAGCATACAGTACTTGCATTATTTCACAATACAAATGAGCACTACACAAGATGACATTAGTATAAGCAGCAGTACTTGCATTATTTCACAATACAAATGAGCACTACACAAGATGACATTAGTATAAGCATACTTGCATTATTTCACAATACAAATGAGCACTACACAAGACGACATTGCATACATTATTATACAAATGCATACTTGCATTTGCATTTTTCACAATACAAATGAGCACTACACAAGACGACATTAGTATAAGCATACTTGCATTAATTTCACACTACAAATGACATTAGTATAAGCAGCACTACACAATACAAATGACTACACAAGACACATTAGTATAAGCATACTACACAAGATGACATTAGCATTATTTTTCACAATACAAATGAGCACTACACAAGACGACATTAGTACAAGCATACTTGCATTATTTCACAATACAAATGAGCACTACACAAGACGACATTAGTATAAGCATACTTGCATTATTTCACAATACAAATGAGCACTACACAAGACGACATTAGTATATAAGCATACTTGCATTATTTCACAATACAAATGAGCACTACACAAGATGACATTAGTATAAGCATACTTGCATTATTTCACAATACAAATGAGCACTACACAAGATGACATTAGTATAAGCATACTTGCATTATTTCACAATACAAATGAGCACTACACAAGACGACATTAGTATAAGCATACTTGCATTATTTCACAATACAAATGAGCACTACACAAGATGACATTAGTATAAGCATACTTGCATTATTTTTCACAATACAAATGAGCACTACACAAGATGACATTAGTATAAGCATACTTGCATTATTTCACAATACAAATGAGCACTACACAAGATGACATTAGTATAAGCATACTTGCATACAAATGAGCACTACACAAGCGACATTAGTATTTTGCACATTTCACAATACAAATGAGCACTACACAAGACATTAGACATATTAGTATACAAATGAGCATACTTGCATTATTTACACAAATACAAATGAGCACTACACAAGATGACATTAGTATAAGCATACTTGCTTTATTTCACAATACAAATGAGCACTACACAAGACGACATTAGTATAAGCATACTTGCTTTATTTCACAATACAAATGAGCACTACACAAGACGACATTAGTATAAGCATACTTGCATTATTTCACAATACAAATGAGCACTACACAAGATGACATTAGTATAAGCATACTTGCATTATTTCACAATACAAATGAGCACTACACAAGACGACATTAGTATAAGCATACTTGCATTATTTCACAATACAAATGAGCACATACACAAGAGCACTACACAAGACACATTAGTATAAGCATACTTGCATTATTTCACAATACAAATGAGCACTACACAAGACGACATTAGTATAAGCATACTTGCATTATTTCACAATACAAATGAGCACTACACAAGACGACATTAGTATAAGCATACTTGCATTATTTCACAATACAAATGAGCACTACACAAGACGACATTAGTATAAGCATACTTGCATTATTTCACAATACAAATGAGCACTACACAAGACGACATTAGTATAAGCATACTTGCATTATTTCACAATACAAATGAGCACTACACAAGACGACATTAGTATAAGCATACTTGCATTATTTCACAATACAAATGAGCACTACACAAGACGACATTAGTATAAGCATACTTGCATTATTTCACAATACAAATGAGCACTACACAAGACGACATTAGTATAAGCATACTTGCATTATTTCACAATACAAATGAGCACTACACAAGACGACATTAGTATAAGCATACTTGCATTATTTCACAATACAAATGAGCACTACACAAGACGACATTAGTATAAGCATACTTGCATTATTTCACAATACAAATGAGCACTACACAAGACGACATTAGTATAAGCATACTTGCATTATTTCACAATACAAATGAGCACTACACAAGACGACATTAGACTTGCATTATTTCACAATTAGTATAAGCATTATACTTGCATTATTTCACAATACAAATGAGCACTACACAAGACGACATTAGTATAAGCATACTTGCATTATTTCACAATACAAATGAGCACTACACAAGACGACATTAGTATAAAGCATACTTGCATTATTTCACAATACAAATGAGCACTACACAAGACGACATTAGTATAAGCATACTTGCATTATTTCACAATACAAATGAGCACTACACAAGACGACATTAGAGTATAAGCATACTTGCATTATTTCACAATACAAATGAGCACTACACAAGACGACATTAGTATAAGCATACTTGCATTATTTCACAATACAAATGAGCACTACACAAGACGACATTAGTATAAGCATACTTGCATTATTTCACAATACAAATGAGCACTACACAAGACGACATTAGACATTAGTATAAGCATACTTGCATTATTTCACAATACAAATGAGCACTACACAAGACGACATTAGTATAAGCATACTTGCATTATTTCACAATACAAATGAGCACTACACAAGACGACATTAGTATAAGCATACTTGCATTATTTCACAATACAAATGAGCACTACACAAGACGACATTAGTATAAGCATACTTGCATTATTTCACAATACAAATGAGCACTACACAAGACGACATTAGTATAAGCATACTTGCATTATTTCACAATACAAATGAGCACTACACAAGACGACATTAGTATAAGCATACTTGCATTATTTCACAATACAAATGAGCACTACACAAGACGACATTAGTACTATTATTTCACAATACAAATGAGCATACACAAGACGACATTAGTATAAGCATACTTGCATTATTTCACAATACAAATGAGCACTACACAAGACGACATTAGTATAAGCATACTTGCATTATTTCACAATACAAATGAGCACTACACAAGACGACATTAGTATAAGCATACTTGCATTATTTCACAATACAAATGAGCACTACACAAGACGACATTAGTATAAGCATACTTGCATTATTTCACAATACAAATGAGCACTACACAAGACGACATTAGTATAAGCATACTTGCATTATTTCACAATACAAATGAGCACTACACAAGACGACATTAGTATAAGCATACTTGCATTATTTCACAATACAAATGAGCACTACACAAGAGCACTACACAAGACATTAGTATAAGCATACTTGCATTATTTCACAATACAAATGAGCACTACACAAGACGACATTAGTATAAGCATACTTGCATTATTTCACAATACAAATGAGCACTACACAAGATGACATTAGTATAAGCATATATTATTTCACAATACATACACTTGCATTATTTCACAATACAAATGAGCACTACACAAGACGACATTAGTATAAGCATACTTGCATTATTTCACAATACAAATGAGCACTACACAAGACGACATTAGTATAAGCATACTTGCATTATTTCACAATACAAATGAGCACTACACAAGACGACATTAGTATAAGCATACTTGCATTATTTCACAATACAAATGAGCAGTACACAAGACGACATTAGTATAAGCATACTTGCATTATTTCACAATACAAATGAGCACTACACAAGACGACATTAGTATAAGCATACTTGCATTATTTCACAATACAAATGAGCAGTACACAAGACGACATTAGAGTATAAGCATACTTGCATTATTTCACAATACAAATGAGCACTACACAAGACGACATTAGTATAAGCATACTTGCATTATTTCACAATACAAATGAGCACTACACAAGACGACATTAGTATAAGCATACTTGCATTATTTCACAATACAAATGAGCACTACACAAGATGACATTAGTATAAGCATACTTGCATTATTTCACAATACAAATGAGCACTACACAAGACGACATTAGTATAAGCATACTTGCATTATTTCACAATACAAATGAGCACTACACAAGACGACATTAGTATAAGCATACTTGCATTATTTCACAATACAAATGAGCACACACAAGACGACATTAGTATAAGCATACTTGCATTATTCACAATACACATGAGCACACAAGACATTAGTATAAGCATACTTGCATTATTTCACAATACAAATGAGCAGTACACAAGACGACATTAGTATAAGCATACTTGCATTATTTCACAATACAAATGAGCACTACACAAGACGACATTAGTATAAGCATACTTGCATTATTTGAGCACACACAAGACGACATACAACTTGCATTAGCACTACACAAGACGACATTAGTATAAGCATACTTGCATTATTTCACAATACAAATGAGCACTACACAAGACGACATTAGTATAAGCATACTTGCATTATTTCACAATACAAATGAGCACTACACAAGACGACATTAGTATAAGCATACTTGCATTATTTCACAATACAAATGAGCACTACACAAGACGACATTAGTATAAGCATACTTGCATTATTTCACAATACAAATGAGCACTACACAAGACGACATTAGTATAAGCATACTTGCATTATTTCACAATACAAATGAGCACTACACAAGACGACATTAGTATAAAGCATACTTGCATTATTTCACAATACAAATGAGCAGTACACAAGACGACATTAGTATAAGCATACTTGCATTATTTCACAATACAAATGAGCACTACACAAGACGACATTAGTATAAGCATACTTGCATTATTTCACAATACAAATGAGCACTACACAAGACGACATTAGTATAAGCATACTTGCATTATTTCACAATACAAATGAGCACTACACAAGACGACATTAGTATAAAATGCATACTTGCATTATTTCACATTTCACAATACAAATGAGCACTACACAAGACGACATTAGTATAAGCATACTTGCATTTTCACAATCACAATACAAATGAGCAGTACACAAGGTGACATTAGTATAAGCATACACAATACAAATGAGCACTACACAAGACATGACATTAGTATAAGCATACTTGCATTATTTCACAATACAAATGAGCACTACACAAGACGACATTAGTATAAGCATACTTGCATTATTTCACAATACAAATGAGCACTACACAAGACGACATTAGTATAAGCATACTTGCATTATTTCACAATACAAATGAGCACTACACAAGACGACATTAGTATAAGCATACTTGCATTATTTCATTAGTATAAGCATACTTGCATTATATTCACAATTTCACAATACAAATGAGCACTACACAAGACGACATTAGTATAAGCATACTTGCATTATTTCACAATACAAATGAGCACTACACAAGACGACATTAGTATAAGCATACTTGCATTATTTCACAATACAAATGAGCACTACACAAGACGACATTAGTATAAGCATACTTGCATTATTTCACAATACAAATGAGCACTACACAAGACGACATTAGTATAAGCATACTTGCATTAGTTCACAAAGCATACTTGCATTATTTCATTATTTTTCAAGTATACAAATGAGCACAATACAAATGAGCACTACACACAAGACGACATTAGTATAAGCATACTACTTGCATTATTTCACAATACACAATGTATAAGCATACTTGCATTATTTCACAATACAAATGAGCACTACACAAGACGACATTAGTATAAGCATACTTGCATTATTTCACAATACAAATGAGCACTACACAAGACGACATTAGTATAAGCATACTTGCATTATTTCACAATACAAATGAGCACTACACAAGACGACATTAGTATAAGCATACTTGCATTATTTCACACAAATACACTACACAATGACATTAGTATAAGCATACTTACACAATACAAATGAGCACTACATTAGTACATTAGTATAAGCATACTTGCATTATTTCACAATACAAATGAGCACTACACAAGACGACATTAGTATAAGCATACTTGCATTATTTCACAATACAAATGAGCACTACACAAGACATTAGACATTTGTAGTATAAGCATACTTGCATAAGCATATTTTATTTCACAATACAAATGAGCACTACACAAGACGACATTAGTATAAGCATACTTGCATTATTTCACAATACAAATGAGCACTACACAAGACGACATTAGTATAAGCATACTTGCATTATTTCACAATACAAATGAGCAGCATTATTTCACAAGAGCACTACACAAGACACATTAGTATAAGCATACTTGCATTATTTCACAATACAAATGAGCACTACACAAGACGACATTAGTATAAGCATACTTGCATTATTTCACAATACAAATGAGCACTACACAAGACGACATTAGTATAAGCATACTTGCATTATTTCACAATACAAATGAGCACTACACAAGACGACATTAGTATAAGCATACTTGCATTATTTCACAATACAAATGAGCACTACACAAGACGACATTAGTATAAGCATACTTGCATTATTTCACAATACAAATGAGCACTACACAAGACGACATTAGTATAAGCATACTTGCATTATTTCACAATACAAATGAGCACTACACAAGATGACATTAGTATAAGCATACTTGCATTATTTCACAATACAAATGAGCACTACACAAGACGACATTAGTATAAGCATACTTGCATTATTTCACAATACAAATGAGCACTACACAAGATGACATTAGTATAAGCATACTTGCATTATTTCACAATACAAATGAGCACTACACAAGGTGACATTAGTATAAGCATACTTGCATTATTTCACAATACAAATGAGCAGTACACAAGGTGACATTAGTATAAGCATACTTGCATTATTTCACAATACAAATGAGCACTACACAAGACGACATTAGTATAAGCATACTTGCATTATTTCACAATACAAATGAGCACTACACAAGACGACATTAGTACAAGCATACTTGCATTATTTCACAATACAAATGAGCACTACACAAGGTGACATTAGTATAAGCATACTTGCATTATTTCACAATACAAATGAGCAGTACACAAGATGACATTAGTATAAGCATACTTGCATTATTTCACAATACAAATGAGCACTACACAAGGTGACATTAGTATAAGCATACTTGCATTTCATTTCACAATACAAATGAGCACTACACAAGGTGACATTAGTATAAGCATACTTGCATTATTTCACAATACAAATGAGCAGTACACAAGATGACATTAGTATAAGCATACTTGCATTATTTCACAATACAAATGAGCAGTACACAAGGTGACATTAGTATAAGCATACTTGCATCGGACCCATTTTCACATGACCCAAGCTTCTTATAATAATAATAATAATAATAATAATAATAATAATAATAATAATAATAATAATAATAATAATAATAATAATAATAATAATAATAACAATAACTTTATTTCAAGAGGGTAAACACTTTACAGCTAAAGCTGATAAACTAGTGGCCCTTACGCTTGGTGTTTAGTTGAAAGGGAAGTGCAGCTAGACTACAAAATACAGGGCCACTCATTTGAATATAACAATAAGGCCCATTGTGTTATGCTTCGTTCTTCAAAGAGTACCGACACGGTGGCCCTGAGTGGCCCTGTATTCTGTAGTTGAACCTCCAGAGAGGGCCGACACAGTGGCCCTGAGTGGCCCTGTATTCTGTAGTTGAACCTCCATGAGTGCCGACACGGTGGCCCTGAGTGGCCCTGTATTCTGTAGTTTTTATGTTTTCATTTAAACTTACATGTGTGCATTTTTATTTCCAGCCAGGAATACTTTCAAAACTTGAACCAGAGCTGAATGCTGCCTTACGAGTGATTGTATGGAGGGTAAGTTTGTTGTGTTTTATTTGAATTAGTAACTGAATGAGCTACATTTGTATCTGTACGTAACATATCATATATATGCGTTTTGTAGTTTTCCATTTATAGTAAGGGTTCATCTATTGGACAACATATGCTGAATATGAAATATAGTAAGTAACTAGCAATTGTATCACTGTCTTGTGTTTCGCTGACTTAGGCCTAGTTCAAACGCTGTATTTTCCAAGAACCGTTCTTAATTACTTCAAAAGAAGCCGCCTCATTATCTATTGTTTTAAATGAGAACGGCTCATGATTAGCACGACGTCTGAACTAGGCCTAATGGTTAGAGCAGATTTCGTATGATGTGAAAAACCACAGCACACGGCACATGCATATGTGGCACATATTCATTCAAAATTCTAAAACATCACAGTCACAGCACGGCACAGCACATCTGTACATGTACCAAGAGTTTTTCACAGCCATACGAAATCTGCTGTATTAATTCGTATTTTCACTGGTGTGAACCTTGTGAGTCTATACTGTTGACCTTGTTTTTAGGTGAATCGATGAGTTTTTCCAAAAGAATTCTGTTTGGTTTAGCATTGATTGGTGGAAAGTATTTACAAGACAGAAGCACTGAAATTAATGCTATAACAAGAAGATTTGGAGATTTTACCATAGTAAGCTATCATTACAACAAGTATACATACATATAATTTATATATCTCATGGTATCATGTCACTCGGGCTACAAAATAGCAGGGGTTTCAATGACATTTGACAATCAAATAAACATGTGAAAATTGGAAGAACGAACTAGTGATAGAAAGTAGATGGAACTGAGTTTAAAAGTAAATGTAGCTGCCAGTGTTTGTCAGCTTCTGATAAAATCACTAAAGTGAGTGGCTAAGCTCGCCATAGGCTACAATTAAAAGTAGTATATTATTATTATTTTATATTATTTTTATTTTTATTTTTTATTTTTATCATTTATTGTTATTATTTATTTTTATTATTATTTATTATTATTTATTATTATTATTATTTATTATTTTTTTTTTTTTTATTATTATTTTTTTTTATTATTATTATTATTATTATTATTTATTATCGTTATTAATTATTATTATTAATTATTATTGTTTGTTCTATCAGTTGTGGAAACTTCTACAGATAGGTGAAAAGATCTACCAATTGGCATCACTTGTGAACTTTTTAGTTTTCCTTCAAAGAGGAAGGTATGTCCATATTATTATTAGTACACACTGATTTGAAAAAAATGGGCTTTCTTTTTCTTATGGCCACAAATCACCAACTGGGTACCAAGGCACATGCGCTCTGTGTCGCTGAGGAAACCGAAGGCTCATTGCTCATTGTGGAAACCCATCCGAGTGGGTGCTTAATATTATTATTATTATTATTATTATTATTATTATTATTATTATTATTATTATTATTATTATCATCATCATCATCATCATCATCATCATCATCATCATCATCATCATCATCATCATCATTATTATTATTATTATTATTATTATTATTGTTATTGTTATTCTTATTCTTCTTATTCTTATTCTTATTCTTATTATTACAAGAGCATCTTGTTTAAAATTTATTGATGACTTTCTTTGTACTTATTTGTATTTGTATAATTGATTTCAAAATGCCATTACAATGTAGTTATAAGTAGAAGGGGTCAGCAAGAACAGTGGAAGCGATCTCTGATTATTTTCTAAATTCTCCTTTAGTTTCTTTGAATACAAAGGAGAATTCAGATTGTGATCACAAGTCTCTTGCATTGTAGATTCCAATCCTTGTTGGAGAGAATCCTTGGGATACATCACGTCTTTGACAAAAGACAGTCTGTAAGACAGGTAAGAAAAAGTCTGGAACCCTACGGTTAGTTATCACATGTACTTCATTATGGCTGTGTTTCCAGCATGGTTGTACCTAAGTTGTGGTGTACATAGTGGTAACACATCAGACTCTGACTGGCATCCTGAAGCCGTGGGTTCAAGTCCCACCAAGGCATACATCTTCAAATTATTTCATAAGCTACATGTATCCCTTGATGAGTTTACAAATTCTTGTTAATACCTGGATAATGTATCTATTTGTTATGTTCATTAGGTCAGCTTTGAGTTTATGACCAGGGAATTACTATGGCATGGCTTTGCAGTAAGTGTAATCTTTTGTGTTGTGTCCATAATAAATCATATACAGCATCAACCATTGTCATAATGATCATCATCATCACTAATAATAACAATCATCATCACCATCATCACTAATAATAGTTAACAATAATCATCGCCATCATCATTACCATCATCACTAATAATAGCAATCATCATCACCATCATCACTAATAATAACAATCATCATCATCATCATCATCATTGCCACCACCATTATCACTATCTTCATCATCATCATCATCACCCTCATCACTAATGATGACAATCATCACTATCATCATCATTAAAATCACTATCATTTATTATGGTCAGTTATTATATATCATTTATTTCAAAACCATCTTCCTTATATACAATTGTAAATAAAAACCCTCCTACTATATACTTTCTCTTCTTTTTCTCTCTTTTTCCCAGGAATTTCTCTTCTTTTTACTGCCACTAATTAATATACGTAAGATAAAAAATACCATGATACGATGGTTTAGCCGTCCAGCCCTGGGTACTAGACCTGTTGTCATGGTAGCCTATCATGAATGTGGTATATGTGGAGAGGCACCAACAGCTCCTCACCAAGCGGCGTGTGATCATGTGTTCTGCTACTACTGTATCAAGGTATGTGCAATACCTCTCCCAATGTCTCCCTTCCAATTCCAGTGGCAGATCCAGGGGGAGGGGTTGGAGGTCCGGACCCCCCTGTCATACCTGAGGTTCAATTGATTGTTTTATCCTAGAATTTGGTTTTGCCACAGGTTATACGTTATACCCCCCCCCCCCCCCCCCTCAAAAAATCCTGGATCCACCTCTTGTTTCCTTGTGCCACAGGAAGCCCAATTCTGTATATGAGCTTATAGCGTTTCTTTGTGCAGGGTAATAGTCTAGCAGACTCATCATTTCCTTGTCCATTGTGTGGACAGCCTGTTGGCGAGGACATACAGCCAGTGGAGTGTACTGTAGCACTACAAGTCAAATAAGAGTACGCAGTACACTACAATGTTCCTTGGAACATCCATGCTGTACAGTGTACTTGGTGACACAGTGTACCATTCACCCAGTGGAGTGCACTGTGGCACTACAAGTCAAATAAGAGAAGCAGAATGCAGTACATATTACACTATGTACAGTGTAACCTTGGACACCCATGCTGTACAGTATACTTAGTGACACAGTGTACCATTCACCCAGTGGAGTGTACTGTGGCACTACAAGTCAAATAAGAGAAGCAGAATGCAGTACATATTACACTATGTACAGTGTAACCTTGGACACCCATGCTGTACAGTATACTTAGTGACACAGTGTACCATTCACCCAGTGGAGTGTACTGTGGCACTACAAGTCAAATAAGAGAAGCAGAACGCAGTAAATATTACACTATGTACAGTGTAACCTTGGACACCCATGCTGTACAGTATACTTAGTGACACAGTGTACCATTCACCCAGTGGAGTGTACTGTGGCACTACAAGTCAAATAAGAGAAGCAGACTGCAGTACACTACAATGTTCCTTGGAACATCCATGCTGTACAGTGTACTTGGTGACACAGTGTACCATTCACCCAGTGGAGTGTACTGTGGCACTACAAGTCAAATAAGAGAAGCAGAATGCAGTACATATTACACTATGTACAGTGTAACCTTGGACACCCATGCTGTACAGTGTACTTGGTGACACAGTGTACCATTCACCCAGTGGAGTGTACTGTGGCACTACAAGTCAAATAAGAGAAGCAGACTGCAGTACATGCACTACAATGTTCCTTGGAACATCCATGCTGTACAGTGTACTTGGTGACACAGTGTACCATTCACCCAGTGGAGTGCACTGTGGCACTACAAGTCAAATAAGAGAAGCAGAACGCAGTACATATTACACTATGTACAGTGTAACCTTGGACACCCATGCTGTACAGTGTACTTGGTGACACAGTGTACCATTCACCCAGTGGAGTGTACTGTAGCACTACAAGTCAAATATGAGAAGCAGACTGCAGTACACAGTACACATTACACTACAATGTTCCTTGGGACACCCATGCTGTACAGTATACTTGGTGACATAGTGTACATTACACCCAGCGGCGTACACAATGGTGTAAACAAGACGGCATAATTCTTGTAAGGCCAGATATGCAAGGGAAACCTTCACATTGCAGGATACATTTGTAAATATTTGCATTGCACAACAGAGTCGACACGTGTTGACTTAGGGCCAAAGATGAAAGGAAGGCCTTCATGTTGTAGGTATTTCTATGTTAAAAATAACACAGAATTGTGTATTGGCTAGACAAGGCAGGATTGCGTGACAGGCAAGTACATTGTGTATTGGCTAGACAAGGCAGGATTGCATGGCAGGCAAGTACATGTGTATTGGCTAGACAAGGCAGGATTGCGTGGCAGGCAAGTACATTGTGTATTGGCTAGACAAGGCAGGATTGCGTGACAGGCAAGTACATGTGTATTGGCTAGACAAGGCAGGATTGCGCGACAGGCAAGTACATGTGTATTGGCTAGACAAGGCAGGATTGCGTGACAGGCAAGTACATGTGTATTGGCTAGACAAGGCAGGATTGCGTGACAGGCAAGTACATTGTGTATTGGCTAGACAAGGCAGGATTGCGTGACAGGCAAGTACATGTGTATTGGCTAGACAAGGCAGGATTGCGTGACAGGCAAGTACATGTGTATTGGCTAGACAAGGCAGGATTGCGTGACAGGCAAGTACATGTGTATTGGCTAGACAAGGCAGGATTGCGTGACAGGCAAGTACATGTGTATTGGCTAGACAAGGCAGGATTGCGTGACAGGCAAGTACATGTGTATTGGCTAGACAAGGCAGGATTGCGTGACAGGCAAGTACATGTGTATTGGCTAGACAAGGCAGGATTGCGTGACAGACAAGTACATGTGTATTGGCTAGACAAGGCAGGATTGCGTGACAGGCAAGTACATGTGTATTGGCTAGACAAGGCAGGATTGCGTGACAGGCAAGTACATGTGTATTGGCTAGACAAGGCAGGATTGCGTGACAGGCAAGTACATTGTGTATTGGCTAGACAAGGCAGGATTGCGTGACAGGCAAGTACATTGTGTATTGGCTAGACAAGGCAGGATTGCGTGACAGGCAAGTACATTGTGTATTGGCTAGACAAGGCAGGATTGCGTGACAGGCAAGTACATTGTGTATTGGCTAGACAAGGCAGGATTGCGTGACAGGCAAGTACATTGTGTATTGGCTAGACAAGGCAGGATTGCGTGACAGGCAAGTACATTGTGTATTGGCTAGACAAGGCAGGATTGCGTGACAGGCAAGTACATGTGTATTGGCTAGACAAGGCAGGATTGCGTGACAGGCAAGTACATGTGTATTGGCTAGACAAGGCAGGATTGCGTGGCAGGCAAGTACATGTGTATTGGCTAGACAAGGCAGGATTGCGTGGCAGGCAAGTACATGTGTATTGGCTAGACAAGGCAGGATTGCGTGGCAGGCAAGTACATGTGTATTGGCTAGACAAGGCAGGATTGCGTGACAGGCAAGTACATGTGTATTGGCTAGACAAGGCAGGATTGCGTGACAGGCAAGTACATGTGTATTGGCTAGACAAGGCAGGATTGCGTGACAGGCAAGTACATGTGTATTGGCTAGACAAGGCAGGATTGCGTGACAGGCAAGTACATTGTGTATTGGCTAGACAAGGCAGGATTGCATGACAGGCAAGTACATTGTGTATTGACTAGACAAGGCAGGATTGCATGGCAGGCAAGTACATGTGTATATGGCTAATTGCATAATCGTTGTCGGGTTGAAAATCATAAATCATAGAAACTGCGACCGCAAGGATGGATGGGAAATCAGTTCATGACCCGCATTACATGCAGATAAATTCAATGTTCTCGTAGTTTTGAAGTTATATGAGCTATTTAACTAAGATCCTACAAGTCTGGATAAAAAGGTCGATGATTTGACGGTGTTATTTGAGAGTTTTAATTTCCCAGAATTCCTTTTGGTCATAGCTTTCATGATTCTCAACCCGACAACGATTATACAATTAGCTATATATATGGCAACTAGACGCTCTTCTAGCGTGAAGTCGGGCTTCTAAATGAAATGTAAGCTATTTGAACTAAATATAGATATCTTATAGTGCGATTGAAACAGTTTTTGGTTGCTCGTCGTTGCGTGACTCGAGCTCGATAGAACATGCTTTCCTTGCAATTTTTACAGTATATCAGTAAAAACGTTAATAGCCCGGCTTCACGCTACTAGAGCGTCCTGTTTCAATCTAAATTTAGACTTAGACGACAAAAGACTTATATGTTGGCCCCTTGACCTCCGGTGCTTTCCCTGATTGGTTTGTGCTTTCTAATCTTTCTTGGCCAGACTTCATGTCTCCTTCGGCCGGCACAGGGCGCATGCGCTGGATTTGAGGTCAACGACGACGACAAAGAACGCTTATTTTTAGAGTCGGAGCTTCCACAGGAAGCCCGACTAATTAGCTCAGGTTGAGAGATTTAGATAAGCTAGCCTGTGTAGCGGCCCAAAGGGAGGGAGAGTGGGAGAGGGGAAGGGAGAGGAGACTGCTACATGTACACATGCTAAGATCTAGACAAGTAGTTTCAGTATTTTAGAAGAAAAAAACACCCCATAACCCTTCCCAAACCCCCCTCCCCCCACGCAGACACATTCCTCCCAACCCCCCTCCCCCTGTCCTTATAAACAAAAGCTCTCAGTATATCTATAAAAATCTTAACTGTCATGTGTCCGGATTTTCTTTAGCTCTTTCTCTTCTGGTCCATAAAATACACACTAAATGTTATTATAAAACGATTTTATTTTTTTGTTATTTTGATAAAATAATATTTTTTTTACATTTCTCTTGATAAAATTTACTTCTCAAATATCTCAAAATTTGTCCATAAGTACTTTCAGAATGTCGTAATATAAATCTGATAAATTATGTGAAATAAGATGGTGACTGCATTTCGCCATGAATTTATAAAAGATTATAAATATGAAATGTAAACATACCCGGGTTCCGGAGCGTAGTTTACTCGCTCTGGCAATCGATATGTGGTCGGGAGGTTTTCGCTCGACCGTCGGAGCGGGCGCAAACTTTATAAACTAGTTATACTTTCTGTAAATATTCAAACATTGCACGCAAAATTACCGCCACCATTGCGTACAACTTGTACTAAATATGTGTACATTTTTGCACGATAATTCAGAGGTAGATGCACGCTGCATTGATGCAGTTGCAATTGCTCATCGCAATGTTGCACTATGTAGCTGTAACACGGTTTATGTGTCGCGTAAATATGTTACAGTTGAAAAGTTTTGTAAATCCAAAAATCCGGTGTTCTGTCCAAAACAGGTTTTTTGTCTTTCAATTTTTCCTGATTATGTCTGTTTTCTACCGGGAAGATCTGTTTAAGTATTTTGTTTCATGGCAATCATCATTAGGACAGGACTGGATTTCAGTAGCGACGTCTGCAGAAAAAGCTTGTACTGTGTAAAAACGAAACCAGTGCAAATATTGATGCGCGTGCGCAATGGCCTCGTGCTTGCGTCACTAGGACTTAAGCGTAAGCACAAGCAAAATGATTTTTGATCCTGTTGCTTTGAGTCATGACGGTTTTCACCCGAAATAAAACGTTTCTAACTACATTAACTGTAACTCAATTGTCGCAATAACTGAAACTTTTAAAGAGGTCAGTTTGGCCTCGAAACATCTTGAGTACACGGAAGCATTGGTTGACCTTTATGTATATCAGTAGATAGACCTTATATAATCAACAATTATTACCGATGTACCACTTGAACCGAACGTCTAATACCGTGGGAAATTCTCCAGTGGACGATAAACACTGTGTTTTAGATCGACTACTACTATGTCGAGGTGTGGGTGTGATCGCACACCCAAAAGAGCTGCAAACCAACCCGACAATTGGAACCCCAAAATCTGTGCTGGTAAATTACGATGGCTGTGGTAAAAAGCATGTTCCATTAACTCTTCTTAAAACAAATAAACGTAACTAAATATATCCTGAGAATTTAGATAAGCTGAACGATATTTGGTCTGGTGCGCAAGGCCTACAGATAATCTAAAACTTAACTAAACAAACATAACCTTCATTACACTGGGAAAAGAAACGCACGCTATTCAGTGAAACTTTGCAAAGAAGTGGAAAACAAGAGACCATACTATAGTATTATGGTCTCTTGGTATCCAAGACCTTATTTGGAAATTGTGAAATTGAATTTCCAAGAAATTCCAAGGTTTGAAGAACGTGCAATTTACCCCAGTGTTGAAACGGAATGGTTGAAGCCGAATCTACAAGAGCAAATTTTCCTTGACAAGGAAGACTTGCTCGTGTAGACGACAAAAACATCGCCAATTTTTCCTTGTCAAGGAAAACTTGTTCGTGTAGATGCGGCTTTATCAAACTTTGATTTCTTGGAAAGTTTTTTTGATTCGTTTTCTGTGCCAAAACTGTTAGGTTTTACAGTTGACTCTACGTAACTTATTAGTCAGAAACTGGAACATTTTCCACGTAATTCCTATTTGGTTTCATTGTCCAGGTAATTCCTATTTGGTTTCATTGTCCAGGTAAAAGTGTTGTCCAGTCAGAGAATTTCCCATGGCAAGAACTCTTTCCTGTTTTCGTCTCATTTTGACCAACACAAGGCCATCCGTGGGAACGTTTGCGTTAAACGAGCATTAATCAAACCACAGACGTCAGTAGTCTACCATATCACTCGGCAGGTGTTCTATTATCCTGAGAATCGGCCATGATTGACATGTTTGCCAACCACTTTAAAATCACTAGACCGGTTGGTCAGCGCTGTGGAAGCGATGCCTGGAACTGCTTACCCAACGGGGATTTTTTTGTTTTACCCAACGTTGCTAGTAAATGGAGTAGTTTTCAACCCCCGAGTGTCGTTAGCTTTGCAGTTCGCATTTTCCTTTTATCAATCTAGTTTCGGTTTTGTTTATTGTTTATTGTTTATTGTTATTTCGGTTTTGTTTATTGTTTATTGTTTATTGTTATTTCGGTTTTGTTTATTGTTTTGTTGTTTGGTCATCACATTTTTTGGTCTTTCGACGCGTCCGCCCCAAAATTTTCATTTCTTCAATTTTCTTTTTCATTGTCATATGTTCAGCTTTTGCTGCTGCATTTCTTAGTCAAGTGCTCTATTTTCCCCCTAATTCTGAGGTTTGTAGTGATCTCTAGTCTTGGTTTCAGTGCCGCGTATATCACACAACTTCGACCATAGCCAAGTCTCGTTGCTCTTTCGTCCCCAAGGACTTGTCCGACAAAGCTAAGTTCGCGTTCCCTAAAGCAGGGGCTTTATCTAAGCCAGCCAGCGTCCACTCCTCATTCAGTGCCATCCATTGCTTTATATACCGAATACTTACTATCAACCAATGATAGAAGAACGCGAAGCCTAAGATTGCACCCAATGCTCCAACTACGTAGAAGATGATACAAGGATTGGAGACACACTTTTGGCTGCCATCTTTGGCAATAGATGCGATGTTTAGAGTAAGGGCTACGATGAACGTGAAAAGCCATATGATTGGGGTTGGTTTCTGTCCTGGACGTCGCCACTGGGGAAATAAGGATGAAAACAAATCAACGAACGATTAAATTAAGAGTGCATTGGATACAAAAAATACTTATCCAGTGGATGAATTTTTTATTTTATTTTTATTTTTGCACAAGAGTAGGCTCGATTTCCAGCCTTTTTAGGGGTCCGTGAAATCCTCCCCCCAACAACGGCTGGAAATCGAGCCTAGCACAAGAGCGTCTTCAACTTATCCACTGGATGTGTGTTTATGTAACGGATAGCTCGATCAATGCACTCTTCAGTGGAGTAACTGAGGCCAGAATCGAGCGTATTGGATACAAAAAATCCTTATCCAGTGGATGAATTTATTGCATAATCTTGAGCATCTTCAACTTATCCACTGGACAAGTGGATAGCTCGATCCACTCGTTGAGCAACTGAGGCCAAATCTGAGGCCAGAAAATCGAGCGGAATAGTTTAGAGTGATAGAAGTGGCCAGAGAAAAAACTGAGAAAAATATAGAAATTGGAGCCGAAAAACTAGTTAAGGTGGTTCCCGCTAATGGATGACCGGTTTGCATTATTTTTTAACTCCGGAGTATGAACAAAAACTCAAAAGCGGCGAGAAAAATAGCGAAGACCGGAATTCTATGAACAATGAGTTCATGACTATACGGAAAAGTCGTGAACAGCCTTTTGACTATGGAACAGAGAAGAAAAATTGATCGAGCCGAAATCATCAGTGAATCGGCTGAATCAATATTTCATATATAGGAATATAGGCGTGAAAGGTCCGGGGAATAAATAAAATTAAGGGGATACAGAACACCAACAGTACGTGACTCGGGAAAATAGGAATGCTGAGAAACTACCGACTAAATAAAGAAAAGAATACAAAGAAGAATTTGCGGCGATAAAAGGACGAAATGAAGACAACGACCGACTAAAGAAGTCATTAATTTCGTGGGAAACAAATGCAACCTAAACACGACACAGATGGGAATCATTTCCTGGGGAAAAGTTCCTAGAGATAGGAACTACAGGAAGGTCTAGGAAGAGGTGCTGAAGCAGGAAAGAAATGAACAATTGATGAATATTTTTGGACAGTTCATCTTGAAAATGAATGGAATTCGGAACAATTGCAACAAAAATAAATATTCTTTGAGGTTGAACAAAAAATACTTGAAATAACAGATTAAGGAATTAATAAGTTAAAGGAAGGAAGAATTTAAGGTGTGGATGAAAAAGTGAGGAGTTCGTAAGACGACAACCAGATGGCTTGCCTAAACAGGAAACCATCCACTGAACACAACATTCTTGTTATGGTTGAGCATTTTTGAAATTTCATTGCACCGTTATCTCCAAGGAACAAGGTCGAATGGGTAGATAATAAACATGATCATCACTCGATAATCGGCTAAATACTACTAATCTAAGAAGATGTACTGACCTTTGTCAAGGGTTTAATCTTGCGGTTTACTGAGATAGGTTGAAGACACAGTTCGCATTTTGTTTTGATGCAACGTTTTAACCAATCCATCAGACACGAATGATGAATATGTTTAACTGTTCCCGTGCATAAACAAGGGCTTATTAAAGGCTCTGTTTCTACACCACAGTGGCATATCCTACAAGTTTCATCGTTCTCATAATCCTGCACCCCCTGTGAGTGTTCTAGATGTTCAGATAAATCTATGGAAACACTGCAGTTCGAGGCATCACTCGCTTCATCTTTGTCCACTGTACTTTCACAATGAACACTAGAACTTTCACTATATCTACCAGCTAACGATAAATCCAGTTCTATGTCCTCTTCAACCTTAGCTCGAGTTTCATTGCCAGTAGTTGTTGTTGGTGTATAAACGTGTAAGTCCTGAGCTCCGGAGTCGAGAGTTGATGAAGTTTCTAATTCTCTAGGATTAGTTGGACTACATTTAGACGAATCATCCGTGACATTTTCGGTTTCGTTTTCGGTAGAGAACACTTGAGAAGCATCTTCGTTTGTTGTTGTACCATCTTCTCCAGCACAATTGTTCTCTTGGTGTAACTCCTTGTCTGGACAAGTTGTAGTGTCATTGACAGAGTTTCTAGCCTCTGTTAAGCTGTCTTCTTGTGGCCGTGACTGTGCGTCCTGTTCACTTTCCTCGCTTTTATCATTTTGACAGTCGTTGGAAGTGTCGTCAGGCATCAGGTTTTGTTGTTCCTCAAACGTATAGCCAGAGGATTGCCTTGTACCTGAAAAACAAGCAACTGTTAAAACTCAAAGTAGAGCAGTCCGAGGTACCGTAGTGCTCAAAGTCGTGTCTCAGATCAACTACGTTTAGTGTCCAAACATGCGTAACGACCTACACTGTCAAAACAACTCTGTATATATTTCTACTAAGAGGATTGCCATTGTTATACTCTCAGCCGCAACTACCCGTGGATACCGTGGCGCCACTAGCATTATAACCGTAGCTAAAGCTGTGTCCTCATTAGCAACCTTATCACTGGGCTATCTGATCAACAAGAGTCATTGCAACTCAAACATTTGTTTTTCACACGTGCGTTGATTGGAGCTTTGCCAAGTCGACCATGGGAATTGTACATTTGCTGAAACTTGACGAATATGGCTCGGAATACAATCAGAATAAATCGGCATTTCTAAGGTCTTTTGATTCAGAAATGAAAGTGGGAACATTGTGTGGGAAGTCATCTTACGAAATATATATATATTTTAATACAAAAACAACAGAGAAAGAAAAGAAAAACAGAGAAAGAGCGAGACTTGTTAGAATCACTTTCCACCAGGGAATTGTACATTTGCTGAAACTTGACGAATATGGCTGGGAATACAATCAGAATAAATCGACATTTCTGAGTTCTTTTGATTCAGAAATGAAAGTGGGAACATTGTGTGGGAAGTCATCTTACGAAATTGATTTTTTTTTTATATAATAAAAACAACAGAGAAAGAAAAAGAAAAAAACAGAGAAAGAGCGAGACTTGTTAGAATCACTTTTAAACCAGAGGGAAATCAGAAAACAGAAATAGTCTTTGGTAGGAGTTCATTATACTAGTTATTGGCTTCTGTCTTTGGCGAACTTAGAAATAGCAGCTCACCGAGGCTTTTAAACAGAACTGAAACCAAAACTGGACTTAGAAATAAACCACGAGAGCTACAAAAGATGCAATGAATAAACTTGAAAAAAAAAACACGAGAAATTATGGACTTCCTTTGTTTGACTGCGTGATATAGATGATAACCCAACTATTTGTAGAGCTTAGATAATCATCATATTAACCTTGAACTAATGAAAATACGGCTGATGATTGTTGACCTTTGGGAATCCTATACATGTACAAATTAATGTACATGTGCGACTGAAGTTTTAGATTTCAGTTTCCTTTGAGAACCGCGAGATCGTAAAATATGTCAAACTACTGATGTACTCCTATCAATATTATTGTTATGAGTCTTCTGAACAAAACAACGTTTTCTCTAAGAATCGAGAGCAAATTTAGGTGTTCCGGCGCCTTGTGAAAAATTCACCCTCGATTCAGACGGAAAAATAATAATTAAAATATAAAAAAATTCAGACGGAAAATTACTGCCTTCAAATCACAAATTATGTTTCTGATATTTGCCTCTGCCACGAGAGCCTAGCTACGGCACCGCTGGTGGAGATAATGTGAACAGTTCTGAATCTCCGCAAACAGTGAAGACAGTTACACTTCAAACTTTTGAGAAGAAATGAACTTTTTAGGACGAGAAAGAATCGCTGAAATTTCGATACTTTTGTGTTTGCGGCGTGTATTTGTTCTCAAATGTTGAACATTTCTTTCAGTTTAAATCTTGCTTTGAGAAATCTTTGCTGCAATCAGTTGAACGTGTACATTTTAAAGTTTGTTGAGGCAAAATTCAACCAAGTAAGGCGGCTCTAGAAACTACAACAACGGTGAGCCGACGACCAGACTCGAAAGATCACGGACGGCTAAACGCCTTCGTCTCGACGTTTTTTGATAACTGAAAAAGTTTAAACTTAGATTTCCAGATCAAGATATCAAGAGAAAAGTAATAGAAGAGTACCTGAAGTCTTTCACTGACACGATGTGTGTAGACGCGTCTACCAGAGATATGATGGAAAAGGCGGGAAAACGAGTATCACGGAAACATTCGTGCCGACTTTTCGGAAGCATTTACATAATCTAAAACGTTGTCAATAATCATTCTTCTTTCAATTGACTTTTAACCTACGTTCAACCTCAAACGAGACGTCATTTGGACCACAATGAAACAAATTGAAAGCTATGGGGAGAAATAGTCGGCGACTCAAAACTTCTCTTTGAATTCCGTGACTGAAAGTACAAAGCTACCAAAACTTTTTCCCGCCAAAATTGATCACGTCACAGTGTTGTCCCAAAACAAGAACAAAAGCCGAAAGATAAATCATCCGAAAGCTTGGTTTTAAAATAAAAATGTTTTGGTTGAAGAAACGAACAAACTCATTATGTCTACACCAACCAGCAAAGAATTACTTGATCTAAGAACAAAACTGTTGTCGTCACTAATTTCGGCGGGAAAATGATGTATTTCAGTTCTCATGCAGACGGTTTAGGCGGATTAGATTCTTCGACGGGACGGTTAAAATCTGACATAGGAACGTTGAATGGGAGGTGCTACTTCTGGTTTTGCAACCAATAAAGAGTCAAATACATAGCTATTATGATATAAATATTCTGTGTACAAGGATGGTTGGCTGTTAAAAGAAGCCAAGCTTATTTCATAAGTTACTGTTTATCAACGTCTTTCAATTTGTAGGAAAATATCTCATATGCCGATGTTGACTGATGATGTTCCTAGGCAACTGACTGTCATTACAATTACATGGATTACTGCACGTTGAATTAGGGGTTTATACAACACTGGCACACACTATAGCTTGATTACTATCCACCTGCTAAAGAGATTAGAATTCTAAACTTTGGTTTAGTCGATGAGTCTTCGCTGTCGAGGCAGAGCATTATAGATTTTTTTCAGAATCTCATTTGGAGCCAGACGATTTTCCGATGAGTTACTAACTATATACAGACCTCCAATACACTGGTAAATTAAGCGGTTTGAATAGAAAGACTGGATACTGATTGAGTCTCTGAATTATAATGACCATTTTAAAAGTTATCATGCAGATTTTCTGAATCTTTTGTTGTCAAGACGAGGCTGGATTTAGACGTTCACCATGCGGCTTTAGTATTCTTCTTTGATAAAGAACAACTTAATAATATAGTTTTAAACTTTCTGAGGAAACAGCATATTAAACCACCATCCTCTCAGTGGATTAACGAAATAGAGTTCGGTTTCATATCTCAAAGTCGGATAAAACTTCAGATAAGTTTTCAAGCAAATTTATTGAAACTGTAAGTAACGAATAACCACCAAATTTTGTTTACAAATATTAAACAGTGTTTATAAAACGGTGGAAAGAAAAGATGGCTTACGCAAACCGCACCCAAAGTTTTGGACTGATAATTTGACAGCAACGGTACAATCGAACAGTTGGCACTGGACGTGTTTTTGATAGCAATATATATGTATATTCATGTAAACACCTGACACGACTGAATGTCAAAGTAAATTAGGTTTCGCCGACCACAAAGACAGTAAAAAAGTATCAAGATAGTTTAAACCGCGGTCGACCTTTCTCCAAATCGATCAGAAATGACAGAAAAGCTGGCATTACGCGTTGTATGTGTGTGGCTTCAATGAGCGGCGAGATTGAAGTGTTCATAAGTGCAATAACATCACCAAGAATGGAAGAGAAATTGTTTTACTCACCAAAATGGCTGCTAGACAGACCTAGATACTTTTGAACCCTATTCACTTGTCTAAATGCCTCAGCCATGTTTTTAAGCAACTTAGTACAGTGTTTGTAAACCCTTGGTTAACATATGGCAGCTTTGGGTTGTCGTTACTGTGGAGTGCTCCCGAGCTCCAAATGACCACCGGCAGGCGAGTTTGTCTTTGTATGCAAAAATAAAACCTCTGAACAGGTTGCTAGCTGACTTTGGTTTACAAATCCCATTTAGCAGGTCCTACAAGTGATTTAGATGTAAATTTTTAATAAGACTCTGAGCTGTTTTTATCTAGGCCTCGACTGAGCATTCTCGTATGCAGAAACTAGATTGGAGAAACATTTTGCCAAAAACGTTGCCAAAGAAATTCACTTGAGGTTGCCGAAACCCGAAGCAAAAAAGGTTGTACTTTTCCTTGCCCTGGGATAAATGTTTTCGTAAACATACCATGTTTATGCAACATTAATTTTCTCTTTACAACTTTCAACTTTTATTATGATAATAACTACTTCCATTCTGAAAATACTTTATGCAAACAAACACAACTTCGGCGCCCCACTTGACTGAAGAAGGCGGAACAACATCTTTGCACTAAAATTGGCGCTCGCACGGTTTTGAGCGGACAAACAATTTGCACAATAATTCTACACAATTTGACTATCATTCGATTTTATAAATAGCTTTTCAACCAAAAATAGAAGAAAACAAATTTTGAATACCGTCGATACCGGATTTAGCTTTGCAAAGCGGTCAGGAAGCTGATAGTCAGTTGGCTGTCTTCCGCCATTGGAATCGGGTTTCTTTGCAAAATTTGTAAACAGATACGTCAGTAAGTAACTAAAATAATCGTCAAACACATAAGAAACTATATTTAAACTTTCTATTGAGTTCATTTGCATTTTGGACTTTCGATTATCGGTGTTAGGAATAGAGCTTATATGTCTTGAATAGAGCCGGTACAATCCTCATTCCTGTTGATGATTGACTGGATAAGGAAACGAAACTGAGCTGAATCTGTACGGATAAACAAGAATTTGTCTGAAACAAATTATGACATTTTGTCTCCAAAGTTGATTATACTCAAGATACAATTTCATGAGGAAAATAAATACAGTGATTACCTGCTTTTAGAACTTTATTTGTAACCGAAATTCTCTTATCGTGACGTTTGAGCTATTTTGGGGAAGTAAATGAGTCAAAGTTTCATCAGGTAAATATCAACCAATTTCTGAGGATATTCGTGAAAGAACTGACAAAAAACTCTGGTGAAGTGTGTTTCTGAGGCAACGCGTTTTGCTGAAGATATATATTCACAAAAGTTGAACAGAACGGAGTTTCAGTTTTCTCCTCTGCTAAAGAATGGACTTTTGGCAGCAAAAACATCGAGAAATGCAGTTAAACGGAGCCTTGCACTCGGTCAGGGGTCTCCTGATTTGAAAAATATGAAACATAAAAGGAACATTTTGAATTTAAATGGATCTACTTGATATCTTTCCACTTTTAAAATCTTCAATTTGAGTTTAGATGGGAAAGCGAAGAACACAGCCTGAGCGTCAAAATGTGTTTTTATTGTTCTTCCGTTGTTTGACTCAATGGAAACAACTAGAAACTAAAGATGATATCCATGATATTTTTGTCTTCTGTCCAGGTGGTTCAGTGAAGTTGACATACTTACTGTCTGTCGGTGGGGTACAAGAAATATCATATGACATGTCTTATGCGTCACTCGGCGTCCTTAGAGCTGTAATTCTCATGATTATAAATTACCCTCAGCCTCTCTAAGTGAGTTTAAATAAGCCCACGCTCTCCTGTCGCAGTTCCTGGCGCATCTTTACTCCTTGTAGAATGACCGTGTTGCAAAATACTACTGAATATGACATAAACTTGATAGCTATGTACATTGTGGCGACTCACACTGAACTGTACATTACCCTCAACACGCGCACACTCAGAGCTAAAACTCATCGGACTTACCCAGTAAACTTCCACTGTACACTCCTAAGAAAATAGTCAACTATACATACGTACACTAGACTAACTAGAGAATTGGGACTATGCTTCTAAGACCTTCTCTAAGTAAGACTCCGATGTGATTCTATGCTAGTGGGGGTGCTGTCAATTCTAATTTTCCCACACGGCCAGTGCATCTGCATAGCTCCGTTTCCTGAAGTATTACGACCTACTGTTTAGTTAAACTTGCCGGACCTACCTTAAAATCTATCGCAGTTCGGGTAGAATCGGAGTTAGTGAAACGATACAGCGGGAATTGACTTGACGTGTGTCTCAATGCACGCGTATTTAGCATAAACCGCATTGAACTACCAAGCATGCCCTGTCTTGCCCCTTGATTAGTGATCATAAACTGTTTGAAACTAATTTACCTGATCATAGCCTAATTAGCGGTCATTACGTCACTGGTGCCTCCTGATAGGACATCTTGAGCGCGACCCGGTCGTCTGGAGTGCGAATTTTAAAGAACTGAAATATTTACTTCGTATCAAGCCACGGTGTACAATACGGGTGGTTTGATGTCTGGTCTTTGTCTGTTGGGCCCTCTAGGTTATGCTAATACCGAGCCACACAATCAGAGACAGCTGTCAATATGTATTGCTTCATAATATACGCTGATTGCTGAGACAATACTTGGGCCTTTCAATCGAGACTCGCTTCAGCAAAGAAAGTTTTGTTTGGCCTTTATTATGTAGTCTTGAGTATTGATGAGGGTTAAACAATCGAGGATTTAAGGCACACGAGGAGAGGAGTCGAGACTCATTCAGCTACAACGCCCTGGTGAACCGTCTCAGAAAAGACCGAAATCATGCTACGATGATTGAAGTTTTGAAGGGTTCTCAAACAGCGCAAAAGAATGGAGAACAAAGACGACCACGTGGCTGTGGCCAATCAGAATCCATAATTTACACAAAACAATTAGACAAAACAATTAGACAAAACAATTTCACAAAACTACAATGTTTGGCTTCAATCTTTCCGTCTCTTTTTGGATCCCCTCTGGTCTATCCCATCGAGCAAGACTGCTAAATCTATATCTGTTCTCTTATCTCAGCGAAAACCTTGCATTATTTTGAATTGTGTGTGCCAGATGCTGATGATGACGTCATTAAAGTTTTGGCGGGGAAAATGTCATTGTTGGTGGGTTTTTTTAATGATCATGAGATCATTCAGCCGCATCTACACGAACAAGTTTTCCTTGACAAGTTTTCCTTGACAAGGAAAAATTGACAATTTTTTGTCATCTACACGAGCAAGTTTTCCTTGACAAGGAAAAATTGGCGATGTTTTTGTCGTCTACACGAGCAAGTCTTCCGAGGAAAACTTGTCAAGGAAACTGATTTGCTCGTCAGTGTAGAATCGGCCTTAGAGTCACCCATAGATTCTGCAAACAGGATGTTAGAATATAAAGAGCGACCAGGAGAGTGGTAGGTCTATGGAAGGTAGCAGACCACCACGGAAGACCACGGAACATGCATAAACTCTTTGGGCCCCGAAGGGTAGTCTGTCATTCACTATTTTAGTGGTAGCCTAGGGTTACGCTCGCTCGTGTCCAATAAGTGACCAGGCCGGCGGTCATGCAATGGCCTTCATGCGACCATCAAATATTGACTGAACAAGCAATTAAAAAGAGAATAGAAGCATAGAGACAGGCAAGACAGCTCGGGTCAGAGAAGAGAAAGGGATGAAAGTGGATGGGAGTGATAATCAGAATGAGAACTAAAGAAATGGGAAGAAAGGAAAATGAAGACTGTCGTCACAGTAAAATAGAGAATGGAGTCCAATAAAAAGCGGACCATAAGGGATAAATGGAAGGAAAGTGGAAATTCATTCAAATAACGACGATCAAATATCACGAAAATAAACTACTTGATAAAATCGACCAACACTTGGTATTCGCAGGCTAGGGGGTACTAAACACTTTTACCACAGAACACTTTTACCACTGAACACTTACTGCTCAGTTTGATACACCACGATCTCCTAGATCGTCATACTATCTTCTGTCAATATTTGAAAAGTTTTTAAAGTTTTCTTTTGAAAAGTTTTCAACATTTGTAATTGAAGTCAATTCCCACGATCCTTCGAAATTTTGAGTTTTTACAGTTTTGGTTTCTCTTTTTCTCGGATCTCTAACTATAGTAGAAATTATGAATTAATTATATGACTGATATGTGGTTTATGCACTATGCGACTCTTGCATCTCTCATCACAATGAATTCTGCTTACCTCATCACTTTTAGACTGACAATTCTTCTGACACTTCGCCGAGTGAGCTTAGCCGTAGTTCCTCGCCAAATTTCTCCTAAGGCAAACAAACTATTATGTCAGTAAATTAGTCTTCGACCTCTTCAATTTCGCTCGCTTTCAAGTGAAATTAGTGAGTATAAAGAATACGAATTTGAAACATCAGCATTCGAGCAAAAAAGCTGTCCCACAGAGAAGATAGAAACATCTGAAACTAAAACATTCCTTCAGCGCATAAATCGTCGTCCAGTTCTCCCTTTACCTTTGTCTTGGACAACAGAATGAATTAGAAAAGACAAAACGATCAGTTCACAAGCAGACAGAATCAGGTCAGTCAAACTACACGACTAGTATTGGTTCTATATTCAGTCATGACTCATTGCCTTGTCGACGAGGTGACTTGAGTTCACTCGAACATGTCACCATCAGCCAATCAGCGTAAGGCTTGAATATCTATGACGTCACAACTTGTCAACTGTATCTGCTGGGGATCTCGGGAATGACTATGATTCTTCACGAATACAAAAGTTTTTATTTTCTTGAAGATGTCAACCCATTGATTTATCGATGTTGCGTGTTGATAAGAATGCTGTCGCTGTGATGATAACTTTATGAAATAAAATAAAAAAATTCCTGCTGAACCAAAATAATAAAATACAAATGAAAATAAAGTGTATATATTTTACTGTTTTAGACATACATATATTAAATAATTTTAGTTAGTTTTTATTTATATTTTCTTTCTTATTTTACATTAATTGTAAAGCGCCATAGGGTTTTAGATATGGCGCTATATCAATTTAGTTATTATTCTTATATACAGTTACCTCCATGAGAGACCACCTCCCGTATAGGAGACCACCTCTCATGAGCGACCGCTTCTCAAAGCACCGTTTTGTCCCGGGGGGGTACTCCCAATCCAATAATTACATAATATATATGTGCGACGGTACAGGGTTCAGGTTTTGGGCCATTTTATTCTCTAATCCAGGTTAAAGGAACGCATAAAAATCATTAATCCAGGTTATAGCATAAAAACAGTTATTAATTTTTAATAATTTGTATAACGTGGTATCGGTGTTTCAGTAAAACTCCGCATGAACAATAATAATGGCGTCAGTCAGACGTAAAGGTGTTAGAGTGTTAGTCTGGCAAAATATCCTGACGACTGCATCGTATCAGCTAGATCGTCAATAAAAATTCGTAAATCCAGGTTTTTTTATTTGGGAAATTCGTAAATCCAGGTTTTCGAGTGGCAAATTCCAAAAACAGGGTCCAGGTCTGAACATCTCGCCGCACATACCTAACCATTTTTTAACCAAGTACCACCCCCCCCCCCCCCCCCCCCCCGGCGTTTTGTCTCTCAGTCAAATCACTATATTTGTAACCTCTCGTAGCCGTCCACCTCTCGTAGGAGACCGCGAACTACTTTTTGAGAGTACGAACTGGGAATTTCTCTGTAATTTTACCTCGGAGATCACGCAAAAAATCATTTTAAACTGTATCCAAGTCGGGACAGCTTAGACCTTAACCAAGGTATCGATGTTCTTGTGTCCCCATTAAAAGTATATGTGAGATTAAACATTACTTAAATTTGGGCTTCCCGTGGAGTACCTCCCATGAGAGACCACCTCTCGTAGGCGACCACTTTTTCTTGCACGGAGGGTGGTCGCCTACGGGAGGTTCAACTGTATGAAACTTTAACACCGTATTAAATAAACGACTAATTTTACTGACCGGTTTTGGACGTTAGTCCTTCGTCGGAGTAAAAGAGAAATAAATGAGAAATAAATAGAGAAATAAATGTCTCGATGGTGATGACTTGTGATATGAAGATGATAATGATGATGATAAAGTTGATGATGGTGATGACTTGTGATATGAAGATGATAATGATGATAAAGTTGATGATGATGATGACTTGTGATATGAAGATGATAATGATGATAAAGTTGATGATGGTGATGACTTGTGATATGAAGATGATAAAGTTGATGATGGTGATGACTTGTGATATGAAGATGATAATGATGATGATAAAGTTGATGATGGTGATGACTTGTGATATGAAGATGATAATGATGATAAAGTTGATGATGGTGATGACTTGTGATATGAAGATGATAATGATGATGATAAAGTTGATGATGATGATGACTTGTGATATGAAGATGATAATGATGATGATGATAATATGAGTTGATGATGATGATGATGACTTGTGATATGAAGATGATATGATGATGATGAAGTTGATGATGGTGATGACTTGTGATATGAAGATGATAATAATGATGATAAAGTTGATGATGGTGATGACTTGTGATATGAAGATAATAATGATGATAAAGTTGATGATGGTGATGACTTGTGATATGATAATGATGATGAAAGTTGATGATGGTGATGACTTGTGATGATGAAGATGAAGATGATAAGATGATGATAAAGTTGATGATGGTGATGACTTGTGATATGAAGATGATAATGATGATAAAGTTGATGATGATGATGATGACTTGTGATATGAAGATGATAATGATGATAAAGTGATGATGATGATGTGATGATTGTGATATGAAGATGATAATGATGATAAAGTTGATGATGGTGATGATTGTGATATGAAGATGATAATGATGATAAAGTTGATGATGGTGATGACTTGTGATATGAAGATGATAATGATGATGAAAAGTTGATGATGGTGATGACTTGTGATATGAAGATGATAATGATGATAAAAGTTGATGATGGTGATGACTTGTGATATGAAGATGATAATGATGATAAAGTGATGATGGTGATGACTTGTGATATGATGATATGATGATATGATAATGATGATAAAAGTTGATGATGTTGTGATGACTTGTGATATGAATGATGATAAAGATGATGATGTTGATGATGGTGATGACTTGTGATATGATGATGATATGATGATGATGAATAAAGATGATAAAGTTGATGATGGTGATGACTTGTGATATGAAGATGATAATGATGATAAAGTTGATGATGGTGATGACTTGTGATATGAAGATGATAATGATGATAAAGTTGATGATGGTGATGACTTGTGATATGAAGATGATAATGATGATAAAGTTGATGATGGTGATGACTTGTGATATGAAGATGATAATGATGATAAAGTTGATGATGGTGATGACTTGTGATATGAAGATGATGATGATAAAGTTGATGATGGTGATGACTTGTGATATGATAATGATGATAAAGTTGATGATGGTGATGATTGATATGAAGATGATGATAAAGTTGATGATGGTGATGACTTGTGATATGAAGATGATAATGATGATGATGATAAAGTTGATGATGATGATGATGACTTGTGATATGAAGATGATAATGATGATGATGATAAGTGATGATGATGATGATGACTTGTGATATGAAGATGATAATGATGATAAAGTTGATGATGGTGATGACTTGTGATATGAAGATGATAATGATGATAAAGTTGATGATGGTGATGACTTGTGATATGAAGATGATAATGATGATAAAGTTGATGATGACTGATGACTTGTGATATGAAGATGATGATGACTTGTGATGATGAAAGTTGATGATGGTGATGGTGATGACTTGTGATATGAAGATGATAATGATGATAAAGTTGATGATGATTGATGACTTGTGATATGAAGATGATAATGATGATAAAGTTGATGATGGTGATGACTTGTGATATGAAGATGATAATGATGATAAAGTTGATGATGGTGATGACTTGTGATATGAAGATGATAATGATGATAAAGTTGATGATGGTGATGACTTGTGATATGAAGATGATAATGATGATAAAGTTGATGATGGTGATGACTTGTGATATGAAGATGATAATGATGATGATAAAGTTGATGATGATGATGATGACTTGTGATATGAAGATGATAATGATGATAAAGTTGATGATGGTGATGACTTGTGATATGAAGATGATAATGATGATAAAGTTGATGATGGTGATGACTTGTGATATGAAGATGATAATGATGATAAAGTTGATGATGGTGATGACTTGTGATATGAAGATGATAATGATGATAAAGTTGATGATGATGATGACTTGTGATATGAAGATGATAATGATGATAAAGTTGATGATGGTGATGACTTGTGATATGAAGATGATAATGATGATAAAGTTGATGATGGTGATGACTTGTGATATGAAGATGATAATGATGATAAAGTTGATGATGGTGATGACTTGTGATATGAAGATGATAATGATGATAAAGTTGATGATGGTGATGACTTGTGATATGAAGATGATAATGATGATAAAGTTGATGATGGTGATGACTTGTGATATGAAGATGATAATGATGATAAAGTTGATGATGGTGATGACTTGTGATATGAAGATGATAATGATGATAAAGTTGATGATGGTGATGACTTGTGATATGAAGATGATAATGATGATAAAGTTGATGATGGTGATGACTTGTGATATGAAGATGATAATGATGATGATAAAGTTGATGATGGTGATGACTTGTGATATGAAGATGATAATGATGATAAAAAGTTGATGATGGTGATGACTTGTGATATGAAGATGATAATGATGATGATAATGTTGATGATGGTGATGACTTGTGATATGAAGATGATAATGATGATGAAGTTGATGATGGTGATGACTTGTGATATGATGATGATGATAAAGTTGATGATGGTGATGACTTGTGATATGAAGATGATAATGATGATGAAGTTGATGATGTTGATGATGATGACTTGTGATATGAGATGATAATGATGATAAAGTTGATGATGGTGATGACTTGTGATATGAAGATGATAATGATGATAAAGTTGATGATGGTGATGACTTGTGATATGAAGATGATAATAATGATGATAAGTTGATGATGGTGATGACTTGTGATATGAAGATGATAATGATGATAAAGTTGATGATGGTGATGACTTGTGATATGAAGATGATAATGATGATAAAGTTGATGATGGTGATGACTTGTGATATGAAGATGATAATGATGATAAAGTTGATGATGGTGATGACTTGTGATATGAAGATGATAATGATGATAAAGTTGATGATGGTGATGACTTGTGATATGAAGATGATAATGATGATAAAGTTGATGATGGTGATGACTTGTGATATGAAGATGATAATGATGATAAAGTTGATGATGGTGATGACTTGTGATATGAAGATGATAATGATGATAAAGTTGATGATGGTGATGACTTGTGATATGAAGATGATAATGATGATGAAGTTGATGATGGTGATGACTTGTGATATGAAGATGATAATGATGATAAAGTTGATGATGGTGATGACTTGTGATATGAAGATGATAATGATGATAAAGTTGATGATGGTGATGACTTGTGATATGAAGATGATAATGATGATAAAGTTGATGATGGTGATGACTTGTGATATGAAGATGATGATAATGATGATAAAGTTGATGATGGTGATGACTTGTGATATGAATGATGATGATGATGATAAAGTTGATGATGATGATGACTTGTGATATGAAGATGATGATAATGATGATAAAGTTGATGATGGTGATGACTTGTGATATGAAGATGATAATGATGATAAAGTTGATGATGGTGATGACTTGTGATATGAAGATGATAATAATGATGATAAAGTTGATGATGGTGATGACTTGTGATAAGATGATAATATGATAAAGTTGATGATGGTGATGACTTGTGATATGAAGATGATAATGATGATAAAGTTGATGATGGTGATGACTTGTGATATGAAGATGATAATGATGATAAAGTTGATGATGGTGATGACTTGTGATATGAAGATGATAATGATGATGATGATGGTGATGACTTGTGATGATGATGATGACTTGTGATATGAAGATGATAATAATGATGATGTTGATGATGACTGATGACTTGTGATATGAAGATGATAATGATGATGATAAAGTTGATGATGGTGATGACTTGTGATATGAAGATGATAATGATGATAAAGTTGATGATGGTGATGACTTGTGATATGAAGATGATAATAATGATGATAAAGTTGATGATGGTGATGACTTGTGATATGAAGATGATAATGATGATAAAGTTGATGATGGTGATGACTTGTGATATGAAGATGATAATGATGATAAAGTTGATGATGGTGATGACTTGTGATATGAAGATGATAATGATGATGATGATAAAGATGATGGTGATGACTTGTGATATGAAGATGATAATGATGATAAAGTTGATGATGGTGATGACTTGTGATATGATGAGATGATGATGATGATGATAAAGTTGATGATGGTGATGACTTGTGATATGAAGATGATAATGATGATAAAGATGATGGTGATGACTTGTGATGATGATAATAATGATGATAAAGTTGATGATGGTGATGACTTGTGATATGAAGATGATAATGATGATAAAGTTGATGATGGTGATGACTTGTGATATATGAAGATGATAATGATGATAAAGTTGATGATGGTGATGACTTGTGATATGAAGATGATAATGATGATAAAGTTGATGATGGTGATGACTTGTGATATGAAGATGATAATGATGATAAAGTTGATGATGGTGATGACTTGTGATATGAAGATGATAATAATGATGATAAAGTTGATGATGGTGATGACTTGTGATATGAAGATGATAATGATGATATGAAGTTGATGATGGTGATGACTTGTGATATGAAGATGATAATGATGATAAAGTTGATGATGGTGATGACTTGTGATATGAAGATGATAATGATGATAAAGTTGATGATGGTGATGACTTGTGATATGAAGATGATAATGATGATGAAAGTTGATGATGGTGATGACTTGTGATATGAAGATGATAATGATGATAAAGTTGATGATGGTGATGACTTGTGATATGAAGATGATAATGATGATAAAGTTGATGATGGTGATGACTTGTGATATGAAGATGATAATGATGATAAAGTTGATGATGGTGATGACTTGTGATATGAAGATGATAATGATGATAAAGTTGATGATGGTGATGACTTGTGATATGAAGATGATAATAATGATGATAAAGTTGATGATGGTGATGACTTGTGATATGAAGATGATAATGATGATAAAGTTGATGATGGTGATGACTTGTGATATGAAGATGATAATGATGATAAAGTTGATGATGGTGATGACTTGTGATATGAAGATGATAATGATGATAAAGTTGATGATGGTGATGACTTGTGATATGAAGATGATAATGATGATAAAGTTGATGATGGTGATGACTTGTGATATGAAGATGATAATGATGATAAAGTTGATGATGGTGATGACTTGTGATATGAAGATGATAATGATGATAAAGTTGATGATGGTGATGACTTGTGATATGAAGATGATAATGATGATAAAGTTGATGATGGTGATGACTTGTGATATGAAGATGATAATGATGATAAAGTTGATGATGGTGATGACTTGTGATATGAAGATGATGATGATAAAGTTGATGATGGTGATGACTTGTGATATGAAGATGATAATGATGATAAAGTTGATGATGGTGATGACTTGTGATATGAAGATGATAATGATGATAAAGTTGATGATGGTGATGACTTGTGATATGATGATGATGATGATGATAAAGTTGATGATGATGATGACTTGTGATATGAAGATGATAATGATGATAATGATGATGATGGTGATGACTTGTGATATGAATGATGATTGTGATGAATGATGATGATAAAGTTGATGATGGTGATGACTTGTGATATGAAGATGATAATGATGATGATAAAGTTGATGATGGTGATGACTTGTGATATGAAGATGATAATGATGATAAAGTTGATGATGGTGATGACTTGTGATATGAAGATGATAATGATGATAAAGTTGATGATGGTGATGACTTGTGATATGAAGATATGATGATGATAAAGTGATGATGGTGATGACTTGTGATATGAAGATGATGATGATAAAGTTGATGATGGTGATGACTTGTGATATGAAGATGATAATGATGATAAAGTTGATGATGGTGATGACTTGTGATATGAAGATGATAATGATGATAAAGTTGATGATGGTGATGACTTGTGATATGAAGATGATAATGATGATAAAGTTGATGATGGTGATGACTTGTGATATGAAGATGATAATGATGATAAAGTTGATGATGGTGATGACTTGTGATATGAAGATGATAATGATGATAAAAGTTGATGATGGTGATGACTTGTGATATGAAGATGATAATGATGATAAAGTTGATGATGGTGATGACTTGTGATATGAAGATGATAATGATGATAAAGTTGATGATGGTGATGACTTGTGATATGAAGATGATAATGATGATAAAAAGTTGATGATGGTGATGACTTGTGATATGAAGATGATAATGATGATAAAGTTGATGATGGTGATGACTTGTGATATGAAGATGATAATGATGATAAAGTTGATGATGGTGATGACTTGTGATATGAAGATGATAATGATGATAAAGTTGATGATGGTGATGACTTGTGATATGAAGATGATAATGATGATAAAGTTGATGATGGTGATGACTTGTGATATGAAGATGATAATGATGATAAAGTTGATGATGGTGATGACTTGTGATATGAAGATGATAATGATGATAAAGTTGATGATGGTGATGACTTGTGATATGAAGATGATAATGATGATAAAGTTGATGATGGTGATGACTTGTGATGAAGATGATGATGATGATGATAAAGTTGATGATGGTGATGACTTGTGATAAGATGATATGATGATAAAGTGATGATAATGACTTGTTGAAGATGATGATGATGATGATGGTGATGATATGAAGATGATAATGATGATAAAGTTGATGATGGTGATGACTTGTGATATGAAGATGATAATGATGATAAAGTTGATGATGGTGATGACTTGTGATATGAAGATGATAATGATGATAAAGTTGATGATGGTGATGACTTGTGATATGAAGATGATAATGATGATGATAAGTTGATGATGATGATGATTGTGATATGAAGATGAATGATGATAAAGTTGATGATGGTGATGACTTGTGATATGAAGATGATAATGATGATAAAGTTGATGATGGTGATGATGGTGATGACTTGTGATATGAAGATGATAATGATGATAAAGTTGATGATGGTGATGACTTGTGATATGAAGATGATAATGATGATAAGTTGATGATGGTGATGACTTGTGATATGAAGATGATAAAGTTGATGATGGTGATGACTTGTGATATGAAGATGATAATGATGATAATGTTGATGATGGTGATGACTTGTGATATGAAGATGATAATGATGATAAAGTTGATGATGGTGATGACTTGTGATATGAAGATGATAATGATGATAAAGTTGATGATGGTGATGACTTGTGATATGAAGATGATAATGATGATGGTGATGAAAGTTGATGATGATGATGACTTGATGGTGATGACTGAATATGATATGAAGATGATAAAGTTGATGATGGTGATGACTTGTGATATGAAGATGATAATGATGATAAAGTTGATGATGGTGATGACTTGTGATATGAAGATGATAATGATGATAAAGTTGATGATGGTGATGACTTGTGATATGAAGATGATAATAATGATGATAAAGTTGATGATGGTGATGACTTGTGATATGAAGATGATAATAATGATGATAAAGTTGATGATGGTGATGACTTGTGATATGAAGATGATAATGATGATAAAGTTGATGATGGTGATGATGACTGTGATATGAAGATGATAATGATGATAAAGTTGATGATGGTGATGACTTGTGATATGAAGATGATAATGATGATAAAGTTGATGATGGTGATGACTTGTGATATGAAGATGAAGATGATGATAAAGTTGATGATGGTGATGACTTGTGATATGAAGATGATGATGATGATAAAGTTGATGATGGTGATGACTTGTGATATGAAGATGATAATGATGATATAAAGTTGATGATGGTGATGACTTGTGATATGAAGATGATAATGATGATAAAGTTGATGATGGTGATGACTTGTGATATGAAGATGATAATGATGATAAAGTTGATGATGGTGATGACTTGTGATATGAAGATGATAATGATGATAAAGTGATGATAAAGTTGATGATGATGATGATGTGATGACTTGTGATATGAAGATGATAATGATGATAAAGTTGATGATGGTGATGACTTGTGATAAGATGATGATAATGATGATAAAGTTGATGATGGTGATGACTTGTGATATGAAGATGATAATGATAAAGTTGATGATGGTGATGACTTGTGATATGATGATAATGATGATAAAGTTGATGATGGTGATGACTTGTGATATGAAGATGATAATGATGATAAAGTTGATGATGGTGATGACTTGTGATATGAAGATGATAATGATGATAAAGTTGATGATGGTGATGACTTGTGATATGAAGATGATAATGATGATAAAGTTGATGATGGTGATGACTTGTGATATGAAGATGATAATGATGATAAAGTTGATGATGGTGATGACTTGTGATATGAAGATGATAATGATGATAAAGTTGATGATGGTGATGACTGTGATGTGATATGATATGATGATAATGATGATAAAGTTGATGATGGTGATGACTTGTGATATGAAGATGATAATGATGATAAAGTTGATGATGGTGATGACTTGTGATATGAAGATGATAATGATGATAAAGTTGATGATGGTGATGACTTGTGATATGAAGATGATGTGATGATGAAGTTGATGATGGTGATGACTTGTGATATGAAGATGATGATGATGTTGATGATGGTGATGACTTGTGATATGAAGATGATAATGATGATAAAGTTGATGATGGTGATGACTTGTGATATGAAGATGATAATGATGATAAAGTTGATGATGATGATGACTTGTGATATGAAGATGATAATGATGATAAAGTTGATGATGATGTGATGACTTGTGATATGAAGATGATAATGATGATAAAGTTGATGATGGTGATGACTTGTGATATGAAGATGATAATGATGATATAAGTTGATGATGGTGATGACTTGTGATATGAAGATGATAATGATGATGATGATAAAGTTGATGATGGTGATGACTTGTGATATGAAGATGATAATGATGATAAAGTTGATGATGGTGATGACTTGTGATATGAAGATGATAATGATGATAAAGTTGATGATGGTGATGACTTGTGATATGAAGATGATAATGATGATAAAGTTGATGATGGTGATGACTTGTGATATGAAGATGATAATGATGATAAAGTTGATGATGGTGATGACTTGTGATATGAAGATGATAATGATGATAAAGTTGATGATGGTGATGACTTGTGATATGAAGATGATAATGATGATAAAGTTGATGATGGTGATGACTTGTGATATGAAGATGATAATGATGATAAAGTTGATGATGGTGATGACTTGTGATATGAAGATGATAATGATGATAAAGATGATGATGGTGATGACTTGTGATGATATGATGATGATAATGATGATAAAGTTGATGATGGTGATGACTTGTGATATGAAGATGATAATGATGATAAAGTGATGATGGTGATGACTTGTGATATGAAGATGATAATGATGATAAAGTTGATGATGGTGATGACTTGTGATATGAAGATGATAATGATGATAAAGTTGATGATGGTGATGACTTGTGATATATGAAGATGATAATGATGATAAAGTTGATGATGGTGATGACTTGTGATATGAAGATGATAATGATGATAAAGTTGATGATGGTGATGACTTGTGATATGAAGATGATAATGATGATAAAGTTGATGATGGTGATGACTTGTGATATGAAGATGATAATGATGATAAAGTTGATGATGGTGATGACTTGTGATATGAAGATGATAATGATGATAAAGTTGATGATGGTGATGACTTGTGATATGAAGATGATAATGATGATGTTGATGATGACTGATGATTGTGATATGAAGATGATAATGATGATGGTGAAAGTTGATGATGATGATGACTTGTGATATGAAGATGATAATGATGATAAAGTTGATGATGGTGATGACTTGTGATATGATGATGATAATGATGATGATAAAGTTGATGATGGTGATGACTTGTGATATGATGAGATGATAATGATGATAAAGTTGATGATGGTGATGACTTGTGATATGAAGATGATAATGATATGATGATAAAGTTGATGATGGTGATGACTTGTGATATGAAGATGATAATGATGATAAGTTGATGATGGTGATGACTTGTGATATGAAGATGATGATGATGATAAAGTTGATGATGGTGATGACTTGTGATATGAATGATGATAATGATGATAAAGTTGATGATGGTGATGATGACTTGTGATATGAAGATGATAATGATGATAAAGTTTGATGATGGTGATGACTTGTGATATGAAGATGATATGATGATGATAAAGTTGATGATGGTGATGACTTGTGATATGAAGATGATAATGATGATGATGATGGTGAAGTTGATGATGGTGATGACTTGTGATATGAAGATGATAATGATGATAAAGTTGATGATGATTGTGATGATGGTGATGATATGAAGATGATAATGATGATAAAGTGATGATGGTGATGACTTGTGATATGATGATGATGATGATGATGATGATAATATGATGATGGTGATGATGGTGATGACTTGTGATATGAAGATGATAATGATGATAAAGTTGATGATGGTGATGACTTGTGATATGAAGATGATGATGATGATGATGAATGATGATGAATGATGATGATGATGATGATGATGATGACTTGTGATATGAAGATGATAATGATGATAAAGTTGATGATGGTGATGACTTGTGATATGAAGATGATAATGATGATAAAGTTGATGATGGTGATGACTTGTGATATGAAGATGATAAAGTTGATGATGGTGATGACTTGTGATATGAAGATGATAATGATGATAAAGTTGATGATGGTGATGACTTGTGATATGAAGATGATAATGATGATAAAGTTGATGATGGTGATGACTTGTGATATGAAGATGATAATGATGATAAAGTTGATGATGGTGATGACTTGTGATATGAAGATGATAAAGTTGATGATGGTGATGACTTGTGATATGAAGATGATAATGATGATAAAGTTGATGATGGTGATGACTTGTGATATGAAGATGATAATGATGATGATAAGTTGATGATGGTGTGATGACTTGTGATATGAAGATGATAATGATGATAAAGTTGATGATGGTGATGACTTGTGATATGAAGATGATAATGATGATAAAGTTGATGATGATTGTGATATGAAGATGATGATGATGATGAAGTTGATGATGGTGATGACTTGTGTATGAATGAAGATGATAATGATGATAAAGTTGATGATGGTGATGACTTGTGATATGAAGATGATAATGATGATAAAGTTGATGATGGTGATGACTTGTGATATGAAGATGATAATGATGATAAAGTTGATGATGGTGATGACTTGTGATATGAAGATGATAATGATGATAACTTGTTGATGATGGTGATGACTTGTGATATGAAGATGATGAATGATGATAAAAGTTGATGATGGTGATGACTTGTGATATGAAGATGATGATGAATGATGATGATGATGGTGAGTTGATGATGGTGATGACTTGTGATATGAAGATGATAATGATGATGAAAAAGTTGATGATGGTGATGACTTGTGATATGAAGATGATAATGATGATGAAAAATGATGATGGTGATGACTTGTGATATGAAGATGATAATGATGATAAAGTTGATGATGGTGATGACTTGTGATATGAAGATGATAATGATGATAAAGTTGATGATGGTGATGACTTGTGTTATGAAGATGATAATGATGATAAAGTTGATGATGGTGATGACTTGTGATATGAAGATGATAATGATGATGATGAAGTTGATGATGGTGATGACTTGTGATATGAAGATGATAATGATGATAAAGTTGATGATGGTGATGACTTGTGATATGAAGATGATAATGATGATAAAGTTGATGATGGTGATGACTTGTGATATGAATGATGATAATGATGATAAAGTTGATGATGGTGATGACTTGTGATATGAAGATGATAATGATGATAAAGTTGATGATGGTGATGACTTGTGATATGAAGATGATAATGATGATAATGTTGATGATGATGTGATGACTTGATGATATGATATGATGATGAAAAGTGATGATGATGATGATGATGGTGATGACTTGTGATATGAAGATGATAATGATGATAAAGTTGATGATGGTGATGACTTGTGATATGAAGATGATAATGATGATAAAGTTGATGATGGTGATGACTTGTGATATGAAGATGATAATGATGATGATAAAGTTGATGATGGTGATGACTTGTGATATGAAGATGATAATGATGATAAAGTTGATGATGGTGATGACTTGTGATTGTGAAGATGATAATGATGATGATAAGTTGATGATGGTGATGACTTGTGATATGAAGATGATAATGATAAAGTTGATGATGGTGATGACTGATATGATAAATGATGATGTTGATGATGGTGATGACTTGTGATATGAAGATGATAATGATGATAAAGTTGATGATGGTGATGACTTGTGATATGAAGATGATAATGATGATAAAGTTGATGATGGTGATGATGGTGATGACTTGTGATATGAAGATGATAATGATGATAAAGATGATGATGGTGATGACTTGTGATGGTGATGACTTGTGTGAAGATGATAATGATGATAAAGTTGATGATGGTGATGACTTGTGATATGAAGATGATAATGATGAAGTTGATGATGGTGATGACTTGTGATATGAAGATGATAATGATGATGATGATGGTGATGATGACTTGTGATATGATAAAGTTGATGATGGTGATTGTGATGATGATAATGATGATGATGATGGTGATGATGTGTGAAGATTGATGATATGATGATGATAAATGATGATGATGATGATGGTGATGACTTGTGATATGAAGATGATAATGATGATAAAGTTGATGATGGTGATGACTTGTGATATGAAGATGATAATGATGATAAAGTTGATGATGGTGATGACTTGTGATATGAAGATGATAATGATGATAAAGTTGATGATGGTGATGAGTGATGACTTGTGATATGAAGATGATAATGATGATAAAGTTGATGATGGTGATGACTTGTGATATGAAGATGATAATGATGATAAAGTTGATGATGGTGATGACTTGTGATATGAAGATGATAAAGTTGATGATGATGATGACTTGTGATATGAAGATGATAAAGTTGATGATGGTGATGACTTGTGATATGAAGATGATAAAGTTGATGATGGCTATGACTTGTGATATGAAGATGATAATGATGATGATGGTGATATAGATGGCGATGATGATGACGCATGCGGATACTGGCGTCGACGACGATAAAATATGAATAAAACGGAACAGTTACTGATAAAAATCCGTTGCTATGCAATCGATATGTCTGACGTTAAGGATTTATGTATAAACAAGTAATGGCGGTTTGTTTTAATAATTCTAGGGTCTCGGAGATAATCCTTAATAGAGCTGGTTAATTGGCCATTACAAAAAAGAGCAGGGGACTGGGACCAAGTCCGTAAAAATAATTCAATAAGAAACTAGCAAAAGTGGGCATCATTTTCTGACAGAGCAGATCAAGCTTAGCTAATCTGGAAAGTTTGGTGAACTTTGGCTTAATATTGACGATGCTAGAGGGCATCAAAGATGTACATTTTCCCATACAAACTCTTTATTTTTTTACGTTGTCTACCCAAACCATACATTCACTGTAAAATTTCAAAATTTCAAAAGTTTATAATTCCGACAGAATTCACTCAAATCACATCAAACTTTGCACATATGATAATTTCAACATGTTGTTTCATGTCATAACTTAATTTCGTAATTACATTAATTCTAATAAACTCGTTCCCAGTCCCCTGCTCTTTTTTGTAATGGGCAATTGGCACCCACAGGAATGCCCCCCCCCCCCCCCCCCCCCCCCCCCCGGGCAGGAATGACTACTAGAACTCATTTTCAGACTGTGAAAATAAAACTGACCGTACCTCAATCTTTGTCTTCTCCTATCCTTACTGATTAATCTCCACGGACGCATATTATTCTTTCGTAGTGTAAACTAGTTTCGCCTGTCCGGCCCCTTCAGTATCACTGTACTTTACGTTCGCCTGTCCGGCCCCTTCAGTATCACTGTACTTTACGTTCGCCTGTCCGGCCCCTTCAGTATCACTGTACTTTACGTTCGTCCTGTCCGGCCTCTTCAGTATCACTGTACTTTACGTTCGTCTGTCCGGCCCCTTCAGTATCACTGTACTTTACGTTCGTCTGTCCGGCCCCTTCAGTATCACTGTACTTTACGTTCGTCTGTCCGGCCCCTTCAGTATCACTGTACTTTACGTTCGTCTGTCCGGCCCCTTCAGTATCACTGTCTTTACGTTCGCCTGTCCGGTCTCTTCAGTATCACTGTACTTTACGTTCGCCTGTCCGGCCTCTTCAGTATCACTGTACTTTACGTTCGTCCAGGCGAAACTAGTTTCTTCAGTATCACTGTGTGCGTTTACGTTCGTCTGTCCGAGGAAGGATAGTATCACTGTCATTGAGGTATGTCTGTGACTCCACTTGAATCGAAGAGTTGAGTAATTCAAGAAAATAAAACTTGGCAGTTTTTCAACTGAGGCTGAAAAATTAATGATACAAAAAAATATGGAGGTAATTGCACGTCACATGACCGTGTTTGTTTAACACGGAGTATTTCACTGTTTTAATAAACCTACACACTGAGAGCCAAACTAATTAACCCAAAAGGATACTGGAGTTTGTATTCAATGTTGGTTCTATTAGGCGACTACCTGCTGCATTAAGTGCACTTGAATCGAAGAGTTGTAGTTAATTACAAGAAAATACCACCTCACGTAAGGACAGTTTTTAAACCTGTTCCGTAAAATCTCATGCCAAACAAAAAAATATTAGGTGTAAACGACACTTGCTTAATGACCGTAACTTCTCAGTCAAACACGGAGTTATTACCTCGTGTAATAAACCACTTCACACGATCAGAGCCAAATCTGTTCCGTAACTTCTCAGCCAAACTCTACTTATTACTCGTGTAAACGTATTCTTAATGTTGTTTCTAACTTCTCAGGCAAACTACCTGCCTGCGTTAAGCGACCACTTGGTTAATCCTGTTCCTACAACTCAGTCAAACACTGTAATTATTACCTCTTGTAAGCGACCACCTCCCGTAAGCGACCACTTGTAAATCCTGTTCCGTAACTTCTCAGTCAAACACTGATTATTACCTCGTGTAAGCGACCACCTCACGTAAGCGACCACTTGCTTAATCCTGTTCCTAACTTCTCAGTCAAACACTGTAATTATTACCTCGTGTAAGCGACCACTTGGTTAATCCTGTTCCTAACTTCTCAGTCAAACACTGTAATTATTACCTCGTGTAAGCGACCACCTCCCGTAAGCGACCACTTGGTTAATCCTGTTCCCTAACTTCTCAGTCAAACACTGATTATTACCTCGTGTAAGCGACCACCTCACGTAAGCGACCACTTGGTTAATCCTGTTCCCTAACTTCTCAGTCAAACACTGTAATTATTACCTCGTGTAAGCGACCACCTCACGTAAGCGACCACTTGGTTAATCCTGTTCCCTAACTTCTCAGTCAAACACTGATTATTACCTCGTGTAAGCGACCACCTCACGTAAGCGACCACGTGGTTAATCCTGTTCCCTAACTTCTCAGTCAAACACTGTAATTATTACCTCGTGTAAGCGACCACCTCACGTAAGCGACCACTTGGTTAATCCTGTTCCCTAACTGACTTCTCAGTCAAACACTGTAATTATTACCTCGTGTAAGCGACCACCTCACGTAAGCGACCACGTGGTTAATCCTTTTCCCTAACTGACTTCTCAGTCAAACACTGTAATTATTACCTCGTGTAAGCGACCACCTCACGTAAGCGACCACTTCTCATGATAACAAGGGTGGTCGCTTTACGAGAGGTTGGATTGGATAAGGTTGCTCACGCTTGCAGGTAGAAATGTGACAACTGTCATGGCAACAAACCTGTCAAGTGTTCTTCAATTAATTTCAGTTCCAAAATGAGGATTTAGACTTAATTTCTCTTAACAGTCAAGACCAGTTTTATTACTGGCGATATTTGGTGTTTAAAAGCGATTCTGGTCACGAAGTGATCGTCATTTATGACCGTGTCATTCCAACGTCAAAAAAGGTAAAGTAATAATGATTTCACATCAGTGACGGGTGGGGAGGATTCGGTTGTACTGCCTCGCACTTCCTCTTGCTCTTTGTTTCCTCCTTTCCTTTGTTTCACTGCCAAAGTATGCGCGGTGAACGTGTGGAAACGAATGAGTGGAAGAAGTTTATTTTGTGCTTATTTATGGTTGGCATAGTTTGGGTGTGTATATTTCACACGATGACTGTGACTCAACACTTGCATAGAGTTACAGTAGATTCATGATAATACTGTGTAGAGGGATTACGGACAGTAGTTAAATTAGCTCCAGCCTGGCGTGTTTTTATTTATTTTTTATTTTTTTATTTTTTAATTTTTTTTTTTTTTTATTTTATTTTTTAAATATTTTTTTTTCAAGATTCGCCCATAAGGCAGGTGTTGTACAATAGGACACGAAGTCCCCTTTAAAATACATTACACCACGTCCCACCCAATAAGAAGGTTACCCAGTATACCCGACCCCTGATGAATTCCCAATATGAAAAAATTTAGGCACCTCATTCGATCGTGTTCCTCTAAGCTTACCGTGTTGCAGTCATTGATGTAATATCGTTTTTTTTTTTTTTCTCTCTCTTTTTTTTAAATACCGATGACGGTCCATTTTGGGTGTCATCCTCAAACTACTTACATACATACTTTACTTTATTTAGTAGTACTGCTAATCCTTAGACATGGCATTTATACCATTAAAAAAACCTTTTTTAATATTTGTGTGGCTCTTGGCTCTGAAAGTAATTGACGTTACAATTAAATATCACCATTCTTCTTCTAGTGGCAACAAATATCGGTCACCGTATTTAGCGACAGAGTAGCGACGTCGCTCTCCGACTGTATTTAGAATATATTTATTACAAAAAAAGAAACTGCAAAAAAAAAAAAGAGAAAAAACAGAGAAGTTCGAAGCTTACACTCAAAATGATTTTTAAAATATTCATTTTAATAGTATCTGAAGTTATTATACTGACTCCTTTGAAGTTAAATGACTAAATTGACAACTACTTGAAATGATAAATGAGTTTTATTAAATTCAATAATACCCTGATCAATCATTCTGGGGGAAACTTACAAGCAATTAATCTTGACCCAAGCAATGAGGGACAATATGTAACAACAATATTAAGTCCCAATTTCGCTAGTTTTGAGAAAGCTGATCAATACAAAATTACTTTAAAAGTCAAGATATTTTGTTGCCGATATATAATGGTAATTATACGTGGTTTCGTTGTGTTATTAACGTCTCTATCGCCTGCGGCTCAATTGACCTAGCTCGTTAAACCGCATCTACACGAACAAGTTTTCCTTGACAAGTTTTCCTTGACAAGGAAAATTTGACAATTTTTTGTCATCTACACGAGCAAGTTTTCCTTGGCAAGTTTTCCTTGACAAGGAAAAATTGGCGATGTTTTTGTCGTCTACACGAGCAAGTCTTCCTTGTCAAGGAAAACTTGTCAAGGAAAAATTTGCTCGTGTAGAGCGTCAATTGTACTTCATGATTCGTTCAATATTGTTCTACTTTTTTAACTCTCTTTGTTGTATATATACTCGTTATTCCAGTAAGTAACGAGGTGACGTCCCCGTACCGCCCTCAACACAGGTCATTTTAACCCTTATTGAATAGATTTTTAAAATTCTCGTCTGTGATTGGATGATCAGGCTGAGTAGCTTTGTCTCTTGTTCAATGTGCATTCATTTGAACGAATCGTCAAACAGCGCGTCTTTCAACTCACTGACCGACTTCATTTAAATATAAACGGTCAACGATCCGTTAAGCAACAAACTCAGAGAAACTTCAAAGTTATTACAGCTGTTAAAAACGCTAAAAAAGACTTCGAGTTTATATTCTGAACGGAAAAAAATCACAACCAAAAAAAGACTTTCGAAACACTTGTAAATATTTGGTTATGTCGTTTGGTAGTTCGTACTGAAGTGCACTGTGTTTTATTTGTTTGGTATATCGTTTACTTTGCTAACTCCACTGGAAAGCGTTAATCCATCATTGCTTGAAAATGGCAGCCAACGTAGTGAACCAGGATGGGCAAAGTGATCAGTCAGGACGTACAGATTCGTCTCTTAATAAAGAACTTGAGCGACTTCGACAAGAAAACGAATCAGTAAAGGTAAATTAAAAGATCAATAGCTCCTTAATGGTGTGTATGCTATGTACACTTCTGTCTCACGGTGGTCTCCCGTGCGCTGAACTGTGGCGTTGGTCGAACTCGTGCCAAAGCAGTCTGCTCACGTCTACGTAGTTCGTAGTTAAAGTTGATATGATTCGCAGCGAAGCGTCCCATTTGTCAACAACATTTATATCGGACAGTCAAAACTTTCTAAAATTTAAAATTGATGACACTTATGTTAATTCACGTGTTCTGACTATGAATACTACGAACAAAATCTATAAGTATTATATATGATTGTGGCTTGTGAGAAGTCATTTTCTACGGTGCTTGAGTAGTTTAGTAAGGTTATGAAGTGTGTGTGGTTGTGGGTTCTTTAGTTACGCGCCGTTGTTCTGACAGATCGTACTGCTCACAAGTGTTCTTCACCTGTCGTTGGTGCCTTGGCCGTGAGTCCCATTGTGCAGTTCATAGTTTTATTTTTATTTTTCAAGTAATTTTCTATACCCGAGAAGCTTTTCAGTGACCGAATTAGTCGACGGAAGAGTAATACACAATCGTGATAAAAGGTGATCTAACTTCTGTAGTAATGGTTCTTAGCCTAAGGCCTTCACAATGACTGAAGAACAAAAGTTCAGTACGGAAATATCGCTGTCGGCCGTCGCCCTTGAAAACTTTTACAAAAATCAACCACAGCTTTAATTCCACTATTGACAACATTTGTACGCTTTTTTCATAAAAAAAGATTAAAATTAATTAAAATTTGTGAAAAAAATGTTTTGTTACTGTTATCCCGTGTAGCGTCTTCGCGTTGTCGTTTCCGTTAAGAGAACAAATTATTTTTGACTTTAGATGACTATTTTAATCCATTTGGGGATTAGTGCTTGTCACTCTGAACAATTTATACCACTAAGGGATCAACGACAAATCACTTAATATTTGTTTCCCCTTTTAGCAGGCATGCAAACGGGGACTAATGTTAATATAGCCATCCACTGCCATTGAATTACATGTTGAAGGCGCTTCAATCAGTTCTAGAATTAATTTATATATTGAGATCAAGTATTCAATAATTAAGTATTTGACATCAATTAACTTGGACTTGAAGGCTCTTTGACGCTACATTGAGCTAAAAGCTTTTATAACTCATCAATAATAAGTTAACGTGTAAGACTTTGTCTGGTGTATATCACATGCATACTACCGTGCGCACAGTCAGTGCGTGGACGCTCAAGCTACTACTTGCTAACTTGTATAAAGTGAGAACTGTCACGCAGTGTTTGCCTTTGTAGCCTTTCTATTGTTTACCATCACAGCACCATCATCGTCACCTGTTTACATACATTTACCTTCACTAGCCATCATTTCCCATAGTCTACATTGGTTTACCTTGGTCTGTTATGATCGATGTATAAAGTGAGAACTGTTGTTGACTTAATCCCCTGAGGAATCTGGAGTCCTGCAGTGTTTACCTTTGTAGCCTTTCTATTGTCTATATCATTGTCCACCATCACAGCACCACCATCGTCACCTGCTTACATACATTTACCTTCACTAGCCATCATTTCCCATAGTCTGCATTGGTTTCCCATAGTCTGTTATGATCGATGTATAAAGTGAGAACTGTTATTGACTTAATCCCCTGCGGAGTCTGGAGTCCTGCAGTGTTTGCCTTTGTAGCATTTCTATTGTCTATAATATCATTGTCTACCATCACAGCACCATCATCGTCACCTGCTTACATACATTTACCTTCACTAGCCATCATTTCCCATAGTCTACATTGGTTTCCCATAGTCTGTTATGATCGATGTATAAAGTGAGAACTGTTGTTGACTTAATCCCCTGCGGAGTCTGGAGTCCTGCAGTGTTTGCCTTTGTAGCCTTTCTATTGTCTATAATATCATTGTCTACCATCACAGCACCATCATCGTCACCTGCTTACATACATTTACCTTCACTAGCCATCATTTCCCATAGTCTACATTGGTTTCCCATAGTCTGTTATGATCGATGTATAAAGTGAGAACTGTTGTTGACTTAATCCCCTGCGGAGTCTGGAGTCCTGCAGTGTTTGCCTTTGTAGCCTTTCTATTGTCTATTTATCATTGTCTATAACATCCGTCTTCACCAACAACACTGAGCATCATCGTCATGCACCTGCTTACATACCGTATTTACCTTCACTAGCCGTCATTTCACATAGTCTACATTGGTTTACCTTGGTCTGTTATGATCTGTAGTATAACTTGTACAAGTGAGAACTCCTGACATCTACCTTCACTAGCCATCATTTCCCATAGTCTACATTGGTTTACCTTGGTCTGTTATGATCTGTAGTACAACTTGTACAAGTGAGAACTCCTGACATCTACCTTCACTAGCCATCATTTCCCATAGTCTACATTGGTTTACCTTGGTCTGTTATGATCTGTAGTATAACTTGTACAAGTGAGAACTCCTGACATCTACCTTCACTAGCCATCATTTCCCATAGTCTACATTGGTTTACCTTGGTCTGTTATGATCTGTAGTATAACTTGTACAAGTGAGAACTCCTGACATCTACCTTCACTAGCCATCATTTCCCATAGTCTACATTGGTTTACCTTGGTCTGCTATGATCTGTAGTACAACTTGTACAAGTGAGAACTCCTGACATCTACCTTCACTAGCCTTCATTTCTACCATCACAGTCTACATTGGTTTACCTTGGTCTGCTATGATCTGTAGTACAACTTGTACAAGTGAGAACTGGTTTACCATGGTCTATTATGATCTGTATTCAACACAATCTGGAGTGTACATACAGTTTGTTCGAGGATTAATTATGTGTTGAGACCTTTGCCTTTGCAGCCTTTCTATTGTCTACCATCACAGCACCAACATCATCATCATCTAGTGTATATTCGCTAGTTCCCATTCAACATCATCATCATCATCTGCTTACATACCGTATTTACCTTCACTAGCCATCATTTCCCATAGCTACATTGTTTTACCATGGTCTACTATGATCTGTATTCAACACAATAATAATACCATCGTTTACTTTCAAGTGTACATACAGTTTGTTCGAGGATTAATTCTGTGTCGATGAGACGTTTTAATCCATCGTTGATTACCTTCACTAGCCATCATTTCCCATAGTCTACATTGGTTTACCATGGTCTGTTATGATCTGTATTCAACACAATAATAATACCATCGTTTACTTTCAAGTGTACATACAGTTTGTTCGAGGATTAATTATGTGTCAATGAGACGTTTTAATCCATCGTTGATTACTCTTTATTGCAAATCAATTACTGAACTTCAACGACCAATTAATTAATACCAACCGACACTAGTACTTAATAAACACATTATTATACATTTCTGAAGCTCCTAGAAGTAGTTTAAGGACTTTGTTATATACTCCACCCTGAACTATGTTCTGAACGAACTGCAATAGTGTTCATTTCTTCGCACGACATTTTTGTCTCATCCAGGCGTCAATACCGTCGCCCATCGCATACAGAAAGGCACTTCGTTTTACATACCAGGACCCGCGGAGGGGGAGGGGCTGGTAGGGCTATAGGGCCCATGGAGGGGACGGGCTGGTAGGGCTATAGCCCCACTTTTTTTTCCACAGGCAGTAATATATTTAAGGAAATTTTAAAAATGTTATCGTCATTGCGACTCTTGTACGGAAGAAACATTTTAGCCCCACCACTTTTAGGCTTGCTCGGCGGGCCCTGTATACACGCGTACAATAGCTGTATGACTCTCAAGATCACCGAGAAAGTAGGTGACAGACGAATGACCTTTTCAACAATTTTGTCGTGACGCACTGACGTAATCGTATCCACTCTACAAAGCAATCTAGGATGACCTTGTAGCAGCACAGTAACCGTCAATAACTGCGATATTCGTCTTGTAGTGTTCATCCGCTGCAACAAGCTCTGGTTTTGGTTTATTATCTCGTAGTACTTGTTCATAAATCCAGTCTGTTTTCAACCTTTTAGTGACCAGGTTTATGTGGCTTAGATAACTACATGATGACTTGATGTTGCAAGATTTGTAGCAATCGTACAACGTGTCGCTGTGTGCCGTTTAGGCGCCAATTCTCTCTGAGCACCAATTCAGTTCTTGCTTTAACTCTCTCTACAGAATGACTTGAACAATGCGAAGAGGCAACTGGACCAGGTCAAGTAAGTATGATAGTAGTTCGTGTTATTATTGAAATCAATAAATACTTAGCTCGACAGGAAAATCTGAGCCCCTGACAGGATCTGACAGGAATCGAACCCAAGACCTTCCGGTTTCAGCATTTTCATGTTCGTAAATCTGGGAATATGGAGTAGAGGAGGGTGGAGGGAGGGGATCACTGCATCAGCCCGTTTTCAGTCCATATGCTTGCATCGCTGGCCAGGCTTAAAAAGGCTTTTCAGATGGTCATGTCATTGGAGCCTAAATATTATCGATGTATTTGCAAGGGATTGTGGGTGAAAAGTCATTCTAATTTAAAATGTATTTCTCAGTCTGATATCAGGCAGTGTTGATCGCAATAACGATACTCTAAAAGACCAACTCTTTGAAGCAATGAAGAAGAAAGAAAGTTCTGACGCCGAGATCAAGGCATTGAAAGTCCAACTAGGGATGGCGGAGGAGGCGCGCGATGGAGCCAGGAGAGATCTCATGGACGCTCATCGAAAGATACGCGAGGCGGAAGAGTCCAAGGAGTCGTTGAGGAAAGAGAATTTAAGTTTGAGAAGACAAACAAAGGACGAAGAACTGGAGAAGAGTTCGCTGGAGAAAACTGTCGAGAGTTTGAGGGACAAGGTGAGGCCTGGGCACTAGTGACGCAAGCAGAATAATTTGTACCATGGAAACGGACCCGACTCAAGTCTAAAAGTCGGGTCCGTACTCGGCTCTCAATCGACCACTACTCTAACCTGAGTTTCAGGCTCTCCCCCTCCTATCCCCCCTTCGGGCCTGAAACTCAGGTTACCACTACTCGGGATCCTTCGTGGTCGATCGGTACTTGGAAATCCTCAGTCGATCAGCACTCGGAAATTTCACAGTTTAAAAATCGGTCCAAATTTCTATTTTGCACACTTCATTTCAGGTCAAACAAGCCGAGAACGAAAAAATAGAAATAAAACGAGTATTAGAAGGAGTCGACAGTAAATATCGCGTGTGCGAAGAAGCGCGAACATCGTTCGCTAATGAGAATGAAGACATCAGATCGAGGTATAACGAAGTCGAAGCGGAACGTACTGAAATACGTCGTGAATTGCAAGAAGCGCTACGTCAAGTCAAACTACTCAGCGCTGAATGTCTCCAAGGCAAACGTGACGTCAATGACTTGAAAGAGAGGCTGGCGCAGGAAGAGGTGAGAAGAGAGGAGACTAGGTACGAGGCATACTCGATAAAACAGAGTATCATGAAACTTGATGCTGAAAGAGAGGAAAATAAACAGGATTTGGCCAAAGCGCAACGAAGGTAAGTGTTTAGATACCCAAATTTATGAGTCACTCACTCGATCGGAAATTGTGAACTTTTGAGCCGCAAACATTATTATCAATGTGGTCAGCAGTAATTAGATAGAATCCCCTAGGTACTTCCATATATGGTAGAGGACATTACAATGTGCCATAGAGTCATTTTCGAGTGGGAAGTAGTTACGGTACGGTTCGAGGGTTCGTGCGGTGACCGTGCCGTATCCAAGCATTCTGATTGGTTGAGCGATGATTTTGCGCGCTGTGATTGGTTGAATAGATATCTTCGATTCTGTACCGTGACCGTAACTCCGTACCGTAGGTTTCCCACTCACACGGAACCAACTCTATTTGAAGTACCTACCTAGAATCCCGAATGAGAAACCACTGTAATCTATTATCAGGTTTTCTACTTTTATATATGGAAAACACCCCTTTCTAATCAATGTGGGATGACTTGTGTAATTTACTCTATTGGTGTATTGGTGCCTCAGTGTATATTACTCGTTTTCATTCTTTTGACGTATTATTTGTGATTCAGAGTAAAAGAACTCGAAGACAAATTTGCCTCAAAAGAAAAGGACTACGTTGCGCAAATCGTTGAATTCAAACAATTCGAGGAAAGAGCAAAGAAAAGGATGAGAGACATGGAGGACAATCTAGAGAAGACAACATTTGAACGCGAGAACTACAAAGCTCAGCTATCAGGTATGGCGCAGTGAGTTCCTATCGTGTCATCCTCCTCCCTTTTGCCAGCGGTTCCTACTTCCGTCATCCTCCACCGATCACTTCATTCTCGATCTCTCTCCCTCCTTCCTTAGTTCGTTCCTTCCTTCCTTCCTTCCTTCCTTCCTTCCTTCCTTCCTTCCTTCCTTCCTTCCTTCCTTCCTTCCTTCCTTCCTTCCTTCCTTCCTTCCTTCCTTCCTTCCTTCCTTCCCTTCCTTCCTTCCTTCCTTCCTTCCTTCCTTCCTTTTTTGCTTCTTTCTTCCTTCCATCCTCCCTCCCTACAAACCTTCCTTTCTTCCTAACGATCCTCTCTTTGAATAACCATTTGTTCACGTTTCTTTAGGGAATGACGGGCGGATATGCGCCCTTGAGGCTCAGATTGGTCGACTAGAAGGAATCAAACTGGATGCTGAGTACAAACTAAGCAGATTGTATTCTGTTCTTAGACGTTCGCTCGGTATTAGGAACTATCCTCAATCTCCTGGCAGCCCAAAGAAACCGAGAAAGACTTTCCGATCTGTACAACAAAGAGAACTGTCCTCTTCTTCTGGTAATTATGATTTATACGGAATATAATCGATTATCTCTCGTAGATTTTATAGTAATCGAATAGTTTTCGGATCTTTTCTTATATTTATTTACCTTCTAAGCACCTCTTGCTATCGATCATCTCTCGGTGGTTCTGAGGTAATCGATAAGTAATCGGAAGTCCTCGATTAATCATCTCTGATTAATCGATGAACCCTTGGAACTTCCCGTTCGGTCGATCACCTTGCTCAGTGCTCGGAACTCAATCGACCACTACTCGGGATCCTTTCGTGGTCGATCGGCACTTGAAAATCCTCAGTCGATCTCTTTTTATGGTCATAAAGTAGCTCATCATACAATGTGTTAAATATTGTTCTATTTGTCCAACAGAGGAATCAATGGACGAGATCGACCCTGATAACGTCAGGGCTACACTAGGTGAACTGTTGCAAAACTTCCGCGAAGCCGAGAGAACACGAGACGAAGCAATAGCTCGAGTAGAAACGCTGCAGAGTATCGTGAGTGACATGGAGGAAGATCGCGCTGCTGCAGCCACTAGAATCAAGGACTTGCATGGAGAAATGAACTCGTTGAAGGAACAGAAAAAGCAATTTGAAGACCATTTCAGCTCATCACAGACTTCACTGACTCTTAAGGTAGGTTCTGCTATTGCTGTTGTTTGCCTTAAATAAATAAATAAGAAAATGTTTTTTTTGGGGGGAGCTGCTATAATCATCCTTCCTTACAGCTGGCAGCTGATTTACGCAGTACGCAGCTTAACGTGGCCGAGTCGAAGGCATATAAAGGCGCACTATGCAGCCACCATACGACCCATGTCTGACCACGGAGCACAGCTCAGATCGAAATATTGTTCCTTTTTATTGAGGGAGGGAAACCGGAGTACCCGAAGAAAAACCCTCGAATTGACCATGCACTACAGCGGTGAGAGGCGAGTGCTTGCTTGCTTGCTGCTTTGCTTGCTGCTTTGCTTGCTGCTTTGCTTGCTGCTTTTCTTGCTGCTTTGCTTGCTGCTTTGCTTGCTGCTTTGCTTGCTGCTTTGCTTGCTGCTTTGCTTGCTGCTTTGCTTGCTGCTTTGCTTGCTGCTTTGCTTGCTGCTTTGCTTGCTGCTTTGCTTGCTGCTTTGCTTGCTGCTTTGCTTGCTGCTTTGCTTGCTGCTTTGCTTGCTGCTTTGCTTGCTGCTTTGCTTGCTGCTTTGCTTGCTGCTTTGCTTGCTGCTTTGCTTGCTGCTTTGCTTGCTGCTTTGCTTGCTGCTTTGCTTGCTGCTTTGCTTGCTGCTTTGCTTGCTGCTTTGCTTGCTGCTTTGCTTGCTTTCCTCCGCGTTTGTTTACTCACTTATTCACTTACTTTCTTGTTTATTTGCTTGTTTCGTTGCTTTCTTACTTGCATACTGGCTGACTGGTTGGTGGACTTGCTTTCTTTTTGTGTTTATTTCTTTGTTTGTTTGTTTGTTCTTTTGTTGCTGGTTTATTTGTCAAAATAACGTTGCATTTTTCATGACAAAGTTGTTTTCTGTTTCCAGGAAGAAGCCATGCAAAAGCTCGAGCGTGACATCATCTCGACAACAGAAAAATTGCAAATGCTTGAAAGTTCTCTTTCGCTGTCAGAAAACGAGCGCCATGTTCTTCAAGACAAGATCCGGGACCTTCAAGATGCCGAGTCGAGGCTCCGTGATGCCTATAATGCATCGCGCGGCGAGTTGGAGTCTGCATCCGGGTATCGCAATAAATTAGAGCTGAAATTGACAGCTCTTGATGGCGAGTTTCAGCGAATGAAGAAGGTTTATGGAGATATTGAATTGGAGAATCGAGAAATTCGGGAACGTCTGTCCATTGTAATGAGAGAGAAACAGGTAGGGGGACTAGTAGAGTAACGATGTAGAGAGAAAATAGGTAAACTTACTAGATTAAGAAAGCATTTCAAAAACGTCCTTCGCTATGCTGACAAGACGCCGGTACTTTATCCCTGATGTCCCTGGTGTCCCTCTTGTACCTCATGTCCCCCATGTCCCTTATCCTTCATGTCCCTCTTGTACCTCATGTTCCTCCTGTCCCTTAGCCTTCATGTCCCTCTTGTACCTCATGTCCCTCGTGTCCCTCTTGTACTTCATGTCCCCCATACATTCCTAGCAATGTTTAATACATTAGACATTGTGTTTTCAGGATGTGGAAAACAACGTCGTCAATTTAGAGTTGATTCTGGAGAAGATGACTGCAGCTTTGTCAAAAGCTGAAAACGAAGAAGCGAGATTAAAAGACAAGATCCAGGCCCTCTCGATCTCACTAGCCGACAGCAACAGCAGCTCGCAAAACCTACAAGACAGAATTCAACAACTACAACGCTTTATCGACTCGTACGAGAACGACAAGAAAGTACGAAACGAAAAGATTTCTAAGATGAAGGAGTCTCTGAAAGATAATAAGAATGAAAACAGAGTTCTTCACGAGAAAGTCCACTTCTTTGAGCGCGCAGGCGAAGATTCTGATCTGCGATTCCGGGATTTTGAGAATCAGTTAAAACACATGAAGACCGTTGTGCATCAGAGGGAAGAAAGGGAGGAAGAGTTCGTGTCACGATTGCACGAGTGTGAAGAGGAGAACTCTCTCCTCAAGGAAGAGAATAATTCGTTAGTTAGAAATAATTCATCGTTCGAGGACGAGAAACGAGAGTTGGAAAGATCAAACATCCGCGTGGCAAAAGATGTCGCAGCGTTGAAGAAGACACTTGAACGATTACAGAAGGAAAGGCTTGGTTTTGAGGAATCGTTCTACGAGACGTCTCAAAAAAAAGACAAGTTGAATAAAACGCTGGAAGAATCGCAGAAAGAAAACCATCAGTTGAAAGACCAAGTGAGCACGTTGCACATGATTATACAAGAAATGGACGATAAACACAACCTGAAGTAAGTATAATAGCAGTAGTATTCATGGTGTGGGTTGGTAGATGGACGATAAACACAACCTGAAGTAAGTATAATAGCAGTAGTATTCATGGTGTGGGTTGGTAGATGGACGATAAACACAACCTGAAGTAAGTATAATAGCAGTAGTATTCATGGTGTGGGTTGGTAGATGGACGATAAACACAACCTGAAGTAAGTATAATAGCAGTAGTATTCATGGTGTGGGTTGGTAGATGGACGATAAACACAACCTGAAGTAAGTATAATAGCAGTAGTATTCATGGTGTGGGTTGGTAGATGGACGATAAACACAACCTGAAGTAAGTATAATAGCAGTAGTATTCATGGTGTGGGTTGGTAGATGGACGATAAACACAACTTGAAGTAAGTATAATAGCAGTAGTATTCATGGTGTGGGTTGGTAGATGGACGATAAAAACACAACCTGAACCTGAAGTAAGTATAATAGCAGTAGTATTCATGGTGTGGGTTGGTAGATGGACGATAAACACAACTTGAAGTAAGTATAATAGCAGTAGTATTCATGGTGTGGGTTGGTAGATGGACGATAAACACAACCTGAAGTAAGTATAATAGCAGTAGTATTCGTGGTGTGGGTTGGTAGATGGACGATAAACACAACCTGAAGTAAGTATAATAGCAGTAGTATTCGTGGTGTGGGTTGGTAGATGGACGATAAACACAACCTGAAGTAAGTATAATAGCAGTAGTATTCATGGTGTGGGTTGGTAGATGGACGATAAACACAACCTGAAGTAAGTATAATAGCAGTAGTATTCATGGTGTGGGTTGTTAAGGTAATGATGTTGATGATGGTGGTTGTTAAGGTAATGATGTTGATGATGGTGACGATTTATTTTTTGAAATTCATAGAATATTTCTTACTAACAAGTTGAATATAATATATACATATTTACATACCTATAACTATAACTTTTACATACATTATTTAACATTATTTTCAATTTATAGTAGTTCTGAACTCTGTTGTTGTTTTTTGATGGTGACGATAGTTGTGATGATGCTGATTATTATGATCACTATCATGCAGTTTTGGATTTAAAAGTTAATTTCTGTTGAGATTGTTTTAATCCTACCTTTACAGTCTTGCTGAAGTAACGAACCTTCATCGAGAACAGTTGGTACATGACGTAGGCAAAGCCCACACTATCGTCGAGAAGACTCAGCGGTCTTTCGAGAAAAAGGAAAAAAGGATGAAAGATAAAACTGCGAGTTTGGAGAAACAGGTTTGTCATCGACAGTGAATGAAAGAAAGAAAGAAAGAAAGAAAGAAAGAAAGAAAGAAAGAAAGAAAGAAAGAAAGAAAGAAAGAAAGAAAGAAAGAAAGAAAGAAAGAAAGAAAGAGAAGAATATAAGGAAAAAATAGCATTTGTTCGATGTGGACTGTGGACTGGTCGGTGTATGATAGGTAGATAGAGGATGGATGAGTTAGTATATGGTAATTTCCAATTGAGTAGTATGCTATAGTAGCGGTTAATTCCGTGTATGACGTCATGATGGTAACCATAGTAACATCCATTGTTTACTTTCTGTGTCGTGTAGGTTGCTGACTTGAAATTAGAATTGAAAGCAGAACGAAGTGAACGCGAGAGGCAAACGACCAAAGCCGCTGTGAAATCGGAAGAACTTCGTGAAGTTCGTACCTCACTCAACAAGTCACTTCGTACAGTCGGAGAAGATGCGAGCAACTTACGCACGATGCTCGGAAAGTCCCTTCGTAAAATCGATAAGTATACGGAAACTTCTCGGAAAGGCCCGCCGTTGACACCGTCAGATCTAGACACAGAGCAATCGAACGTCGACGAAGAAATACCGGAAGTAAATGGCGAACACTCTACGATTGTCTACCAATCACCAGCGAAGAACCATCGTCGGACGGCTTCGGCAAATTTACGAAGTCGGAGATCATTCGGAAAATCTCCTGAAAAAGATATCCATCAAAACGGTTCTGACGAAGTTCTTACGAATGGTCATTCGGACGCCGATCACTCTCCGACGCATCGATACCGAAGACCAAGAAAGTCCGTTAATTGAGTTTCTTGTGGTCGCCATCCTTTCTACAATGCGGGCTTGTGCTTCAGTACCACGAGTACCAGAAGCGCGCGTGGAGAGAGGAAGCCACAGAGAGATGGTATCCAGGGTAGAGCAGTAGATATGAACATATACGTAATTTATTTCCAATCTTGTTACTGGACAAGGTATAGAATTCAATTGTAACTAAGAAAGCTTTTCGGCTCCTAAATTTGTAATATATGAATAATCAATATATTAATAATAATCATCATCATCAATATGTAAGATAGAAATTAATAGGTACTTCATTATAACCAGAGAATGTACCGTCCAGACCAAATCCACCATACAGACATACAGAACAAGATGGCGGTTGTAAATTTTTCAATCAGTACCACTCACACTTTCTGACACGTTCGCATAACTGAAAACAGGTAACAGCTTCACACTCTGTTCTAAAGTTTATAGTGGTTTATGCGCGCAAAGGATTGTGGTAAAATGTACTGGTCCGCCATCTTGTTCTGTACAGACAATTTTGAAAACCTATAAAGTTTCATTACTTATGGTTTTTATAAAGGATTCTCCGCTAAACGCTGTCTTTGACCAAGCGATTTTCGACCGAAACAAACCCTGGGAGTTCTCACTCCAAAAACATTTTAATTGTGAAAATTGTCCATTGAAATCATGCAATTATATTTTTGAGTGTCGAGTTTATGCATGAGTGTTCAGTTAATGCGTTAAATGATTCACCAATAAAAACACACATGAATAATAATAACATATCTTGCGGTTTTACGGTTTTACGTTTCACTGTTTTTCCTACTGGCATAACTAAATGCGTGCTTGTTTTCCCTTCCTTAGATTTCTCTCCTTTTATGTTTTTTATCCTTTTTTCCCCCTTTATTTATTTTTCTCCAGTTTTCTTTTTTCCTATTTATATGTCTTGACCTTCATGTCAATCATACCAACAAACCTGACACGTATTTATCGCCTTATCCCTCATTGGCTGATGAGTATTAGGTGCAAACATATCCAGTAGTATTTGTGTACTTTGCCTATAAACATTAGTTCCTTTGTAGCTAAGCTACGACGTTATTCCTACCACAAGTTCAAACAGACAAACAGAACTCTAAAGTGTCGGGAAAACAGTTACATAACGGCGTGCTAACGTGGAAGGAAATGTGATATTGAATTTTGATATTGGTTTCTTGGAGGAAGAATTAATTAAGCGGTAGTTTCCGCAGGGAATTTAGTCGGGCACTGATCGAACTGACAAGGATTAGCTGATTAACGTCAACAACCATCAAGATCTAGAGGTGGAAATTTGGAGTAAAATGTCGAAGATAATTGTTACGAACGATTCTAATGTATCGAAGGAACACAACGGGAATCAAGTCGCTAAGGAAACACAACAAGATCAAACGTTTAAGTTACCACCGATAGACAGCCACAACACTGCAAACTCTAAACTTCAGAGTCTTCAATACAGTGAAGGTTTGTGTGATTATACTGATAGTTATAAAAGCGATGTGAGTTGGTTCAGTGCGGGGTTCAGTACAAGGGATTCTCCATCGTTATTGAATACATGGGACACCGATGATGATTGCGTTTATATTGTCTTACACGATGAAGTAGTTAGTGAACTTAAACACTTGGCCGTGACTCTAGGGATTGATAACCAGCTCAACGGAAAGCGTCAGGTGAACTACAGAGCAGCAAACTTGAGATGGAATCCAGTGAAGGAGAGTGTCGTTCAACAATGGTGGAAACACAGCAAGAAATGGACGAAACACAACGAAGAAGAAAGCAGACAACTTTACCCGAGACCTGAGAAGCGAACTAAACAGTCCACCAGACAACACGATAATTCAAACTCTAAAAAAAGCAAAAGGAAGAACAATCCCGTAGTGATCCCGGGTATCGGGTGCTCGTATAGACTCCCTGTAATCAAAAGACCACCGGTGAAGTAGATAGGGGTATGGTTCCTAGGGAGGGGGAGGGCGAGCGCATCTTTTGACTCGGCTCACTTCAATAAATAGAGGTTATAGTTGGTTAAGCATCTAATACGGCTGTGTATTTTGACGAGTCATTTGGTATAAGGCGAGCCAAAATACATGACGAGTTAAAATTCACAGCCGTATTAGATGCTTAACCGACTAATAAGTTGTTTATTATATTTTTGTCAAAGAAACTAGCTATTTTGGTGAAAGAAAAACAACAAATTACAGTGAAATTTCTGTACGAGCGCGCGCTAGCCAAAACTATCAATTTCTCGCACGCTGATTGGTTAATTTTCATCACACGATTCTGCATGAATGATTGGAAAGCCAGTTTGAAGTAACTACCCAAAATATGGTCCCATATTTCGCGCGTTCTTGTGCATATTTCGTGCGTTCTTTGACAAAAAATATAATAATACAATGTTCTTGTCATTCACTTCCAGTTTTAACAACAGACTCAGGGTTTGGAGGTCCGGGCGGCAACGCCCCCACCTAAATTATGGTGAGTCACCCTCCCGGTCTAGAGTGAAAGTAGACTGCACGTAGGACTTCCAGTTTTTTAATGTTCTAAAAATGCTGTTGAAGTACAAATGTGATTTCCAATTATTTTATATAAGTTTAAAATTGAATTAATTAACTGTCTAGAATTTATTCTTTCGGCTCGTTAGATTGAACATCGTGATACATGTGTCCTTCAATAAGGGCTTCGAACCATAGAATCATCAGTAGTAGTTGTGACTGAAGAAACAAGAATATATAATTATGTTATTTTCGTGAAGTAAATGTTTTAAAAGTAATCGAATAATTTTTTGTTAGTTTTAAAAATTATTCGAGTTTTTCATAGTTACAGCCTATAATAGATTCCTCCTTTCTGGTTTCCTCTCCTTTTTCCCTTTGTTTGTTTGTTTGTTTGTTTGTTTGTTTGTTTGTTTGTTTCATTCATTCATTTGTTTTTCCTATTTTTCTCTCCCACTTTCTCTTTCCCCCTTTCTCTTTTGTGTTAATGATTTCTTTTAGTACTCTAATCAATTTAAATCTGACTAAAAGAAGGTGTAACATTACCTTGATGTTGGCCATTCACCAACTACAATGAAATTAAAAACAAATGAATTAAAAACTGGCAGAAGTTGAATGAATGGATGCATGAACGAACAAACATATTAATGAATGGGTGAACGAACGAACTAATGGATGGATGGATGGATGAACGAACAAATGGATGGATGGATGGATGGATGAACGAACAAATGGATGGATGGATGGATGGATGAAGGAACAAACAAATTTTAATTTAAAATCAATAATGCCGATGGTTAAATGAATGATTGATTAAACGAACGAACGAACATTTTCAGCCTTAACCTCGGGTTGTCATAGTTTTACTAAAAGTTGTTTTTAGATTATGCGGACGTCTGGGGAAACACACCTGTGTGTGTACGTCACGGGCTGCGGGCCAAAGGAAATGTAAAAGTACTAGCTCATTGTCGATGAAAACGACTTCAAAGCCGGCAAATGGACATATTTCCGAGATGAATCAGAAGGAAATGAATTCCAATTCAAGTAGGCCGGAAATGCTTCCATAGGCGTCCGCATGATTAAGAGGTCACCCTAGCTCTATAATTTCACTCAAATTCCCGGAAATCGGTCCCTGCATACTTACTGTAAACTTGACCTTTATTAAGCGGTCACCTCTATTAAGCGGTCGGTTGGCTATTTCCCGAGGGTGACCGCTTAATAGAGGTTTGACTGTAGCCCAGATAATTACAGTACATACCTACAACAGTGAATTTACAAGTGTACGCATTGCCGTGTCTGCATGTCAAGATCTTTTGATCCCAAATAGTGCCCGGTGCGCAGGGCATCACCACAGGAATCCCGTTACTACACTGGATGAATGACGAGCAATGATGTGGATTAACGTAATATTCCACCTTGTTACTGTATTGTGAACACGGGTTGGGTATATGTCGTCTGTACCTGGGGATATAACCTGAAAAAGGACGATAAGAGCAAGAAAGTAAAACGACCTGCTGCAAAAAAAAACTTAAAATGAAAAGGAGAATCAATCGCGACGGGGTTCGGCTGAAAAACCACCAAAAGCAAAGAAAACTTCAACAAAATTTATATTAATATTAAATAGAAACAAACCGTAAAATGTATAATGTTAAAGATGCTGTAATCAGGGACAATTTTTCGAATCAATGGTTTCTGAGCCAACTGAATATTTGGATACAAAATGTAACGAGGAGAAGTGTTTTCAGAATGCCATCCCTCTTCGCAAAATTATAACAAACACAACCATAATTGCCAAGGGCTGCTTTTGCCTGCGCTATGTTTACTGGGCAGCAATAAGTGACTCACAAGCCAGTATTTGAACCATAATGGCTATTGGCTAAGACTAGCCCAAAACCGCTATATTAATAAACTAGCTCTATAAAGTGTTTACTCTGAATATATAATTTTCTCAAAGAATGGTCTCCTAAGGCACCCCGCACCGAACCAACCGGCCTTAGTCGAACTGCAACTATTTATTATACATGTTTGTTTTCGATTATTTAAATAATTTTATTATTAGAGATGATTGTAATCTTGAAGGACCTACCGTCGATTAATATATATATATATATTTTTGATAAATAAAGTTATATTATTTATTATCTATCTCTATCATCAGAGCAAGAGTAAAAAAAAAGGTGTTTACATGTATGTTCCCTACTGAACGCGCGCATTTCTGGACAGCGAGACTTAACTTGACTATGTCATTGTGCGTTTTGACTGTAAGACAATCCCGACTCACCTGCATCAGCAAAGACGGCAAGGGCTCCAAGCAGGGCAGCGCAGATCAGCATGGAAGTCTTCATTTTACTCTGTGAACTTAGTACTTTCTGTTCTGGGTATCTACCTTCTATGTAGGTCTGATCGAAGAATAACTCTACTGTGTCTAAATAGCTCGTTTATATAACTATTAGTGCCTCCCGCCATGCATGTAATGACGACAATCCGGCCGGCCATCGTTAAAATTTACCAAGTACGCGGAAACCACGGAAACCAACGGTCCTTACGCAAATCAACAGCTCTTCAAGTGTTCTCGTGAGTGTTTCAGTTTATCAGAGCATAGAATGAATAATAATATAATAATAAGTAAGTTTTTATATAGCGCATTCCACGTTGTCTCAATGCAGTTACAACCGATATGGATGGAGGACTTTTTTCGGGCTGCATATGAAAGGCGCCCAAGGCAGCCGAGCAGCTAACAATCATCAGAGGAGTTAGTATGTTAGTGTGTTATGCCTCCAATTTGAACATGGCAAAGCGATTTCTAGTGCGTTAATATAAGGCAACTACAATGTATTTATTTATCCTGTATGAGGCGTCATTCACGTTAGCCAGTGAAATTTCACCATAGAAATCCAAAATGGCTACCGCTCTTTTTTATTTTATTTTATTTTATACCGCTTCTTTGATTTATATGACGTATATTTGACTAAAGATTTCATCTCTAGAACTTTCTAAAGTTTAATTTACCATAAAAACAATCAATGTGTTTCTATAGTTCACTTTATTGTACCTGCCATTTTCATCCCTTTAATTACTGTGGGGGAGGGGGGTGTGGCGGATATGAAGGCTTGTGTTTATTATAATAGAATCTATTTCTGTCTACATCGACTAATTTCATTGACGACGGTAATTAATATTGTTACCGAGCATAAAGACATTATTACGTCAATTAGGCAATCAATTCATTAATAACTGTCAAACTCACTCAATAACAAAATCAAATATAAAACTGTAGCTAAATATGGTAAATATAACATATTCTGAATAGTTGAAGGTCAAGTTTATGTCAATAATAATAATAATAATAATAATATAATAATAATAATAATAATAATAATAATAAAATAATAATAATAATAAATAATAAAATAATAATAATAATATAATAATTTTTCAAATGTTCGAGCTTTCAATTCGGCACTGATTTGGTACAAGTTGACATTAAAAAAATCAATAATCAATATATAAATAAAAGTAAGAAAAGAAAAAAAGAAAAAAAAAGTGCCCCGGCTGGGATTCGAACTCGCGCCCCCAAGTTTAAAATGAAAGAATGCCGGGAATTTTTCCAAAAAAAGACCATACACCCAGACATTATGCTGAGTCACCGTATGTTACGTATAGGATGAAGATTTCGGCCTCATCCGCGCTATCGGGCATTACACCAATCAGCTTAGTGATCAAAGAGGGAGGGAACAGTCGGATCCTAGTCCCACTAAATAACTGCCCCGCACCACTAGGCTATCGTGCACGCTTATTGATTTGGAGCACAAAATAACCTAGTGTATCTTGTGAATGGACTGTCTATTGTTGTGCAAATTACTATGGTCCCGTGGCTCGTGTCGATAATGCGCTGCGCTCGAATCCTCGACTCCTCGACTCCTCGACTCCTCGACTTACTCTTTTCTTTTTTTTTTCTTTGAATTTTTTCTTTCTTTTTTAAATATGCAGTATTTTTCTTAACAGATTATATTCGATTTGCTTATAATAATAAAATATATTATATAATTATTGTTATTTTTTTAAATATAATATAAAATCAAAATTTTGGAAAAAATCAACTCTTGAGGTAAAATTAAAACTTCCGAACTTTGAAGAGAGCACTGATAACAAAAGAAAAAAAAAACTATTTTTACAACAACTATTTTTAAAAGATGATTTTCAGCCGCATGCAAGTGTTCGGGTTTTAACACAGGAATCCCAAATCACCACGACTTGTCTTTTAACGCATTTTTCTTTTATTTATTTAGTTTTTCGAAAATGAAACAACTTTTACCTGAAACCTTGGATAGACCTTTAACGTGTGGATGAAAAATATTTCAGAAATTGTGCTTATTTGTGGTATAATAAACTCGGGGCTTGAAACGAAAACAAAAAAGCAGTTTTCGATCGACTTTGCTCAAAATTGCCGCAAATTTTTTAATTACTTTCTTTCTAATCAGAACAAATATCGTCAGAAATCATAGATTCGTGGCTACATGTATCTGTATTTTACGTCGAGCCGTGTCATACATTTATACACTTGTGAGATCAAAACAAATGACACGATACATCGCCGGGAGAGGCACATCACTCCAGCTAAGCTAACTGATAAACAGTACATCTACCGTAAAACAATCTATGAAAACAAAATAAGAATAAAATGAGTTAGTGCCAGTTGAACCCATCAAGTTTATTACTACATTTACTCATGAACTGATATATTGAACGTTTTATTACATTAATTACTGCCCAATGAATTGAAAATTTGAATTTCATATCTGACTATCAGTTGAAAATAGTTTATAATTATTTATTCTAAAATTAAAATCATCATTCTTTTATTAAGATTTCTATGAATGACTGCTGGGCGTCTGTTTCCCTTTCTCAATATTCCTCTCTTTTTTAATTAAATCTTATTTACTTTCGAATACAAACGACAGAATATGTGCTCCGACAACCTGTCCTCTTATTGATTCTCAGACTGAATACTGGTTTCAATAAGCGAATCACTTTATGTCGACAGGTTTGGAGAGCAAATTATAATCCGGCTATGAATACGTATTCAGCGCTCATCCACTGCTGTATGGGACATGTAGTTGTACTTTCAGCACCTGCAGTTCGAGGATAAATTGGCAAGGTGTAGTACAGTTATTGACTTTCAATTTTGCCCATCTTGAAATCGGGAATTTGGGAAAAATGGAGACGAAACGGTGAGAATCAGAAGGACTGAGGAACGGACGGGAAGCTACAAGTAAACGTCAATGGCATGTTGCAGAACCTTGTGGACGTACCAAGGCATCACTACGGAGAGATCATTAGTAACTCTCCTTTCTATTAAACAACAACACAAGGCACGCTCGTGCGAGTACGTAACTGAAAACTGCAGAAATTTCAGTCGAAATGGAAGAAATTGATTCAATATTTTCAGCGAAAAAACGAACTACAAACGACACAAAAAGGCTGTTTATTTTCTCCAACACAGAAAAACGCTTCAGTCGCGGTAAAAAAGCATCTTTTTTTGACGAATTAATTATGCCTACAATCGAAATGATGACTATACAATGTCGTGAGAAAAA
>JAUJYZ010000479.1:85000-110000 GCA_033675265.1 Actinostola sp. cb2023 | reverse complement strand
TGGAAAGAAAAAGCAAACAACGAAAATAAAAATTGTACAAGAAATATCGAGCTCCCAATGAACTGTGCAAATAGACTCGTTGCGAAGGAAGGTGTACTCCGACCAGCCCACAACTGGAAGGAGTGAGATAAGGAGCGAGTGAGCCCATATATAGAGAATCATTCCTACTGCTGTTCTTTTGGTCATGTGTGAGGTGTATCTCAAAGGATGTATGATCGCGATATAACGATCTATTGAGACTGCGGCGAGTGTCAGTATCGACGCAACGCAAAACAACGAGTTTGCCATTCCGTTGATGTTGCACCACGCATGCCCAAATATCCACTCGTACGTAACTGAGGACACCAGCGTAAAAGGCATACCAGTCAAAGAAAGTAGCAGATCTGCACACGCTAAGTTGACCACAAACGCGTTGGTTACTGTTTGTAAAGTCTTATCGATGTAAATCGCTAGTAGGATCATAATATTACCAAGAAAACCTGACAGCAGTATCAGACACATACTTGCAGCTTGGATGGCTATTTCGGCCGCGTTACGGGGATCTGCTGGTACGGAGAACGTGGTGTTTTCATGGTTGACAAAGTCAGTATGATTTTCTACAGCCATGTGAGGACATGGAACTCCTATAAGCTCTCCAGCATCACCCTATCTTAAGTATTCGAAGTTGACACGTTGACAGGTTCTAACGATTTGACGGCATTTGTCTGCATAAATTATGTCAACCATTGTTACAGAATGAATTAAAGAAAACAAAAACACAACTGCAAAGATTAAGTCATCAGTTCCTTTGAAAAGCTTTAAAACTGCCATGACATGCTTCCCTGAACTCTAGAGAAGAAGTTTATTAAATATTTCTCATGTATAATCTAGTAGAATGTATCTATGTAAGGTCTGTAAGGTCTGTGTGGGTTCTTTTCGTGTTTCGATATTAGTGTTAAACGGTGACTTCGTAATTTCCGTTGTATTCTGTGATCAAGTCACCTGTGCGCAGTAAGGTTCTTCCTCCAAAGATCACCATTCTGATAAACCACTGGTGAATATTCAGTCCACGTCTTTGAAATTCTTACTACTTTTTCTGTTACCGTACGTAACGTTTTCACTTCAACTATTACTATTCCAGTCTGCAAGAGTGTCACATAGCTTAGTTAATCATACTATTGCAAAGAACATTCAAATCGCTATCCGTAGTGTTAATAAAACTCTTGTTTGTTGTAAAGCTATTGACGTTATTATAACCGTCGCTTTGTCTTGGTTGTTCAACTCATCAACGAATGGGTTCCTGTTCCAATGCATTTCATAACCTTCCAGTTACAATTACGATATGAAAATATGTCAATCAGATTACGAGGTAATCTTTAAAGTTTCATAAAGGGAAAATTTTTCGGATTATTATTATTATTGTTCAATTTCCTCCCGACTTGTATATTACTATATCGTATTCACGATTATTATGCAGACATAGTACTCTAGAGACGTCCACCTACGTCATCAGTTTTTTCGTAACCTTTCCGATTTCAAAACGTTGCCACATCACCTTTGCGGGTTCACCGACTACAATTCTGTTCTCAAGCATTTGATAATTATTAAGATGACTTTGTCGTTGTGTGTTTTTATGCTTTAAAAAAATATAACTTCAAATGTATTCTATAAAAAGAAAATTAGATACTGAAATAGTTTAATTTATATGACGTCAACTGGAAGCTAGTTTTACGTTTTAGAACTCAGCCCAGCTACTATAAATTTTTTTTTACCTCTCTTAATTTTGATGTAATTTCTTCATAATGTATATTATTGTAAGTTGTATATTATTTATATATATAGTTTTATATAGTTTTGTAGCTTCAGAGGGCCACTTGTTTGTTAGCACTGCTATTTGTTTGTCACCCTCTTTTAAATAAAGACTATTATTATTATTATTATTATTATTATTATTATTATTATTATTATTATTATTATTATTATTATTATTATTATTATTATTATTATTATTATTTTATTTTTTTTTTATCTCTATTATTATTATTATTTGTTTTATTAGAATAAAGTTATTATTATTATTATTATTATTATTATTATTATTATTATTATTATTATTATTTTATTTTATTATTATCATTATTATTATTATTATTATTATTATTATTATTATTATTAAATACTTACTGAGAGTCGAGGAAAACAACGAAGAATTCTGACAAAAGAAGAAGAAAATAGCAAAAAACTAAAGTGGGGAAATGCAAGACCTTGGAGTTCCCAGTCATGCACCGCGCGCTTCTTAACAAATGCACCTAGGCTGTGTAGGAAACTGGAAGGAAAGAGTCTTCTTTCTAAGTTCTCTGTCCCTCTCCTGCATTCTTCCCCCACAAAAAAATACGCAAAAACAAGACAGAAAAAAGATCCCCACCTACGCGTTCTATTTTACGTGGATTGTTTCGTGGATGGTTTAGACCTTCTACAAGGTTGCCTTGGCGACAACACAGCGTGACAAAGGATTAACACGAGCTCTTTAAAGCTTCATTCAAACTCAGTAAAAAATAAATCGTAACTTTTAAAAACAATTTTGAAGTCATTAATATTTTATTGTTTTTCAAAGAGCAAAGTTGGCTACGAGTGAGTGTCACTGCGAACAGCTGCCTCATAGACTAAGTCAAACAAGAATTTGTAAGACGTTGCTGACGTCGGGAAAATTGCCTTTGATTACAAACTATTACTACTCAAAGGTAAGATAGGTGTCGATGCTGCATGGAAGCGAAAAGCCTTAGAAAAATATTTGTTTTTCATGACGAAAGTAGAGAAAAGAATGACGAACAAACATCGATGTTTAGTTTGCAATTTATCGTCAATTTTTGAGAGGATTAGAATGTAAACATTTCAACATTTACTGGTGACAGTTTTGGACTGAAAATCAGAAAAAACTGAGTGGACATCTGCGGTTTCAATTTAAAAACCCCTTTTTGAAACTGAACTTGAGGCTCAAAATTTCATTGAAATGAAACATTTTTATGCTCAGAATAAGTAATTATATTTTTCTAAAACTTTGTCAAATTGAAATATACTTTTTTACCTGTTAATTCAGAAAATTAGAAAACAATTATAGGTTCCCGACCAAAATGCGAGGGTTTGCCTAAATACTAAACTAGGAAGATTCCAGAATATTGGACCACAGGTTGTCATGGTATCTCAGCGGTATTCGTGTGCGCGCGTGCACATTGCGCTCTAAAATATCTTGAAACTTTGTTTTCCGTTTCATAAACAGCCGTCAAAATGCTCTGGTTATTTTTGGTCCTAATCTTGTTACCCTGGCAACTAGTGCCAGGTAACCAAGCCCCATGCATGGAGACGTATTCATCCACCGATCGCATCCTCTTTAACCACGTGATCGATACTATGTCAACACCAGACGGGTTCCTGACATGTCTGAAGAAATGCAGGGACTCCACTGACTGCAAGAGCCTCAATGTCCTGTTTGATTACAGCGTATGTCAGCTGAACAATGTCACTCACTGCTCACATCCAGGCGACATGGGAGCGAGGCATGACAGTTCGTACACGATTAATACTAAGTACATCAAAGGTATGTCGTAAGAAAAGCAAATTTTCTTCTAATATAACGTGAAAATCATGTCGGAATCGCGAACATTGTCCGAACAGCCGAGGGTCTCTTTGAGATATTGATTGGTCAGTTAATCGTTGTGCGGTTTGAAGGATATTTTATCCGTTTGCACGTGACGTCATGGCGGCCATGTTGGATCCCGATAATAAAGTATTCCTCATTAGCTTCTCTTGTTTGTACCACCAACATGGCCGCTGCGTCTTTTTACTTTAAATCTCCAGGGATCGATTGCAACCCAGCAATAGCTGTACAAACGGACGCACTATAGTACTAATAATAACATAGTAATGCAGGATTTTTGCCTTTTAGAATGTCCTTGAACCAAGCAACCAAGCTACGAATGCACACAAGACGCTTTGAGCCAACTCAGACTGACAGACACACCACAATAACATATGCTTGTTCCTGTCCCAAGTTACAGCTGTCTATATTCTCAGGCCCAGTCTTGACTGTCATGACTTCAGTATTTAGTATAGCAGATTGCTTTTGATCCAGTCTGTGCATAACATAACATAACGCATGACTTTTCAGACACGATCTCAAGACTAACCGAAAATATCAAGCCTCCAAAAACTGAACATTTTTGGGAGTTTTGATCTCTAGACGTTTACAGTCAACAAACGTTTTGAGACTTTCAACTGAAACGTACCCGTCTACGCACTCAACGAGCCTTTCTTCGTGTTACAACAGTAATCAGCACTCATTTAAGGCTACACATCCATGTACCCTCTTTTTCTCCCCTTAAAAGAAGGGAAATTGCTTAATTAAAAAAACTCTTGTTTCACAATTTTACCAACTGATGTAGTAAGAGTAGAGATGTCTATTTTAGGGGGGGCATTGGGGTTTGCGGTGTTGTGATGTTGGGCAATGTTTATTGCGGTGTTGCGGTGAAAAAAATAAACATTGCGGTGTTGCGGTGATCGTAAATCCTGCGGGATGCGGTGTTTGTGTTTCTAAACCTACGGTGTTCGGTGAAGCGATATATTACTTGCGAAGTTGCGGTGTCAAACCCTTTTTTTCGTTTTGGTCAGTTTTCGGGTTTTTTTCGTGATGCGGTGTTTTCGGAATTTTTTTGCGGTGTTGCTGTGTTCAGAACCCCCCAATGTCCCCCTCTATTTTTGCCCTGGAAAAAAAATAGAACGCGTTGTCTTTGACATAACCACGTATCTAAGTTTTTGTAATAATCCACGTAAGAACTACCGTACTGAACGCAATGCACGATGGGATGTATATATTTCTCATTGGCTAGTAAAAACTAGCGCTTTTTTAGATATCAGTCTGTTATACAGTTCACGTGGTCTTAAACAACAAATCGTAAATAAAATTGCCAATAATTTGTCCGACTTTTTTAGATATCAAGTTTGTCTGTTATACAGTGGCATCACGTGACAGTCCTATAAAACAAATCGTACGTGCGGAACCTAGTGAAATAAGCGCAATTACTATTGTCTAGCGGTTCCGGATTGCATGGTTAGATATCAAACATTTTCATTAAATAACCGAAATAATTGATTAAGTTTATTTTTACATTGAATGATTATTGTGTCATCGCGTAGCATAGGGTGTTTTTTGACCATATGTGATAACATAGAGTCATTGCCGAAGAACAATGAAAGTTATCGTAGTTCTTGCAAGGATGGTTATTTCATAATTTAGTTTATTATTATTATTATTATTATTATTATTATTATTATTATTATTATTATTATTATTATTTATTTATATTCAAATTATAGTCAGTCTCAATAACGGTTGTTCATGGCATTCTGTCACGTATTTCAGTAATATAAACACAAAATTCTGCTTCATTATTTAGGGCCAAAAGAAATTTCTAAATTGCATCTGTATCACAGTGAATGAAACTGTAAATCATATTTATTTTATACAGGGCTCTTTTTAAACTAGCCCTAGGCTAATCTGGATGTTCCTGTTTATAAAATATTTAAAACGTCTAAAAAAGTAAATATAATAATTACATCATCATCATAATCATAATCTTGACGGAGTTCATATGTGGATGCGGCGAGATCATTTCACATGATTTTGTGAGCCATCATCAGCACACACTCATCATCGATTTTAATAAGTATAATAATAATAATAATAATAATAATAATATTGCTAAGCATTATCGGGGTCATATTCGAACATTTGTTTTGAGTTATATTCTCCATCATCAGTTTCATTTCTATACATATATCATAGTTCTTATCAATAATAATACTGAATAAATAATAATAATAATGAGGCTAATAATAATAATAATAATAATAATAATAATAATATATTTGTATAATAATATCATAATAAAACTCGGCTTAAATAGTGCGTATACCTGAGTGCGATGATATAGCTTCTGTATAGGGCGTGTTACCATTATTAAGCAGACCAAACTTGGGTTAATGATGTAACTTCAAGAAAAACATCCAAATGTGGGATGCAACAATAATAATAATAATAAATATAATAATAAAAGTATTATTATTAATAATTTATAAATAGTACTATAAATAGTACAATAGTGCTATTTCGTTATGCATAGTGGTGTTTTTTAGACCATCTAAATTGCCGTCCGATGAAACTCCCAGTAATGCGCACAAGGGACAGCTGTATATTAATACATACGGAAAGCAAACTCGCAGCCTTCATGATAGTTTTATTATTATTATTATTTTAGAGAATTTTTACTCATGATTTAAATTCAAACATGATTTTTACCATGATTTTTTTGTTCTTATTTTATATATCACCCAGTTGTAAAACGCGCTGGGTTCAAGATTTAGTGCGTTAGAACCTTTTTTATTATTATTATTATTATTATTATTATTATTATTATTATTATTATTATTATTATTATTATTATTATTATATTATTATTATTATTTATTTTATATATAAGATAGGATAAATAATATTTTTATATCTTTATTTATTTATTATCTTTTTTATATTATATATTGCTTATATTATTTATTATTATTGTTTGTATTCTATATCATTAGTTATTATTATTATTTTAAATTATTATTATTTTTTATCTATTTTTCTATTCTCATTTGTATTTGTTTTGAAGAATAAAGTTATTTATTATTTTTTATTATTATTTATTATTATTATTTTTTATTATTTTATTATTATTTTTATTATTTATTATTATTATTATTTATTATTATTATTATTATTTATTATTATTATTATTATTATTATTATTATATTATTATTATTTTATTATTACAAATTTTACGAGGAGGACCTAACTTCTTAGGTATATGGATCTTTCGTACTTCGAAAATATCTCAGTACTTTGATTTTGTTTCCGGACCATTATTGATTGGTTTTCTTCGTTCGTATCTCGGTCGGACAATCCGAAATTAACTTCGTTTCTGTCTCGGAAATAAATCAAAAGTTGTCACACAAGTTGTGGTATCTTTTAACCGAGTCAAACAAACACCATTTGAATACATGTTTTTGCCCAAGAAACTAATTTCGTGTTTTTTCAATGGGTTTGTGTCTTGGAGGATTACACGGCTCAATGGAGCATTTTACACGATATCAAAGCATTTGTATACCAGATGACGAAACCAACAATCTCATTGGCTCGGCATCACTTCTAATCAGTAATTAACTTCGTAATTAACTAGGGGCTGCTTCGAGACCATTCAAGCCTTTTTGTTGTCGTCTTTGGAGTGTAAAATCATCAAATGATATGTGTAACTTTTGACAGGAACAGAGAAAGTCATAGCATATAGAAAAGTCATAGCACCTGAGAAAGTCCAGGAAACATTACAGAATGGCAGTGCTAGGGCTGGACCAGTCGGGAGCGTCTAAGGAACTTTTAAAGCTCAAGTCAAAGTATTCAACGAAGCTGCCATTGGTTGAATCTCCTGCTTTGATTCTTCCAAAACACGACAGTACTATCAACACAACACCTCTACCAAAGTATGGAAGACCAAGTATCGATATTCTACAAAGTTTAAGACCATTTTTTAGACATTCAGTCACGGTTCAATTGCTTAAAGAAAAGTCCACAGTGGATGAGCAGTGTTTTAAACTAGTGCGAGAAATAGACGGTGAGTTGATTAGCATTGGTGATCCAAGACAATTATATCGAAGGTACGAACACACTGTATCTTTCAATAGAATTAACCTGACAAGACGAACGTTCCCATACATCAATGAACGTCCCTCAACAGATAGACAAGCTAGCCCGTGTAAGAGTGTGTTCACTATGCGCTCACTGGCAAGAGTCGAAACTTCATCGCCACCGATTTTAACACGGCGCCGGGTAAACTACAGCGCCATAGAGAACAGAGTTAGTGAGCGAAACAATTGCTGTTTGCCGAAGCAGGAAGAATGTAAAAAGATCATTGCAAGTCCAACAAAGCAGACAAGAGTTCTTAGTAATCGTAAAACTGTTGAATTCGACGATCCAAGTTTGTCGGAGTTTTCGAATCTATTGATTAGCGATATGGATGAACGCTTATCGCTTTCTCTGACCGAAGCAAGAAGACTACAGACTCCGTTTTTCATGCGTGATCACGCAACAACGTGTAACCGCGTGCTACTATCCCGTGGTCATAACGAACCATCGATGAGCCCCGATTTTATGAGCCCGCAAGTCATTAAAATTACTCCGCAAAGAAAAGAGCCAGCGGTTCGTAGACACGTGACTAAAAAGGAATGTAAAAGAAGGAATAGATCGCATCTCGCGTTTGCCCCGCCTCCATCGCCTGCGATCTCGTCCAAATACGCTCTACTATCTGATTATGGTTCCTATCTAAAGCCTAAAAACCTCCCTTTGCTAGAATAAGAAACTTTACAAGAGGCTGCTTTGACTTTGAGTCAGACACACAATATGGTGCAATAGTGAAGTATGGTTCACTGTAAATACTGTTTGATGTCTTTTTATACAAAGAGTTTGAGCCTGTATTGTACACAGCGCTTATGTTCCGAAATAGCGCGCGCGTTTTAGAAATTGATGATGATGGTTAATATAATTATTAAAAGTTAAATAATCATAATGAATGCGTTTTAGCATGTAGTCGTATAGAATCTGAACCTTTGAATCACAGCCATTAGATGCCGGAAAGGTTGGAATAATATGAGTATGGTGCAGACAAAGTGCAGTACATTTTGACCGTTTTTTCGTTAATTGAAGGCGTATATTTTGCTTCAGTGTTCAGCCGAATCTACACGAGCAAATTTTCCTTGACAAGTTTTCCTTGACAAGGAAGTCTTGCTCGTGTATATATAGACGACAAAAACATCGCCAATTTTTTCTTGTCAAGAAAAACTTGCTCGTGTAGATGACAAAAAATTGTTAATTTTTTCTTGTCAAGAAAAACTTGTTCGTGTAGATGCGGCTTTATTCTAAATAATCGTGAATTCAATCAGTCCAATAGAACTGTGAGGCACGGAAGAGTTATTCAAACCATACATGAATCAACGTTTACTTTCGTAAACAGGAAACTTAGTACATTCATAATCTACGATGTATGTTTTATCGTTCTTTGTGTAAGAAAAAGCGTTCACATGACCGATCATCGACTGTTTCGGTTTAACTCTTACTGCAGGTGCAGCGTATTGATTGGAGTTTGAGTATCACTAGTCCAGGGCTGTACACAGCATAGGGCCAGGGGGGGGGGGTCAGTCCCCCCCCCCCCCCCCTAGCAAGGCGAAAAAGATACCAAAAAGTACTGAGAACTGTAATATATTTATTTATTTATTTGCTGTTAAATACGTACTGTCCCCCCCCCCCCCCCCTGAATTTTGGGTTATGTACGGCCCTGCTAGTCATCAATAATATTCACGGCAATTATACCCCACAAAAACATGACCTCTTTTCACTCTTCTGTTTTCTATTTATTTCAGTAATGTTGCATTGTAGCAAGTTCTATAAAGCCGTTGTTTCTTCACAGCATGTTCCAGTACATTGATATACACCGTATTTACTTTCGTAGATGTCCAATTATTTTCGAGTACTTCAACGAGATAAAAAACACTTAGGTCAACACAATATAGATTGTTTATGATATGAATTGTGTCGGCAAATATATGTTCAACTTGGCCTTGAATTGCTTGGAAAATTATAGTAATTTGTTTTTCAACAAATACGGAAGCAAAACCGGTTGGGGCTTCAAGATTTATAGCATTTTATTTCAGTTAAAACTTGCCAATGGGTTTTCTAAGCTTACGTGTATGCTGGATCGTGAATTGAATAGCAAGCTGTTTTCATAGATTATTTTCCAATGAATGTTACTTGTGTTTCCAATGAATGCAAAGCTAATCACCGTGCAAAGACAACAATGAACTTAAAAAATACAAAAAAGGCGTTCAAAGGAGACCGCGAAAGTGTGAATGACTAACTTCAACAACGTACTGTCACTACAATTCAAGATGCTATAAATCCAGCGTGGTTGCTAATGATGAAATTAAATCCACAAAGACCTATGAATAACATTAGTTCAATTCTACAAAGCTATTGTTAATGTAAGCAATCTTAATGAAATACAATTACGTCGTAAGCCCTCCCCTAAAAACACACAATGGATAATTAGATAGTAACAGAGTTGAACAGCAAATTCATTCAAATGCAAATATGCAGCTAAAATAGCATCAGTAAGACTGCAAAATCTGCATACTTAGATCCTGTTTGGAATACGATGGCTTAGAATTCAGTGGAGGACTGTAGGGTGACGAGAAGGTGGAGTAGTGAGGATTACAAGACGCATATCGCTATGAGACTCACAAAGAATTCAGCAAAGCAAATCCTTTTCCATGCTACCTGTTATGCCAACAGCTTTCAAGAGTAAAAAATGACGAGAAACATGAAGGAAGCGAGCGATAAGTTTCGCGCAAGAAGATGCTCTACCTTCTCCGTAAGCTCTAGAAAACCTGCAGGACTTGGCATCATTCAAGAGAAATACGAAGAAGCGGGACAGACAGTTGTGTCACTGAAAGACCAAAGATTCAAGATATACGATTCACATGCAGTTGACTACAGCAGATATGCTAACGTCACCAAAAAGTCTTCACTGCCGGCCTCAGATTCCAAGAAAACCAAGCCAAAAGATGCGAAGAAAAAACAACAAAAAGAACTCAAAGACACTGAAAAAGAAGCTGACACACTTTCAACAAAAGAGTGCGAACGAAAGGTCGAATCGTTGAGCTTGAGCTTGACTGGCGAGGAAGAAGACACAGAATACTTGACCGTGAGCCGTGTAGAATCAAGACGGTCTTCGCTCAACAGCCACAGACTGTCAGTCGAGTCATTTTCAGGATCTTTTCTCAAACAACCTACGCAAAGCCATGATACACTAGCTTCGTTCATCAAGTATTACAGGGCACAACGACAAAAGGATGACAAACTGAAGAGTATTCAATCTCGCGCTAAAGTTAAAACTCCTAGAAACACTGAAAGTAAGGCCGAACATTCCAGTAAAAAAGCCGAAAGCATTTTACCGCCAATCCGCGTGCGTATACGCCAAACTGAAACCACAGGAAGCCCACAGATACATAAGAATCGATGGAAACGGCAGTTACCAAAGGTGCTCAGTGAAAAGCGAAAGAGACATATTAAGAAGAACATTGATAGTCAAAAAGACCCGAGGTTTGAAAGACTTATATCAACTTTAGAACCGGTTTATAACCGCGGAGAAAGTACAACGTTGCCTTTGCTTGTGCCGAGAAGAAAGCGTAGCTACACGACATCATAGTGGTTAACGCCGACCGACGATGACAGGCTCGTATCGTGACCTGGAATGCATTTTCACTCGCGTTTGAACATTGCACTGGACATCCAGTCACTGAAATTCAACTGCGCAATCTCCAGTCAATTTGTGGTGAACATAAAAGAAATCCCAAAACTCTTTGAGCTCGATCAAAGAAAACTAACTACACGAATCTGTTGTGGAGGGCTTTATGCGCATGAGCGGCCAGCCGCTGAAGTAACATTATTGACGCTATTGGCCTAGCCGCCTGATTTTCAGACGGTCCGTGATCCTCCGCTCTTGCTATCAGGCTAGCTATTTCCCGGCTCCGTTAAGAATTTGAACCGGCTGTAACGCAGGCTAGACTCGAGTCGTGAGGAAAGAAAAAGTCGGAATGTACTAGAACACTGACTGATATCTTGGTGAAACTCGCAGTTTTTTGTTCTTCAATCTTTGTAATTGTAAACCTAAAGGATAAAGAAATAAGATATAGCGTTGATGTCGTTCGTTATAATCAGTATAATCGTAACAAGCTCTGCGGAGTGGTAACTCTCCCTAGTCAGTTGTACTCAAGCAAGATATGCAAGGTTTATCAAAGTAGACGCAAAACAAGTGACACTCGCATGAAAGGATTACCGAACCACCGAAGGTCCGACCTTTTGAAAATTACTACAATATAAATTGAATACAATCGACATTTATATTTTAATCATACAACGCGTGTCAGCTCGGAGAGCCTTGGGAGATCTTCCGGTTGAGAGTTTCATTAAGGATATTTAGATTGTAAACAATTCACTGATAGTATTGCGCCCAGGGGGGGGGGGGGGGGGTACGGGTACTCAGGGGTATCAGTGACGGGCGAGGTGCGAATGAGGCCAAACTTTTAAACCCCCAAAAAGTCCATTACGCAAAAACAAGACCCCAAAAAAGTCCAACGGCCCAGAACGTAACCCAAAAGAAGTCCATTTTTCTCCGCATAAAATCGAGAACGGTAGGATATCATTTTTATCAACCCCCCCAAAAAAAGTCCTTGCCAAAATCTTTATATCAAAAAAAGTCCACCAGAAAATTGCTAACCCCAAAAAAGTCCCAAGCTGCGAATTTCAAACCCCAAAAAGGTCTTCGCACCTCCCCGTCACTGATAGCCCTGAGTACCCACCCTGGGGTATTGCGCAGACCCGGTCTTGCCGTTTCTCAGCGTAGTCAGTTTCATATCAAACTTATGTCCTGCATCATTGAACATTTGCTCCTGTTGGGATCCAGTATCACGCGGATAACGTTTTTTGTTAATGCTTTGTTTACTAATGCACGTGAGGCCCGATTGATCCAGCAATTTGTTCACTATGACCGCTAAATAAAGCAGATTCGTACGTGACTGGTTTATCATTTCTGAATTCATATTTTTCCTTTGACAATGTGTAAATCAGGTAGCTAAAATATAGGAGAGGATGGAAAAGCTGCATATGTTTCCTCAACGGGAAAATATATCACAAATTCGAACTAACTTATTGATCTCGTGCGTGTAAATATTGGAAATTGCCTTCAAAAAACCTCCTTTCCGAGCCATAATTTATTTGCGAATTCGCCGGCCTATGTAGCAGTTCTACATACAGACCGAGATACAGAGCACCAATATGATGTTCACAATTACCAAACAAAGAGTTTTAGATTTCATTTTGCCACCTCTTAATTAAGTTTAATATACATGTATTTTATATCAAAATGCGCGTACAATTACAGAGCATTAGAATCCGGCGGTAGGTTTTTTTGATTGACACAATTCCCAAAGAATTCAGAGGGATTTTGTGTGCAGCGTATGTCACGCTCTCCTATATCTCTTCAGAGATTTCAGTTCGATTGACTTTGAAGAAACGGAAAATGCCACCTTCAAACATCTCTATTTGTGCTTGAATTGCCAGCTTATTCATTCCTTACATATTCGTCTTTTATATTCCGTTGGTAGGTTTTTGATTTGTATTTTAACAATGCAGTAAAAAGCAAAAATGTATCAAAATCATGCTGTTTTTCGCCTAAACAAGACTCGCCTCATCTGCATATGTGAAACAATGACCTTTTGTATAACATAAGTTTGATATGTAAAGTGGACGCGAGTACTGTAAGCTATGTTCTGAGCATGCGCATCGAAGACAGTTCAGTTAGACTGAGAAATCGAGCAGCAGTCGTCGTTCTCTCGAGTGAATCAGATGCCGAGTACAGCCCGAGTACAGCCCGAGTACAGCCCGAGTACAGCCCGAGTACAGCCCGAGTACAGCCCGAGTACAGCCCGAGTACAGCCCGAGTACAGCCCGAGTACTGCCCGAGTACAGCCCGAGTACAGCCCGAGTAATGCCGATCGTCTTTACACCATACATGGCTCTTGCACATGTTGTACGGAGTTCCTTTGCGGCAAAACTACAATAATTTCCTGACACTTATTTTCTCGTACAGAAATATTTGAGTAAATGTTTGCCTCTAGTCTCCTTTGCAGACGTCGGGGATTTTGTCACGCCGAACTGAGTGCTGACCGGTGGTCTAAATCCATAAGGAGCTGGAGGTATGCATTACAAGGGACCTAAGGGACCTTACTGAGGGTCGCCAATAGGGGTTCTCGGTTCCCGCCATACCGCTCTTTTTTGCTGGCAATCCCGCCATACCGCTCGTTTTTATATTAAAATCCCGATCCCGCCAAAGATTCGACAATTTCAGTTTCTGGATTAATTATTAAGTATGGATAAAGTCAAAGACATACCTTTATGCAATGAATGAAAGCCAAGTAAACAAACGCCGGTACGTACGTGTTTAATTCTTGCTGTATAGTGTTCAATATTGTTTCTTTACAATTTTTTTCTCTTAGTTTTTCTTTTCTATTTTCTTTTCTTTTTTTGTGTGCTAAGATTCAAAACATTATCCGGGAATTGATGCGGACAGTTCTACCGAATCGAATGTCGATACTTTTTCGATCTCCCAAGCAAGAAGTTCGCTTCCCCATCCAAAGTCGTCATTTCGTCCTCGATTTCTTCCTCGCCTGCACTGCTAGGTGACTCGTACTCATCTCCGCATCGTCTACGTCATCTGTAATTTTGGTACAAGTAAGTTGGTAGAGTTCCAGCTTTTGCCATATCATAGTTTCTTGACGCACTGTCTTCTGGCGAATTGCGGCGCCATAGGTATGTGCCCATTCTTTCAAACACTGATCGAGTCTCTTGGGCAGTGAAGTCTTTGAAGAGTCAATAGAAGATGTCGAAGATCACTTTGAAAGATTTGTTGAATGGTAAAGGAGTAAAGCACGTTGTGAGATCTTAGGGGTGGATCATTAGAAATCTTGGGAGGGGGGGGGCACAATTTTTTTTGAGCACGAATATTTTTTCTACCTGTATTTCTCTGCAGGATTTTTTTTGGGAGTTGGGTAGCTCTGCAGGATTTTTTTTTCTCTCGACTCTCACTGCTTTTCAAATTGATAATTGTTGTCATTCCCGGGCTTGCTCACATTTCCAGTCACATTTTCACTACAGTGCTTTTCAACATTCTATATGCCGACTCAGGCTCAACTCAGTACAGTCCCAGCTAGAAACATTCAGAATATCACTACAACTAACTGTCATTAAGCTTTATAAATGTTTTATGATCAACACGCCATAAAATAAGTACAAGGATTTCTTTCCTTAACCTTTATTTACTCGAAGAAGAGGCTTCAAATTAGGGAGATTTCAGCTGAACTAGTCATTTCCGATCGACTGAATCAGAGCTCAGTAGGTCACATTTTGCAATTTTTTTCGTGAACGTTTACGCATTAGATTCTCTCGAAAAGCCGAGCTGAGAGATTTCAGTGCCGTCTTCTGAATACATACCATAGCAAGCTCGTAAAAGAACGGTATTTATATAGGGAGCACAATTTGGGTCGCGAGTTCCTTGAGGGGTGCGGGGGCATGCTCCCCCGAATTTTTTTGAAGTATAGGGTCTCTGAAATAGCATTTCCTGCCTTCTGAGAGTATAGTTTCCAATAAGTTTAAACTGACAGAAAATTGAACTTCTGGCCGAATCATGGGAGTCTTACAGTGATACAACCCCCCTTAATCTAGTGATCCCCCCTCCCCCCAAATCTTATGACTAAAAATAATGACAGTTATTATTACTGGCTTTGTTTCTAGAAAAATAATGACAGCTCCCTTATAATGTTGTGTTAAGTTCCTCAATTAAGCTTTGTCTTTATCAATTTGGTGTATTCAGATTGCAAAAAATAATATACTACAGGGGAGGATCTCGAGATTTTGAAAGGGGGGTGCACCACTAAGAGACCGCAAGGCCCCTTCTTCTAGGTGGGTGTGGGGGCATGCTCTCCCAGAAAATTTTGTAATCTAGAAGCTCGAAAATGCAATTTCCATCCATTCTGGGCATCAAATGGTGGGCAGACCGTGGGCGAATATGTATCGGGCCCAACTCAAAGGAGGGGGGGGGGGGGGGGGGGGGGCACCGGCCCCCCATTCTCCTCCCTTGGATCCGCCCTTGGTGTATGATGTCTCACGACTTTACCAACTTAATAAATGTAGATGTACTAGTTTTCGAATAAACTTTATGACTTGTAACTTGTGCAGTTTTGAGCATCTGAAGTTATTTCAGATAGAGTATATTCAATGTTTTTTGAAGCTGTCTTTTGATACATTTTGCCTCCAGATAGCATGTTGTGCTCCAACTGTCTTGCTTGCTTGCAGGAATTTTTTTTGGGTTGTAGAGTACTTGCAAGAATTTTTTTTGGGACATTTTTTCGTTGTAGGAATTTTTTTGTTGGGAATTGTCACCCCCCCTCCCAACATTTCTAATGATCCACCCCTTAGCTTGTGATGCTCTGTGACCTCTGTGACATGATATGACTTAAAAGACATCTGGATATTATTTTCATGTGACGTCTGTGACGTCATGTCCAGAAAACGGAAATCAAAATACACACCGAAGGTCATTTAAAAAGTGATAAAGGATTCGATGACAACGACAAAGAAGACTATTCATACGTTGATCAATAATTAACTGATGATAAGTCAATTTAATCCCGTATGCCGCTGCAAACACTTACGATTCCCGAATCCCGGCGCCTAAAATCACGAAATCCCGCTACCGCTCGTAATTGAGAATCTCGCTTCCCGCTCTGTTTTAAGTTCCGCCTTTAAAATATGGCCGATCCCGCGTCCCGCCAAACCAAGAGAAAATGAGGTAAGAGAAGGAATCCCTGGTACCCCATCATGTGCCCCGTTAATTCTATTTTTAGATCGAAGCTATTTTTAGCTTTAGTTACCATGCCCGCGCTCTTGACTTGTAGAATTTTAAAATACTCAACCTTACCTTGGTTTTTCAGTTTCAAAAACTTTTTATTTTTTGCCATTACTGCGATTCTCAGTATTATGCGAACTCAGACATTCAAGCAGTCGGCTGGAACTTGGTTTTTCGCTGCCGTCAATCGACATAAAAAATCATTAAACTTAAAAATATAAGTCAGAAGACCCACCAAATGGAAACCAAATATGATTTTGAGCTAAATTATGGATCATTTGGTCGAAGAATGTATTTACGGTTTTGAATTCGTTTGAGTTTTGAATTTGATTGACGGGTAGCGAAAAACCAAGTTCCAGCCGACTGTTTGAATGTCTGAGTTCGCATAATACTGAGAACCGCAGTAAAAAGAAAAGCAAAAGACTACACAGCTTCTGCTCCAAGATAACAAAGCAGTGGTCGCACGATTTCTATGATGTTTACATGCAAAGTCTGCACTGAATAAAAATACAAAACTGAGCGAAACAATATCGTCAACTCTCTGAGAAAAGGCCACAATTAATTATCTAAGATTCATTGAAGGATTTTACGAATACTCAGGCGAATTGAGCAAAATTAAGGTGCTACAAATATAAACTACACAACGATCAAAGTCAAAGCAATCACGAAAACAACAAACTCTAAAGTTAATGTGGTCTTACCGGCACTTGTATTCAACAATTACGAAGTCCAAGCGTTATTTTCAGGTTGGAAAACACGAAGGAAACTTTACAAGAGCCAACATCAACATCACCAAAACCTTGAAGCACCAGCCATATTGTGGACATGAAAATTTAATTCAACCATCTGCAGTCCTACAAGACGGCGGCTACAACAAAACGACTCCTTGGTCGGTTTTCTCTGTCGAAGGACATGGCAAACTGAAGCTGTTTTCCTCTATTTAGAATCGTCTCAAGTGTCCCAAATTCACAATAATTTCAGTCAAATCCCAAAAGGATAATTTGGTAAAATCCTTTATTGAGTTTTCGAAGTAAAAATTTGTAAAATGTTCGAGAAAGTTGAGAAGATTTTCTTCCTCAATTTTGACTTTTCATTTCAAAACCGTGCGTAACGGCCTGCGCGACCTCGCCTTATATGATCTGACCAATGACGTTCCGTTCTAAAGATAGATTGATTCTAAAAATAGAATTAACGGGGCACATGATGGGTCAAGAGCCCAATACCAGGGATTCCTTCTCTTACCTCATTTTCTCTTGGCCAAACCTATTGGGGACCCTCCTTACTATGGTTCATCGATTTTTATAACAACAAATCTATAATCATTTGCATTAGCAAAAGCCTAAAATTAAAATCAAACAATAGGCTAACATCTTTGTTATTAAACTGAGCGTTTAGCTTAAGTATCATTAATAAAAGTGAAGGATTTTATGGTTGGGACGTTATATCGTTAATTGTTTTCTCACCCGACTGAAACGTGATCTGTCACACGGGTGTTTGTTATGACTAGATTGGATCAAGTAGAAAGTTAATTATTTCTGTCGCTTCGATACAAAGACATCAACAACGCGCTCACAAAGAAACATCATGGATAATCAACTTTAAAAGTTGAGGTATTTCTATTGTTATGTTATTTCTTATGAAGTATTGTAGCTCAGAGAATGTAAAGTGATACTGAATTCAGGACGTACATTCCTCTGGAGTACGAAGTCCATTAAGGCTTTGATACAGAAAGCTTTGATACAAGAAACAACAACTACAACCCACTTCACAGAGAAGCATCCAAGCCACAAAAATATATGGTATTTTGTCTTCTTTTTTAGGCTGAATTGGTTGTCTTCTAACTAGTTTAGTCAAGGCGATGTTACTTTGTGTTTCCTCTGGTATCCACGAACGCGCAGGAATATTGACTTTTATTTGTACAACCGAAGTTGTAAACAAACCGTTGTGAAATGCTACGGAAAACTCTGCTAAAACCAAGTCTTGCGAGTCAGGTTGAACTTAACCCTGTCAAGGACGCTGATATCATAAAGCTGTACCAAAAACATCTCAAGCAAGACAACGACAAACAGCGAAGAATTCTTGAAATCCAGAGGCGTGCTGTGAGGAATAATGGTTATACAATTCACCCTGGAAGCCACGAGACCTTAACTCGAGAAAGCAATCGATTATACTTTCCTCCAATTATTACAAACAACGGTACAAACAGATTTCAGAAGCAACACAAAGATAGCAAGGAAGACAAGACTTCAAGCAACGGAAATCCAGCTCATTTCCGCTTGCCGCAGATACCAAAGCGTTCTATGGGAGCTCGGAGAAGGAACGACAGGGAGCCAGTTTTTGACCCTCGATTTCGAGGCCTCTTGTCGTCCCTGATTGCTATTCCAGAACATTTTGGACAAACACAACGCTACGCGCCTTCTAAAAGACGTATGCATCCTTGCAAAGATGACTTGATGGCAAACACATACCCAAATTAAGAATAACTCAAAACTCTTTTGAAATTGGCCGAAATGAAAAGATGTTCGCAGGGAGGGATAAACAAAGTATTGCACCAAAAATACAGAATTTCTACAGTGTTACTATTTGAGTCCACAGCGGCTCTGCAGAGAGAGGATCTTTCAGGACGTTATTTATCTGGTATCTGGGTTTTCAGACCTTCAACGAGATGAGAAGTGGACTTTGAGCGGTGCAGTCCTGTCACTACTGTCACTACGGTACAAAAGCCGGTATAAGCATGCTTGAGAATCCTTAGCCTGCGAATACAGCCGCTTTTTTTCGCTCGCCATAAGGTCTCCCTGTGGCGAGCGAAAAAAGCGGCTGTATATATTCGCAGGCTTGAGAATCCTGTAAATTGACTTCGGAGCGCCGGTCAAAAACCGCTGGATCCTCGAGCATGGTAGAATAAGTTTCAGTAAGTGTTTTCAAGCTTTCAGGATAAGCATTATATCAGTTTCATGATTCCTTAGTCAGCTAAAAGAGGAAATCAAGCGAAACAGAAACAAAAATTTGGGAAGAAAAAAAATCCTCTGAAATTATGTTTTTGGAATTTTCCCAGCAGTTGATTCATCTAGTTGACAATAGGAGATAGGATTACGCGCTAAGGTATTGTAATCCAATGAGTATCTTTATAAACAAACATGACTGATATAAAGATAGATATTACAACAATTTATCCGTCAATCATTATTTAATGAAAGTAGATCGTAAACATCCGCCCACTCATATAGCCTGCTAGCGACGCGGGCGTGACGCAAGCACAAGACGCGTTGTAGACTAAGACAGTAAGTTACAGTAACATTTATTCAATATTTACGCTGAAAATCCACCATTGAATAATGCCCATACATTCTCTTATACAAATGCTGCGCTTGGGCTACCTGTGTTAAGACAAGCCTGAGTACATGTGAATACATCAAAATAGTTATATTTATTGTGCTTGCGCTTATGCTCGCGTCAGGTCTGTCAGTCACGCGATACAACCTGGCGCTTCGTTAATTATGGATACTTGTGTCGCTGAAGCACCTGAAGACCGCAAAGGATGATGTTCCACCGATCATAAGATTTCCCCCGAGGGGGAGGGTGTGAGTAGATAGGCTACATGCAGGTGCTCACAGGCTAGGATTTGTGTTGGCCAATTCATTATACTGCAAATAATTATATGCTAATTTATTCTAATGATACTCATTAATATGTAAATTGTTTCCACAGGGTACCCAACATAAATATAAGTATATATTCACATACTTTTAGCATTTTGTACGTATATATATAGCTAATTGCATAATCGTTGTCGGGTTGAAGATTATAAATCATAGAAGCTGAGACCGCAATGATGGATGGGAAATCAGTTCATAACCCGCATTACATACAGATATATTCAATGTTCTCGTAGTTTTGAAGGTATATGAGCTATTTAACTAAGATCCTACAAGTCTGGATAAAAAGGTCGATGATTTGACGGTGTTATTTGAGAGTTTTAATTTCCCAGAATTCCTTTTGGTCATAGCTTTCATGATTCTCAACCCGACAACGATTATGCAATTAGCTATATATTGTTTTATATTTATTTATTGGTTTGAAATCCATAGCTTGGGATCCCTGTGGCCAATACATTTTATTCAAAGTCATTTATCTATTTTATTTGTATAATATCAGATTATAAATAATTATTTCCAATAAAATTTATTTTTCAAGCGGATTGGGTTACCTTTATGTAAATGGACGAGAAGTACTGGTTCTAGTTTCTCTTCAGATATTTTTCATGACATGATTTCAAGGCTAGACTGATTCCATAAGTCGCTGTTTCGCGAACAGACCGACTTTACACCGAATGCAATAATGGCGCGCAAATATAAATAGTCATTGTTTTTGACTGACTAGCCTCGTGTCCATGTGAAATCTCTTTTGTGCAGTATCATGGACACGAGGCTAGTCAGTACAAAACAATTGTTATTTAAATTAACAGCCATTATGAAATCAGTCTATTTTAGCCCGGTTAGCCGCAAGCCACAAAAGCTGTGGGCGTCTCCGGAGTTAAATGATTCACTGAGTCTATACTAGGTTTCAGGCCTCTCTCAATTTAATTGGAGGAGAAGAGCCTGTTATCATTGTTCAAAGCAGCAGGGTCTATTCTAAACACCTTGCTATCATTGAGACGAACGATCATTAATCCTAGGATTGAAGCTTGTTAGTTAGGACACAGCCTACAAACCTTAATAGGATCTACTAACAGCCTTAGAGACAGCCAAGCCAGCGATCTAGACGATACATAGGTAAGATAACTCGATGTATAAAGAACTTTGGGGATATTTTTTTGTTTGACTAATGAGAGTATACATGCGGCCAACAATAGAACTGTATGACGCGAAGTTTATAAGGTTATCACTGAGACATTTGAACTGAGATACGCCATCAGAAGTTATGACAAGAGAAACGAGCGCGAAAATCGCGTATTCGTAATCGATAGTTTTAATTTTCAGCGTAATGTTTGTTCATTTCGTTGGGAATTAATTTTCGCTTTGAAGCAATTCCATCCCGATTCCGCATTCCGTAAAACAATTTAAAATTCAAAGCGTTTATTCCAAACAATTTCAATTTCAACCCTAATGATGTTAAGCGTTTACATTCTCGCAATTCATCAATTGGAAAGTTTAGGAAATAAATAGGATTGCATTCTCTTGCTGCTTCGAAGCGACAAAGTGAATCGTCGCGAGATTGTACTTTGTGTGATGCGGTGGTAGTTATAGCAGGTGCATGGTTTATACGATGTGGTTGTGATCCATAACCGCATCCATCGCACTACTTGTTGCATGAACAGCGTGGAAAATCGCCTTAAATTATCACTTCTTTTAAATTGTTTTTGAAACTCCGATTCAATAAAAACTGGCGAAAATAAAAACCGACGAAATTGAATCCGATTTCAGACGAGTAAAAGTGTTTGTAAATTATGTGCTTGAAGCTATGTTTGGCGACATGAAGAAAATAATGATTTGTTTGAATTGTTGATGACGATAGAGAGATCTTGTCAAGAGCCAAAGACAAGCTATGTTTGGATCCAGGCAGCTTTTAATTGGTTCTTCCTCAAGCAACGAAAACAACGGACGAAAACAAAATTAAGCAACGTCCATATAGCGACTTACAGTAACCTAAACCTGCAATATCTCAACGAAAAGATACAAAACTAAAGAACAATTGCTATAGCAATTATCTGTATGATCTAAACACTCTCAAAGGACAAACATACATCGATTTTATGAATACTGCATTACTGACAGGCTGTTTCATGGCATAATCCCGGCTATCCTTTTCACAACTATTCTACCTTCGCGGCTTTGAATCGTTCACTTAACTATACAAACTTTATTTTTTGAGAACAAACTTTGACATTCAATTTGTTTTCTAGCGATTTTGTTCGGTAAACTGTGCAGATTCGCTGAGTTGACACTTAACTTTTGACAGCACGTAAATTTTACAAACAGCTCTTCTGTTATTTTCTAGCTTCCGTTATTTTTATTGATATTAATAGAGGAAGTTGAACATCATAGTGAGTTAGTACGTAATGTTTAGGGTTGTATTTTGAGCTTTCTACGTTAGCAGTGTAGTGGAGATCTTCAGTGGTGATGGCAAACGGCCACCTGCTAGACTTCACAACAATTCATTTACATCATGGCATCACTAACTAGAGTACGCTTTTAACGCCACAAGCCGCATTGTATAGGACACACGACGGGAATGACGAAATCCTCTCGAAGCTTTTCGTGTTTATAAGACCCTCAATGCCTACATATATATTACAAGTGTCTAAAGGATTTTCATCAATTGTTTTCATTGCACTAACGATACTCAACACCGACTAACAAAGAGTCTCGTTTTCACAAACTGAAAAAATATTTCGAGAAAAGTGGATCGCCCAGTGGTTGTAGGGACGCTGGATGAGCGGAATCTCGGTTCGTCGATCCACAGGCAGCCCAACCATTCCTTTTGAGGCTACTAAATAATTCAATAAAATGATATTTGCGTCTCTTTTTGATGTGTTTCCTGTGGTAGAGCGCGCGCGCGCGCAATATATAATACGTAGATATGTTGGGTTCCCTGTGTTGAGTACCGTATAATATTGGGCTCCCTGTGCGCATCCCGCGCGTCCCGCAGTACATGTGTATATTGAGACAAGGTATGAAACTCGGTCACGTGACAAATGCGTTTTTGACCCTAATCTTTGTCAATATGACGTGAAATTTGAAAAAAAAATCGGATAACTAAACTTTACCGTATTCTCCAAACACTTTATAAGTTTCAGTCGTGTAACTTCACCGTACGCTGAGAAATTTTAATTTTGACATTTTGCGCCTCATGGACCGATGATATGTGCTTTAGATGCCGGTTTATGCTGTATTGGTGTTTCCTTATGTTTTAGAACAACTGTAGGAAAGAAAGAAAAACATACGTCAAACATTTTCTAGATAAGACAGTAAAAATGTTTTTGAAAATAGAGGTGAAGTACCATCAGTCGGTTGAGAAGTGCATTTTGATCACTGACATTGACAACTACACAAGTCAAATAGCTCAGTTATAACTCATCAAAAATAATTTGCTGAGGATTATTAAGCAGCCCTTCTGCCCAAGTATAGGCAAGTCCTTTTATTAGAGAACATTTAGAGAAAATGCTACGTTATTACCCTGACAAAAATACTTTTAGTTGAGCTTTACTTTTCAACAAAACTATCGTGTGTCGAGCACAACATGCAATTCTCCACCATTCAAAATATAAAAGGACTACTTTAAAATCGTCCAATTCCTTCGAAAGTTACTTAAAGTTGACAAGAATTGTGAACTTCTAAACTTACCATGAATAAGGAATAGAATCCAAACGCTTACACCGAAAAAATTAGTCTTTGTTTCACGAACTTCTCTTCAGATGTCCTACCATTTTGAAAAACTTCAGCTACTTTACCCTGGGTACCCCCCACGGGCCTGTAGCGTACGGCGGCTTCGGAAAGTAAAATCCGAATGTTTCACGGAAAATTTGCACCAGCTGCGTGCGGCGCACATCAGGCCATCATACGCCATCAGTTTCACACCTTGTGTAATATACACATTGCTGCGGGCGCGTCCCGCAGGGCGTACACAGGGATCCCAACATAATACATGTTTATGCACAGGGAACCCAACCTTACGTATTGCGCGCGCGCGCTCTACCACAGGAAACCCATCAAAAAAAAAGACGCAAATAACATTTTTATTGAATTATTTAGTAGCCTCAAAAGGAATGGTTGGGCTGCCTGTGGTTAGAACTGATAAGCTATCCAATAAAATTATTATCAGCTTTCATTTGACTTTGGCAAATAGACCGACCAACCAAGGGGCAATATATGGCGGTCCACGAGCTTATCCTATGGCACTTAATTAATTCCAACAGAGGAAATATCAATTGGATATAAAATATTCAGTGTAATTACGCGGGCTTCCTGTGGAATTGGTTTTCTTTTTCTTCTTCAGTGAAGACAAATCGCCAATTGGTCACTACAGCAATGCTCTCTGTGTCGCTGACACATATCGAAGGCTCATAGCCTTTGGAGGGAGGGGGTGAGGCTATACTTGATATTTCAGGATTCCGTAATACTTCCCGAGTTTTACCGGCAGGAAAATGGGTAATGCGCATGCTCAAATATAGTTTCGCTGTACGTGGTCAACGAAGGCTCCACAAGCGCTTTATAGTCGATTATGCGCATGCTCAAATGTAGTTTCGCTGTACGTGCATGGTCAACGAAGGCTCCACAAGCGCTTTATAGTCGATTTCTGAACAATTAGCATAGTACTGCGAAGTGTTTACTGCTTCAGGTTAATTAATGATATCCTAGAGAATATCCATTGGCCTTGCAATGTTTCTATCTGAAAGTATCATTTCTCTCAGATGTTC
>JAUJYZ010000479.1:0-80000 GCA_033675265.1 Actinostola sp. cb2023 | reverse complement strand
CGAGATATACGCCATATCAATCAAGTTTTCTCACAAAAATATTCCTGTGTGTCTTCATAGTCTGTGCAAACGGAGTGCGGATGGTTTTTCGAAGCCTTTTAACAGCGGAAGCCTTGGCGTCGCGAGCTTAGTACGTGTTGCACAAACAAGTGCCTGTTCGCGGGAACTCTGACCCCGGGCTCTGACGGAGGAAGTTCATATTTTAAAAGAACGAAACTATAGTTTTCGCGAAATAAAATTATGATGTGAAAAAAGTGAAAAAGACTCTGATGAAAGTATAAAGAACATTTACTGAATATATGAAACTCTGATTTGCGCCGCAAACGTACCAGACAAAGAGAATTTTACATTAATATTTCTTTCAATTCATAGCTCAGTTATTAAAATACAGAAAAAAAAATGCATAAAAACAGTGCCTTTTCCGCGCGCAAATGTTCATGATAATGTTTACCGTTTTTGAGAAAAATATAATCAGTACAGAAATCTATGCAAGAATTTTGCAAATTATGTTATGTCTTTAATATTTGTATCAACTATAACGTAACAATACGTCATCATTGTGTACAATAGTTACACGGATAAATTCATCTTTCAGAAAAGTTAAGCAAAAAAACATATCTTCACTGAATCGAGAAATAAGCCAGGTTTCCATATGATCACTGATCGCCCAAAACCATGTTCAGCTAGCGAATCCAGTCGCGGAGATCCTAGTTCTATCTTTGGCAAAGATAGCAGGATCGCTGCGATTCGCTGAACAAATGGTTCGTTTTGGGCGATCGCAGCGATCATATGGAAACCTGGCTTATTTCTCGATTCAGTGAAGATATGTTTTTTTGCTTAACTTTTCTGAAAGATGAATTTATCCGTGTAACTATTGTTTTAAGTTTGTAGAGCTATATGCTTCAATGCTCTCCAAAGAGGAGCTTTTCAGTTTATTTATGTATTTATTTAGGGTTATTTTTATAGAGAGAATGATATTGCTCTGTGACTTGAGAGATGAGAGTCGATCAATGCCCAAGGAGGAGCTTTTTAGTCTATTTTCTAGGTTATTTTCATCTAGAGATAGATCTTACTGTGTGGTTTTCAAGGCGGATCCCCCTCGCAAATTAATCTCCATGTTATGATAAAACAAAGCCTTGTCGTACTGTCTATATTCAGCTATGAGTATTACTCTTCTTTTCAATGTATAATGTATATAATGCACTAGACCCTATTATATAGACCATGAGGACTATCTTTCTGTAGACCTCTTGGCACTTTATATTCACCAGAACATGTTTGCAATTATCATTCATACTCGATCTGTGGTTTGCTTATTACTGAGATAATTCCATTAGATGAAGTAAATGACAATTCCGAGCCGCATATAGTACTTTGCGCCGAGTTTTTCATTGATGTGTAGTCTAGAGAGAATAACCGCGAACCATCGTCAGCGGTCCTCTCGATATCAGTAGGTACTTCATATATGGTACAATATGGTGGACCATAGTACATTGTCTATATACAATAATCCGTATTTTTAAGTATATTCTTAATGTTTTGCTTACTATGAGATGTTAAAATACGATATAAATATGATAGAACGACGCATACATAATAAAAATGTACCATTTGAGAGAACGAGGCATAACTAATAAAAATGTACCATATATGAAGTACCTAGGGCTGATGGTATATCAGCGGAGAATTGTTGGTTTTCACGTGACGTCATGGCGGCCATGTTGGTGCCTGATAACAAAGCATTTTCCTCATTGGTTTCTCTTGCTTGTACCACCAACGTGGCCGCTGCGTTTTAGTGCTTTAAACCTCCAGGGAATAATTAAACGAAAGAGAGAGAAAGAAGAGAAAGAGACTTCCCGCTGTCATGTGGCGCGAAACTAATCGTCTAGTCTTACAGCGCTACTCACTGTTTACAAACATTTGCTTCAGTGATGTTAATTTACCAGCCGTCCGTCATTAGAATAGCTCTTTCCTGGTTGGCACACAACACTAAGCTTACATCACATGAAACTTTGCCGTGACACATTTGTCCGCATAACTGCTGTACAAATTCTCATCGCCATGGTGACGCTATGTGTCTTGCTTTGTCGATATTTTATTCCGTTCTGTGTCCGTGAGGTAATCGTGATTTGTCGTTGGTTTTACCGTGCTGCATCGTGTCCATATCGTGTCTACGATTCGTGTAAAACCTTGAGCTATCGGTCAGTGCCTAGCCTGCCTTACAGCTGTAACGCGTTACAGCTGTAACGCAGGCTATCGGTGCCGTGTTTTTGTCATGAGTTTTTCGCATGACATCTTCTCTCCTTTTTTACTGATTATCAGCTTGCAATAAAGACTTTCTTGGTATTCTAGATGTAGCGCATTCACAAACTCTGACGCGTGTTGTGCAATTCAGGAGACTCGGGACGAGTGGCAAAATAATAGCCACAGTAGCCTCCAGTCGTCACTATATGAATGTCGTTACTATATATGGACTGCTGTAAGATGCAATAAAATAGTTAATAATAGTTTACTAAAATAATATAATAAAACTCTTAATAAAAAAAATAATACAGGATAATAACCTAATAATAATAATAAAAAATCTATACTAATAATAATAAAGTCAATATTTTCCTGTAAGACCTCCCGCTAATTAATAATACCTAAATAATAATAATAATAATAATAATAATAATAATAATAATAATAATAATAATAATAATAATAATAATAATAATAATAATAATAATAATAATAATAATAATAATAATAATAATAATAATAATATATAATTATAATAATAAATAATAATAATAATAATAATAATAATAATAATAATAATAATAAATATTTTGAGAGGAGTCCTCCGTCACTTTGTAAAAGTGGTTTTCAGGAGGGTTCTCTATAACAAAAAGTTCCTACTTTTCCCCCTATAGTTAGTTATTCCGTTAGTAATATACTAGGATGAGTTCTAGTCGTGTCAAAGGAATGATTGCATCAACGTGTCTTAGTAGAATACTATGCTACTTGTTCATTTTCAGTTCTGAGTAAAACAGATGCAAAGACTTGTAATGTTTATGTTGTATTTCCTGTTTTGTAGCTTCCACTAAAATGTTTATATTTTGCGTTAATTCTTTTGTTAAAAGCAACTTGTATGTTATTGTGGAAGATACTTTAGTTTCCTCTTCAGTCCATTACAGATTTTCATCCAAAACTCAAGAACCTAGCATCAAATATGATTTTGAATTTGGGTGAAGTTTTAATTTAGGATATGACAGGATCTCATTAAAGTCTATACATTCAAACGAAGCTTATTCATATCGCCAAAACAATTCATGACACATGGACAGATGTTCAAGAAGTTCTCATTAATAATTGTAAATCTAGAACACCTCATGATCGAGGCAGTCGGCACTGTCTTGTTTGAACGACTCGAGTATAGAAACACTGATATTGATGTTTTGGGGTTATTTAAAGTACGCTGAATCAACACAGGGACAATCCAACTCTGTCACAACTGCACATGTTTGCGTTCAACAAACATTTTGCTCTTTTTTTTCTTTTTCCTCTCCTCTCCTCTCCTCTCCTCTCCTCTCCTCTCCTCTCCTCTTTCAAAGTGAGCGCGCTTTGAGTCATGAGATCAACAGATTGTTACTCTGATATTTCTACAATATCTTTTCATTTACTTGTCAATAATATGGGCATTTTTGATAGGTAGAAGGCATTGAAAAACGGATTGCGTCTGACTGGCTGTCAGTGTTTGCAAAATGATTCGTTCATCAGATGTAATCTATTGAGTAATATTTTCATTCAAATTTAATTCTCTCTGGAGGCCTTAGAATATTTGTTTAATTGATCTATCTCTCTGTATAGTTCTGACGTTTTCTAAATGACTTTTACAACCAAAATCCTTTTCAAATATCTCCGACTAAATTCGAGTGATATAGTTTTTTTTAAATAACTTCAATAATCCTTCATGTGAATGGGCAGATGTTTCAATCCCGCTAAAGTCTTTCACTCATAATTACCGCTCAAATTCTATTCACAATTTAATCTGTTTCTCTCCATCTACCTCAAGCAAAGCCCCCTCAGTCATTGAATTAATGAACATTGATAATTACAAAAACGACGACGCTTGTTTTATATGAGTTATCAGCTGCGTTATCACGCATGTGGGATTTATCTCTGCTGGGCTGTGACTCTCAATGTGATAATGACAATAAATTCTTCCTTTTCTTCGACTGCACTTATTATATATTCATTCTCTTTTCGCGTTCCAAATGAGTTATTTAGTAGTATTTATTTCTGGTACAAATGAGTTATTTAGTAGTATTTATTTCTGGTATCAGCGAGCTATTTAGTACTATTTATTTCTGGTACAAACGAGCTATTTTATAGCAGTATTTATCACCATTTTTCCTCTCACAATAAAACGGAAGAGAAAACAAAACGAAAAAAAAGATTATTTTTCTCGTTGAGAGTTGTGTGTTTGGGTTGTTAGATCCTGACCACAGGGCGTTCTACTTCGTATTTTTCGAATTAAATATTCAAATGTTTCATTTTAAAATGAGCGTTACCGTTACGCGGATAAAAATCGTTCATGTAAATAATAGATATATAATGACTAATGACATTGAAAATAGTCCAAATATGACATGCTTTGGTGATGTCCATTCCGGCAAGTCATTCACTCTAAACTGATACATAATGTTCATTAACTATAGAGCTGTAACAGCTGGCCAACTAGTCTGTCGGCTCAGCGGGATTATAGCTGGGAGGAAAAAATAATTATTTGTTTGTTTTTACACAAAGAAGGCGTGCTTGGCAGCGATGTATTTGCCGCCATATTGAAAATGAAGCATCTAAAATTGTCCCACAATTCCCCGCGAAACATACTAGTTACCAGTTTCCCACGCAATCCCGAAAAGGCGAAATAAAGATGGCGACTATACATTTTACCACAATCATTTGCAAGCCTAAATCAGTACTACTCACATCTACAAACTGTCAGTACTACTCTCATCTTTCATAAAGAAAGCAGCTAACACGGTTTTCTGCCCACAAATTTTACAGCCTAAAGGTTGCATACGCGCAGTAGCACACGAGCAAGGAGTTGTGTTACAAATGAACAGGTCGTCATCTTCTAGTCAATGATTTGCTGAATGGCTTTTTTAACTCCTTTGTTTTCCTTGTCTTTCTAGAGTTTGACTATGCGATCAACAAGGTTGGTTTCTTTCTGCAAGATATTCTACCCAAAGAGCAACTGACCTCCGCCGCTGAAACACAACGACAAGAGTGCGTGTCGCAGCTCCAAGAAATGTCCAACACTTTGCACATGTTGAAAACCTACCCTACATATGGCAACACATCCCCACTGAACGCAGGTCTATCGCAGTCCAGTCAGGATTTAAATGAAGGCGATAATGAGTTTGGTGTAAGTGATATACCACGCAGTGGTTCGCTACCTGACATACAAAGTTCCGGCGCTGTTAACACCTCGTCAAATAAGGTTTGAACAGAATAATAAATTGTCTAATAAACACGTGAATAAACATGTGAATAAATATGCGAATAAACACGGTGGGAGTTATAGAGCACAAACAAGCTTCGCCTCGTGTTTCTCCTGCTTCTCGAGTGCTCTACATCTCCCACCGTGCGCGTGTTTATATCAACGGACACAGGCGGCCATTTTGTATTATTTTCATAAACTATTTTCTACGATTTTATGCGAGCGTTTCTCTGTCCTCTGATATAAACACGGTACGCAGTCAGCCAATCAAGCGAGCGTAATATAAACACTGTACGTAGTCAGCCAATCATAGCGCGCGTAATATAAACACGGTACGTAGTCAGCCAATCAGAGCGCGCGTAATATAAACACGGTACGTAGTCAGCCAATCAGAGCGCGCGTAATATAAACACGGTACGTAGTCAGCCAATCAGAGCGCGCGTAATATAAACACGGTACGCAGTCAGCCAATCAGAGCGCGCGTAATATAAACACGGTACGTAGTCAGCCAATCAGAGCGCGCGTAATATAAACACGGTACGTAGTCAGCCAATCAGAGCGCGCGTAAAACTGTACAATCTCTCTTCGTCTTTTCTATTTAAAATCTCTGGTTTCTCATAAAGTAAATCCTAATCATTTTCATCAACTTTTTGTTAAATTTTAAAATTAAATGAAAAGAATACTATGGCATAATCCTGTTAAAAGCTGATTTCTTTGTTTAATTCCTTCCCTCGAAATAATCACGAAATAATAAACTGCTTCTTATATTTCTCTAAGCCTTTCTCTTTCCCTAACTCATAACTCTTGTATATCAGAAGAAAGGTAGACTAGCTGAGCAGGACAGCGATTTCAACCTTATTGACATGCGCGAGCTTGTAATATACGATCCAATCGAAGAAGAGGACGAAGATGACGACGATGACGAAGACGATGACGACGAAATTGATCCTCTGACGCTTTCTACGAGTTCTCGGTCTTCAATAAGACGAAGTCGAAAGCGAGACAGCGCTGTGTTGTTTGACATCTCTCTGGGTGACCTCGAAGACTTTGATTTGGCTGGTTTCCTGACCGAAAAACACAGTGGGAAAGATTGGTACTGCGTCCTCATGGACCAGCACCTCTGCCTGTTCCCTTCCCAAGATGCAAATGAAGTTGCTTATGACGTCATGATCTTGCCATGTTGTCAGATCTGCCTTGACGACCGCTTGATGCGCACGCCAGTATTTCGGCTTACTCAAGTCGGCATGACACCATGGGTATTGGTTGCTAAGGACAACGAAGAGCTCAAGGAGTGGATCAATGCGCTGACGACCGCAGCGTCTGGTGGGAAGTACAGCTTGACTTCGAATAGCGCTGAGAACGAGCGCAGATCGTGTAAAGCCAGCAGTGGAGCGAACAACATGCTAGCCATTACTGAGGACGAAGAAGCTGCCGAGGAAATACACGAGGAAAGCCTAACCAACCCTAACACTAACACAGACTCTTCCTCTACTAAAAATGATCTTTGTGAAGAGGAGGTAAACGATAACCCACTTTGAATCATAAAATCACTAACTTTATCAACGTCTTTATATACATCTTAAACAGACTTAACATGTGTTCTACATATATAAACATTAATTGAGATCGCATTGTACTTCAATAAGCTTGATCACACCAACTACAGAGGTAGCACTATGGTGTGGCGCGCGCAACTTTGCACGGTATGCATGTACTGTTTACCGACACGCGTACGCCCTCTTATTTTGAAAAATGAAACGATCATCTTTGTTTGAAGTATAATCTAAAATATAACTTACATTGAATATGGATAAGAAATTAAACACTGTTAAAAACTCTAAAACACTTGTAAACCATGACAAATTACTCCGACTTTTACACGACTAAACAACTTATTAAATTAGCTATTCTCTTGCAATTTAGGAACCGGTGAAAGAAGAAAAGAAACCAGATGTAATCCAAGAACAGATAACAGAAGAAAATCCCATCCAATCACTAGAAAGTCTTCCAGAGACGCCCACAAGCCCAGAGGTATTTGGTGAAGACATCTACGACGCGATCATTCAAAACGATGATTTCGATGATGATGGTTTTGCGACTGACGAGTTCGATAGTGGGTCATCAGAGAACGAAGACTCCGCAGGCTCTAGTCCCAAAGGCTCCCCCAAGCTACAAACGAAAACCAAAAAGAAGAATCAACTCTTCAAATGGCTCAAGAAGAAAACACGTACGAAAGATCGTCTGTTCTCGAGCCCCCAAGATGGCGTCGCTCTTGCAGGGTATGTCCATCGTCTTCAGAATAACGATTGTTCTAAACGATGGTGCGTCATCCGAGAGGGAAAACTTTACTGCTATAAAAGCATCAAAGACGATGACACCGAGCTGACGTTTGAACTTGAAGGGACTGAAATCAGGGCAAGGGAAGAACAGAAGAACAGATTTGTAATTCGTGTCTTGAAGGACAACGAGCGTCTCCTCACGCTGCTTACGAAGAATACTCGTGACATGGACAAGTGGAAGACAGCGCTGAGAATAGAATCAGGATTTATAAAGCTGACGTCACCTGTAGATACGAGCTCTGGAGTCTTTGATGACGACGAGGGCGATTACGTAACGCCCATCACTCCCGTCGGACTACAGAACGTCTCAAGGAGCCCATCTACCACAACGGTGGAGCCCGAAACCGGAAATCATCCCGTTGCTAATGGTAACGACGAGGATACGTATTTAGAGATAAACGTTAACGAACGGGAATCGCTAGGTCCACTTCCTGGTATTCCTAAGTCCCCAGATCCTGAGTCCCTCGGTCCACTTCCAAGTATTCCTAGCGGAAAGAAGTCCCCAGATCCTGAGTCCCTCGGTCCGCTTCCAAGTATTCCTAGCGGAAAGAAGTCCCCAGATCCTGAGTCCCTCGGTCCACTTCCAAGTATTCCTAGCGGAAAGAAGTCCCCAGATCCCGAGTCCCTTGGGCCACTTCATCCACTTCCACTACTTCCTGTCGATCTACTTCCTGTCGATGCAATTCCCCCCGCCCTACCCCCTCCAAGGCGGTCCCCTGTGCCTCAGATTGTACAAGAGAATAAAGAAGACAGCGAGGAGTCAGAAGAGTTTGATGACATTTACGAGGAGGTCACGCCCTTGCCTGATACAGATAAGTTGTCCAAGTGGCACAAGATGAACGAGGAAGAACGTAAAGCATATGAGGAGGCAAACAGAGGTACGTGAACAATGATGGTACCACCACCGTCATCATCACCATCATCGTTATCATCATCATCATCATCATCATCATCATCATCATCATCATCATCATCATCATCATAATAATAATAATAACAACATTTTAGGTGCACTCTACAAAGTCTCAGTGCTCTTACAAATTCTATAATTATAATTTACGCAGTTTCAATATCTAAGTACTAACAAATCACCATCATCATTACCACCACCACCACCATCATTATCATCGCCATCATCAGCATCATTATAATTGTCACCATCGTTACCATTATCGCCACCATACGCTTATAATAATAATAATAATAATAATAATAATAATAATAATAAATCGGTTCTTATAGAGCGCATTTTACATTGTCTCAATGCGCTTTACAACCGATGGAGGACTTTTTCGGGCTGCATATGATAGGCGCCTACGGCAGCCGAGCAGCTTACAATCATGAGGAGTTAGTACGTTAGTGTATACTCTCTATCCTTTACCATCATTACTACGACTGCCACCAACAGTATCGTCATTATTAGATATCATCGTCATCACTATCAGACGTCTTCCAATCACCAGCAAGAGAAAATGTTTGTCACCAGTAATTCAAAAATAAAAAATAAAAAAATAAAAAAATATCATCGTCATCACTATCAGACGTCTTCCAAACACTAGTAATTCAGTGTTGGATGCTATTATTGTTTTTATTAATGAGCAGGATATTTATCTATATTCCTCAAATGTAAACGCCTCTTTCAATTCATTTGCTCAGAGGCTGCAACTCAAGACATCGCCACAAGCATACAAATACTCAGTCCTGACAGTCGTCAAAAGTCGGCGTTTAAGCCTCCGCCCTTCGTACGAAAAGTGTCATTCGATGAAAAGGTTCAAGTAAGTAAAAGTCCTAGAAATCGTGAAGCAGCTTGTTTGTACATTATGTGCACCCATCGGGGCAATGTCTAGTCTCCCTCGCAGCCGTGTTTAGTGTCGTCACGCCTCCTACACCAACATTGCTGCACAAACAGAGAGCCCAGGACTATCGCGCGCGGTTTTCCACAGGAAGCCCATCAAAAACTAAGCTTATAAAAGAAACGCGTTTTTACAGTTGGGCTTCCTGTGGTGCATGTCCATCAAAATAATTAATATATTTTCCATATTGCTTTAATAACCAGGTCATCAATAATGAACTCCAGTCACCAGTGCAACCGCAAGCAAAGCTGCTTAATGGCACCGCACTACTGACAGAAAAACCACAAGTCCAAACAAGCGAGAAACCTCAGGCGGAAGTGAGTCCGATGCCGAAGCCTTCCTCCAGAGAAATGAGGAGTCTACCGCGAAGAACATTGAAGGAGAGTTGGATCAAGGAGAACGCCGAGAAAGATGACAAACCTAAGACTACAGTTACAACAAATGGTCCAAAGAACGGTACGTCAGCGGTATGGTAACACGTTGGACATGCGCATGCGTAACTATGATCGTTTACGTCGTTCTTAGTTTAAAGTCATTCGCACGTGCAAACACTGCCAATTTAAAAACGGTGCTGACGCAAGCATAAGCGCAAGTACAAGAGACGTTATTTCACTGTGAAAACAGGCCTGACGCAAGCATAAGCGCAAGTACAAGAGACGTTATTTCACTGTGAAAACAGGCCTGACGCAAGCATAAGCGCAAGTACAAGAGACGTTATTTCACTGTGAAAACGGGGCTGACGCAAGTATAAGCGCAAGTACAAGAGACGTCATTTCACTGTGAAAACGGGCCTGATAGTCTAAAGAGTCATAAGACACTGCAGCATGCAGTGATTTTACTCTGTCATAAATAGTCTAAAAAGTTCTATAACGATTTGCTTCTAGAACAAGACAAAGAAAGAGAAATCTTACAGAAGGCTGAGGAAGAGTTCCGTGACATGGCCAAGACACTAAAAGAGAAGGGTTCCGCAGCACTACGCAAAAAGCGTCCCTCTATAGTAGAAAGGAACAGAATAGCATTCGAGAACAGGAGGAGAGAAGAGGCCTTAGAGAACTCGAAAATTATAACGCGAAGTCAATCTCTGAACAAGGAGAAGGCGGACTTGCTTTCGTTGCTAGAGTTCCAGAAAAAGCGTGTCGCGGTGGCAAAAGACAGAAAGATCTTTTTTTCGTTCTCAAACTCGGCTAATAGTACTGCAGTGGCAGATGCAGAAATGGAGTTCCATGAATCGCAACTTGGTCTTGCGAGAGCCAGAAAACGAATAGCTGAAATTGATAATGAACTAAAAAACATTGAGTTGTTAGAATTCAAGCCAAAGAAGTTCGATGCCGTGAAGAAAGAACCAATCAAAGCGAAGGAATTTAGGTTGTTCAGTGGTGAGAGTCAGGAAGTCAAGGCTTCTGACGAGAAAGATGGCACGGATTCAGATCGAGTGAGGAATTTGAAGAGAGGAAACGTGTTGTCTAAACTAAAGGTATTACATGTTAAGCAAAGTACGCTTTCTTTATCATTCCATCCATCCATCCATTCTTCCTTTCAGTCATCCATCCATCCATTCTTCCTTTCAGTCATCCATCCATTCATTCTTCCTTTCAGTCATTCATCCATTCATTCTTCCTTTCAGTCATCCATTCATTCATTCTTTTCATTCATTCTTCCTTTCAGTCATCCATTCATTCATTCTTCCTTTCAGTCATCCATTCATTCATTCTTCCTTTCAGTCATCCATTCATTCATTCTTCCTTTTAGTCATCCATTCATTCATTCTTTTCATTCATTCTTCCTTTCAGTCATCCATTCATTCATTCTTCCTTTCAGTCATCCATTCATTCATTCTTCCTTTCAGTCATCCATTCATTCATTCTTCCTTTCAGTCATCCATTCATTCATTCTTCCTTTCAGTCATCCATTCATTCATTCTTCCTTTCAGTCATCCATTCATTCATTCTTCCTTTCAGTCATCCATTCATTCATTCTTCCTTTCAGTCATCCATTCATTCATTCTTCCTTTCAGTCATCCATTCATTCATTCATTCTTCCTTTCAGTCATCCATTCATTCATTCTTCCTTTCAGTCATCCATTCATTCATTCTTCCTTTCAGTCATCCATTCATTCATCCATCCATTCTTCCTTTAGTCTTCCATTCATTCATCCATCCATTCTTCCTTTAGTCATCCATTCATCTATCTATCTGTCCGTAGGCCCCGGTTGCACGAAAGGTGAATAGCGCTATCCACCGGATAAGTCTTATCCAATGGATAAAACTGCTGCAGTTATCCAATAAATTTTATCCGTTGGATAGGACTTATCCGGTGGATAGCGCTATTCACCTTTCGTGCAACCGGGTCATGACGGTTTGTCTGCCTGTCTGTCTGTCTGACTGTTTGTCTGTCTGTCTGATTGTTTGTCTGTCTGACTGTCTGCCCGTCCGTCCATCTGTCTGTTTGTCTTTCTGTCTATCTATCTGTCTGTCTGACTGTCTGTCTGTCTGTCTACCCGTCTGTCTGTCCTCTGACACATTTTTACTTGATATTGTTGTGTCTATAGGTTTTCGAGAACATGGGCGGCAAGTAAGACCATATAAGGCGTACATACGATGACCACCAATCATAGATGACTGTTTGCATGCTAACTTTGACGACTGACAGAGAAACGAACCTCATCGGTAACGAACTATTAACAACGCATGAATTGTGCGGCTCAACTGCGCATGCGTACCACCAACCCATCTTCTTTATAAAGCGTCATATATAGCTAATTGCATAATCGTTGTCGGGTTGAAAATCATGAAAGCTATGACCAAAAGGAATTCTGGGAAATTAAAACTCTCAAATAACACCGTCAAATGACCGACCTTTTTATCCAGACTTGTAGGATCTTAGTTAAATAGCTTATATACCTTCAAAACTACGAGAACATTGAATATATCTGTATGTAATGCGGGTCATGAACTGATTTCCCATCCATCCTTGCGGTCTCAGCTTCTATGATTTATGATTTTGAACCCGACAACGATTATGCAATTAGCTATATACATAAGGACATCTTTAAATAAAGGTTTTAGTATATTTCCTAAGATTTGGGGAAAAGTATATTCCAATTTATTCAGATTGAATGAATTACAAGGCACAATTCGTAACCAATATACTGATATATATATAGAATACAATACAAATTGGGTGAGATGCATCTGCACGCTTTTTGATTGGTTCAGAAAGGAAGCCATTTGAGTGTCACGGTACCACAGGGTTCCCACTCGTACGAAAACGACTCTATGAAGATGGCCCAGTGATCTCGATAGGTACGATATGATTTTTACCAAAATAAGACATGATAGTGCGTGTTTTCATAGATGCGTGCGTTGAATACTACAAGAATTAGACAATGAAGAACACGGCTTTTACCCGATTAATTAATGCTTAATTTATTGATCAATATATTATTATTCATATTTTATTTCTTATGGAAATCACGAAGAATGTCTCCAGTCAGTGTTACACATGAAAACAACATTATTTGATTAGAAGGCGCGCAGCTAAATGGGATGCGTCAAATGGACCTTCGAGTGTCAAATCTATTGTGTTACTGTATCGTTCTATTGTTTTATAGTAATGAGGTTCTTTTGAGGCATCCTATTTAGTCGCCACCGATTAGAAGGCGCACGGCCTGGTGTTTTTAGATCAGAAATAATGATAAACTGTGCGTCGAGAAATAAACGCCAGAAACACTACAAGTGTTCCTCTCGTCATTTTAGTTAGCACCGATTGGCATCATTGGTTAATACGGACACCCGGTTAATACGGACACTGCGTCTCGTCCCGATGGTGTCCGTATTAACCGGGTTCCACTGTAATATTTAACTATGAATACGAGCTAGTCGGTGAGACGGGGATTTCGGGGTTTCTCTACCAAACATCCTCTCCCCATGCAGACTGTGAATTCGCTTGTGTACCACTCCATTGCCAGAGCATTAGGTAACCTCTCTCGAGCGTCCGCCATTTTGAAAATAGAGATATGAGAGGGCCCTGGGAACGAGGTTGGGCATTGTTTTAAAAAATACAGAAATGTATTAATACAGTCAAATCTCTCTAAGTCTGACACCCTTGGGACCAACTTGTGCTGTATGGTTTAGCAAGGTGTTTGTACGTCTTTGAGAGAGAATTTATAATAAAACAGTGCAGCAGGGACCAGACAAAGGTGTCTGTCTTAGAGAGGTGTCCAGCTTAGCAGGGTGTCCGCCTAAAGAGAGTTGACTGTACTTGTAGACCTAACACCAGAGATACTTTGAGAAAGAAGTTATATTTACTTCAATAAATGGCATACACTAAATGTATATATATTTTATAAAGCTCAGAATTATTCCGAGACTGATTTCCGACGACGTTCCGGAAATAATATTTCCGACGACGTTCCGAAAACAATTCACGAAGCCGAGCTAATGTGATCATTCAAACAAAGGCAAAGCCCAGTCAAAAACGATTGATTTATGTACAAGTTACTCAAAAAATATGAATTCCAATGAATTCTTGTCAAGAATTCTATTAGTGTATGTATGTCTTGGGCTTCCTGTGGTTTAGCCCTGAGTGTCTAAATTAACTGGACGTCCATCTTTAATATACACGTATTGCAGTGTCTTGGGCTTCCTGTGGTTTAGCCCTGAGTGTCTAAATTATCTGGACGTCCCTCATCAGTATACACGTATTGTAGTGTCTTGGGCTTACTGTGGTTTAACCCTGAGTGTATAAAGTTAACTGGACGTCCCTCATTAATATACACGTATTGTAGTGTCTTGGGCTTCCTGTGGTTTAGCCCTAAGTGTATAAATTAACTGGACGTCCCTCGCGTATTGTAGTGTCTGGGCTTCCTGTGGTTTAGCCCTAGCAGACCGGTACCAACATCACACTTGTCTCGGTGTGTCTCTTTGAACCAAGACACGCTCATCGGACTCACTGTATATTTTATTGTCCAGGTCACTCTATATTGTGTCCAGGTCACTCTATATTGTCCAGGTCACTCTATATTGTCCAGGTCACTCTATATTGTCCAGGTCACTCTATATTGTCCAGGTCACTCTATATTGTCCAGGTCACTCTATATTGTCCAGGTCACTCTATATTGTCCAGGTCACTCTATATTGTCCAGGTCACTCTATATTGTCCAGGTTACCTCGGATAGCAGATAATGTAGATAATGTAGAATAAAACAATGTACAGATGCTGTCATCCAATTTTGTGTCGTTTGCATTTCCTTTCTAACGAAGAAAACTGTTGTCTATATTCATGACGTCCAGTACCAGTATCAGATCAGCAAATAGAGTAGATGGGATTTGGTATCCCAGTGAGCTTTGCGCGCGTCGTTACTGCGGTACTTGCTGGTCAGCTGTATATCTGTGGTTCTTGTTGGGACACCAGTGGCATGACTCAGCAAATAGAGCAGATGAGCTGATGGGTTTTAGTATCCCAATAAGCTTTGCGTGCGTCGTTACTGCGCTACTTGCTGGTCAGCTAATGATCTTCGCGCGCGTCGTTACTGCGGTACTTGCTGGTCAGCTGTATAATTGTGTTGATGTCGTTGTGTACTCTTGTTGGGACACCATTGGCAAGAGTGATATACTACTCGGTACCTCACGATCAGCTAGAAAATAAAATAAAATAATAAACTTCGGTGGCATATCATGATTGACATAAACTTGAATAAACTTCAGAATTTGTATTCTCCCAATAGATCTGCTGTTTTCGCTATCCACAGGTCACTAGTACAATATATTATGCTTTTTCGTTATCTAGCGAACAGAAATGTCGAGATGCCGGGAGTCCTACGGTAGCCAAGGGTAATTTTTTGGCCCAGCCGTGTGGGCTTCCTTTATATTGTCAGCAGTACATGGTCAGCGGTTTTTATAAATTCAAAATGGCCGACTAAACTTTCTTCATGTTGGTTGATTCGTTTACAGTTAAATTTCATTTAACAATGCTACAAAACTGGACAAAGATGTTACAAATTTCCAACAACTCGCTACAAAACGACGTCAAAGATGTTACAAATGTCTCCAGTACAACTCGTGTTTTGCAAAACGACGTCTAGCAATGACTATAAAGTAGTTTCTCCTGCAACATGACAGGAACACCGGCAGATAACGTTGTGCTGGAATTTATGACTCCTGTGAACGTGGTTCGGGGATGAAGAAGGTATGTTGGCTTTTCTTATCTTTATTTTACTAATGCTGACTTTATAGTAAATAGTAATAATAATAATCATTTATATAGCACACTTATATGTAAAGTTCTAAGGTGCTTCTTAAAACAAAAAACTAAATAAAGATGCACTGAGTTTCTTGATCAGTACAATAGTAAATATCTATTCAGTAATTAGTGTAAAACTATGTACAATTGCACCTACGAGCAACCACAGACGATATACATGGCTTTAAAGTCTTTACATACATGATTTAAAATTAAAAATAATTTATAAACTCAATAATTTGAGCCAAACGCTGTAATTAATTATTACCTCTTGAAAGTAAACACCTCGCATAAGTGACCCCTTTGCTTGTGAGAAGTTCTACTGCCTTTCTCAACGTACTTACCTCCTGATGTAGAAGAATCTATTTGTTCTATAGCTCTTGATCTCAGCAATGGTTTCTTAGGCAACGGTGCAACCTTATTTTGTGGTAATTGTAATGTAAATGTGTTTCGATTCTTGTTATTATTTTTCACTTCAATGTCTTCATTCTCATCCCAGTTTTTGCTCTCTTCCTCGATTCGCTCCACGGGTGTTCGCTGTTTTGGTGGCCGTCTAACGACTGAGCTTTTCTCTTTGAATGCTTGTTGGAGGTTTGGGAGGTTGTTTTTCTTGATATCACCATCAGATAAAGCTGTATCGCTTGTACTGGCTGTGAAGGTGGACTGGAAGGAAAAGTCTGGAAGTTGTTTGACCTGCATGACTGTTGTTGTTGCTGGAGGAGGCCTTTTAAACATCTTTGGATAGAAATAAGTCTTTTGTTTATTTTTTGTCAGACAAAATAACAAATCAAAGTTTAAAAAAAGACAATCAGTCAGTCAGTAATTCAGTCAGTCAGACAATCAGTCAGTAAATTAGACAATCAGTCAGACAGTCACACAATCAGTCAGACAGACAGTCAGTCAGTCAGTCAGTCAGACAATCAGTCGGTCAGACAGACAGACAATCAGTCAGCTAGTAGTCAGTCAGACAGACAATCAGTCGGTCAGTCAGATAGTTAGCCAGTCAGCCAGTAGTAGTCAGACAGACAGACAGACAGACAGACAGACAGACAGACAGACAGACAGACAGACAGACAGACAGACAGACAGACAATCAGACAGACAGACAGACAGACAGACAATCAGACAGACAGACAGTCAGTCAGTCAGTCAATCCACATGTCAATTATGTACCTCTTCTTTAAGTGTCATTTCTCCTAAAGGGTGGTCTTTGAAATACTCAATAACTTCCCCTATCGTCTCAAACTTTCTAGCTCCGACGTAGTACGCATCTTTACGTGACACGACAGAATGATGACAAACGTATTTACCAACACTGAAACAAAAGAATATTCGTGCTGAGGCCTTCCTAGAAGGGTCTGGGTTCTAGGTTGGCTGTGACTTGTGTACACACTTCCTATGGTTCAAAGTGCTTCAATTCAAAATTAGTCAACGCGCAGTATAGTCTTCCTCGCATCCGTTTTTAGTTCCGTCACGCAACGCGTTGAGGGAGCACAGTAAAGACACTCCAAAAATCTACCCTAACCATGTGACGTCACATTAATAAAGGGGAAGCCTGGAACTAAGCTTTTACGTCACAATATTTTTATTCCGGCTAATTCCACTTTTTTAAAAAGCATCGAGACTGGCCGATGCACGTGACTTTATATATCATGCACTTTGAACATACACCTGTTTTCAAAAACGTTGTTCATTTACAAAATACAAAATAGTAAATAGTAGTAAGGAATTCATTAGAGAAACAAAAGAAATGCACTCAAGCTGAACTCTGGCTCATTGTTTCTCTAATTAATTTCTTTCTACTATTTACTATTTTGTATTTTGTAAATGGACAACGTTTTTGAAGACGGGTGTATATGAATGACGATTGCGCAATATAATTTTGTTTTTATGAAAGTTATTTGATTATCATTTGTTGTCGGTATACTGCTAGACTTTTAAAACCTTACCATAGAGATAAGAATAATTCAGATGTCAAGTCGTGTGAAAACACAAACGATCCTGGACCAGATTCGCTTAGAAGTTCTTCCGCCTCTGATGTTGTTATTTGAAAAGCATTCCATCTATGAAAGTAGGACAAAGATAGATATTAGTATAGCAGTTTTAATAACATAGATATAACGTACAATACCGCAGTCGGACTAAGTACACTTTTCACTATCAGGGATGGAATAGATGTAGACGGTATTCTCTCTTGGAGATAATGGTGAATGAAAGGAAGCGACAACAACAAAACCCGCGTTTTTATTAATTATGAAGTTATAGCGGTTAATATTCGTGAGAGCGGTGTATATTGGCACCATATTGACACGAAGATCAAGGTTTTTCATATATTTTTTTATTATTATTGCTTTTATATTTTAACATTTGTTTTCAATTTACTGCGATTCAGGACTAAGAAATGTCAGTGGCGTTCCTCATTGATCTTCCTGATGCCATTCGTCTCTGTTTTCTTAACTAATTTTCCATTTCATTTGATCTTTTCGCACTATGAATATGTCTACCGTCTGTACAGTATGGTTGCTGTGTCTCAGTTCTTGTCTCTTATTACTTCAGGGTGCATTTACCTGAGTGTACAATTACATATTCAATACTGTACATTAAAACTCAAGGATATTTTGTATATGCTACCAGATTTCCGCCGGAATTCCCTCTGTTATTATATGATTCGTCTCTAAGCAAACGATCTCTCCCACATGATTTCATTTCCCAACTAATGTAATTCCTTCCTGAGGCCATTCGCTTTTGTTTTCTGGATCAGATTAGCTAACGATCCGTTACAAAAGTTATCTTATGCGGTGTTTACACTTGAGCGCTCTACCAAGGTACAAATCAGAAAATTATTGTTTGTTGAGCGGTCACCACGCAACAAACATAGTTTTCTGATTTGTACCTTGGTAGAGTGCTCAAGTGTAAACACGGCATTACTCGGTCGCGGCAACACATTTAAAATTCAATTTACTGCGATTCTTGACTAAGAAATGTGGCGTTCCTCATTGATCTTCCTGAGGCCATTCGCCTCTGTTTTCTTAACTAATGATTTTTGCAGTTTATCTGATCAACAGTTTTGTACTTTGTACATTTAAAATTGAATTCGTGTATGCGATTTGCTAGAAATATGGCGGGCGTTCTTCGATCAGTGGTCTATCCCGGGGAGAGTTTCTAGTATTAATCTTCCTATGTTGTGCCTGGTTTGGTCGGACCGTTTGATTCCATTACTGTCTGTTTACTCGTAACACAAGTTACTCTGTTCGGTGTTGAGATGTCAGAGTAAAACTGTCGAAAACTAACGACCAAAAATGGCCAAAATACAAATTTATACTATAAACCAACAGTGTTTATATCGTTAACAAAGTAGATTTTTGCTTTTAAGGAAATGATTTTAATAGGAACCTCAGATCAAGAGACGCGAATTCTCGAGTTACTTGGTGTAGAATAATCACACAGTGCAATCACTTAAATGACGCCACTCCACCCGTTCATTGTTTTAAAAAGCGAAGTTTTCAATTAATCATTTCTTTAGCAAATACTAGATGTTCTACTCGCGAAATTTGATTAATATCTTTAGAAAAACCCTGGATTTCTGTCATCTCACAATGCTTGTGGACATGCACTATAAGTAATACACTAAAAGGCCCTTTGTCCGAGCCAATAATGCCTTGTGTCAATATGTTTTGATTTTGTGTTTGCATGCACCTGCTAAAACTATATAATATAGACTTTAAATACACAACATAGTATTGTTTTTTTGTCAAAGATGGTTCTAACTGACGCTAGTAAAATCGTTTACATTTTCTTCTAATCTGAAACTCTTTTCCCACTTTCGATTTTCGTAAAATCAGTACTTTGTGCCCGCAATGCATCATGGGCTCGGTGAAGTTTGACTCATAAAGAAATGTACACAAATTTCTTCTTTTCTGACACCGATGGTTCTGTAATAAAGTGAATGTTTGACTAGGGTTCATGAGACCCGTCGCTCTTGCTGTAATTTTATCCGTTGATAATTGAATCCCATAATGGAGCCTTTTAACTTTGAGCCGGGGAAAACGGACTTTGAGAAAGTCTACCTGTTTAGATTCCGCTTCTGTTTGGCATTAATTTTAGCAAGACAATAAACAGCGGTAGAACAATGGCAAATAATACCGACACCAGGTGAATCAATTGAATTAGATCTTTTCATTTCTTTTATATTCCCACAAACTACTTTGGATTGAAAGTGTCAGGTTATTAACGACGGCCTTAGTGCTCAAGTTTTACACGCGTGTGATTCATTTCGCGGTAATTTTCTCAGGAAAGATGAGTTTCATTTCCTCCATTTTATTTAGGGTTAACACTGCTGTACATTGACAAGAACATCTCGAGAGAAGTTCAAACGAATGGTCGCCAGGGCCGTACACAGCACAGGGTTATGTTTTGCTGGGTTATGTACGGCCCTGGTCGCAGGTGACGAAGGTCAACTAAACGAAAGGAAACAGCCTCTGTTTTACGGCTTTTTAATGAGAGAGAAGGTGACGCATGACGCTGTATAAACATTGTTAATTATTACTCGGAAGAAAGTATTTCATCTTAATTGTTTTTTTTTCGCCTTCGTTATTAAAAAAATAATGATAAAACAAGAACCGCGTGGTAGATTAGTTCAATGCTAACTAACAATTTACCGACAGAGTGGCGGATCCAGTCGGAGGGTCGGGGGGGGGGGGGGGGGGGCTCGACCCCCCTGTCCTACCTGAGGTTCATTTGATTGTTTTATCCTAGAATCTAGTTTTGCCACAGGTTTTTTGCTTAGTATACATTTGCTTTAGGAGACCTACACATGTACCAAATATTAAACCTCTAGAATCTAGATTGACACACTGCGTTAACTATTACAACCATCACCATACTCTTTGCCAGACCGTCTTGTTGGCTTAGGAGAGAGGTGGTCGCTTACAAGAGGTAATAATTAAAATTGGACTGAGAAATCAGAGAAGAAAATACGAAATCATGAAGTGTTTGCTTAGGACCGAACTGTACATCTTCTATTTGCCTGTGTAGACAGACATAAAAAATATTCAATTCGGATGTTTGAGTAGCACAAGGTACTGATATCTCAGAACAAATCATAAAAGTGACAATATTCGCTAAAAAGGTATATGACAATGTTTACAAAAAAATAAGCTATAAACATTATATTCGAACTAAGAGAAAACGTTTTTTATATGTGAATTGCACTTGGTGTTTTGGGCCGAATACTGGGACTGATGGCCGACTGACAACTGACCAATCACAAGACAGCAAGCTACCTTGCTACCAAATATATTGTTTACAAATTGAAGACATAGAGTAGTCAAGTAGGACAAACCCCCAAGGTCACTTGCTTGGCAAGGAAAAGAGTGTTCCAAGCCCTACACCTGTTTCAATGCCATTTGAATGTTTTGACCAATCAGGGCTCACATCCAAACAAAAATAAATAAAAAATAATTAAAAAAATCCAAAGACAAGCTGGGAATGACGAAGCTTTTTTTTTTTTTTTTTTTTTTTTTTTTTTTTTTTTTTTAATTTAAGAGGATATTTATTTCAACTTCGCGTAATATCCGCCAAAAGCGCCAAAAACCAGCCCTTTTGGACAGTTTGAATTTCGATTTTCGCTTTGGATTAACACTCTAATTTTATTTTAACCAAGCACAAACTATTAAAAACAAAGTAAATTGTCTGCCTAAAGCTGTTTTAGCGTTGTACAAAGCCATTTTCCTGCTTTTTGTTTCAAATTTGAGGTAATTCAGGGGAAATCATCAGCAATACTAGCAAATATACAGATCTAGCCCATGTGGACAGTTTTCAAATCAAATTTTCACTTTGGATTAACACCCTAATTTCACTTTTACCGTTCAAAAACCATCACAAATACCTTGAACTCTTTGCTAAAGCAGTTTTAGCCTTGTACAAAACGTATTCTCCATGCTATTGGTTTTTGGCGCTCAATACGCGCGTTCGTAAAAAATATCCTCTTAAATTTATTACACACATTTCTGTCTAGAACTCGTATGAATGAGTCTCTGCTTCAAATATGATTTTGTTGTACTTAAAAAGTAAGTGTGATTTAATTTCCACAGGCTTTTCATAACAGTCAGTACACATACGTAGACACTTAACGTAGTATAGAAATTATAGATTCTCAGGAAAGGGAACAACCTTTTGTAACAGGAAACACCCTGTGTATGACGTCAAAACTATCAGTAATAATTGACGTCACAAATATCCAAAATACTAGACTTGAGTAATAAACGATGTTCAAATATAGCGACTAATGACGTCATTTGTACGTCATAAATGCAATGACGTCACTGATTACAATGGTGTTTCAGTGTTATTTGAGGAGTAACTGAATCACGAAAATGGACTAAACTAGCTGAGTACAAATCTAACTAGTCTTGTATACATCCTCTTGTTTTACATATTTGAACGGGTTTCTGTAAGGGTCAACAACAATAACAACAACAAATAAAACACTTTGATATCGTAATATAGGTATAGCGGGTGCCGTCCGTCCCTTTTATTACACACTACATTCCTTGTCATTGACTAAGAAAGGAACGTTGATCAACTAAAACGCATTCTTGTGGACAGGGCATCAAGCCTTGTTTTCATTTTCACTAGCAACAAGCATAAGCGCAAGTAAAAGAGGCGTTTCACTGTGAAAACGAGCCTGACGCAAGCACAAGCACAAGCACAAGAGGCGATATTTCACTGTGAAAACGAGCCTGACGCAAGCACAAGCACAAGCACAAGAGGCGTTATTTCACTGTGAAAACGAGCCTGACGCAAGCACAAGTACAAGAGACGTTATTTCACTGTGAAAACAGGCCTGACGCAAGCACAAGCACAAGTACAAGAGACGTTATTTCACTGTGAAAACTGGTCTGACGCAATCTTAAGCACAAGGACCACCGAGATTTTTCCATTGTGCTTACGTTACGCCCCTTTTCACATGACAAGTTCTGATGCTTGCGCTTGTGCTTTCGTCGCTAGTGATAGGAATTCGTAATTATGTATGATACTGTGTGACTAATACCACTCCCCCTTGGTCAATGTTTGCGTGCATATACGTTCATGAAAAAGAAGAAATTCCATCAATAATAAAAATGTCGTGAGAATTGCACCCGTGCTACCCCAGTAATTATTCTTGAGTTTTTTAAAATGTATTTTGTAACATACGTTTTCCAAGTAGGTAGTACTTAAGATGTAATGAGTTATTTCGTAATCTTAAAACATGTGCAAGAGTCCTGCCAAGGAATAGGAAATTGTCCCAGCTTTAACTTCACTGTCGCTGAAGACCTTTCAAGTAGCGTCATTATTACCGCAATCTGAGTTATTCTTCGAGTGAATTTGTTAGCGTCTATTGCATGTTACCGCTAGTGGATTAGTACAACATTATTTCGCATTAATATTAATATTATCGTTTTCTAATGATTTAGGTTATGTTTGAGAATTACGAATGAATAAATGGGCAGTAGTTTCTTCATGCCATTTCAGTACAATACAGTACAGTACAATATCTTTCCATCTATCCATCTTTGTTCCCGTGTGCCTACTGCACTATTCAGTTTCCACCTGCTTCACCATCAATTGGAAACTCTGGCAACGAAATCCTGAATTAGCATGCATTCATTTCGCTGCAAATTGCTCAACAAATATACAATACCATGTCGGGAATATATTGCTTGAATATATTATCATTTGGACGATAATAAAGGTGAAACAACATGAGACATCGAGAAAAACTTTGAAAAAGAAACTCGGCGACGAATCGAAGCTAAAGTGCTACTTAGACGAACGTTGATTTGTATGTGATTTTAGGGTTCAGTGAACGTTAACGGGAATGTTTGGCCGAAGGCGATTATACGCTGTAGCCAGCATTTACAGCTGGCTGCTCGCCTCTTATGTTTTCATTAATATAATTCGCTTCTCGAAGAGATACAGTAGTTTATCCGACATGGTGTACACAACGATTCTTCTCTCGGGGATTTTATCTTCGTCAAACGTGTTTTTGAATTTAGTTTACTTTTGAATTCACTAGCTTCTCTGGTTGCCATGGTGACACTACAGATGGAGATTTTACCAGTCTTCAGTAATATTATATAAAGATGGAGAAATTCAAACGTTCGCTTGTATTCATCCAGAGACATTTGTGTTTCGATAGTTCCTGGGTAGAAAAAGCAACAGCAAAAATATTGGGTTCAAATAGATTCGAAATTACAGTGGCTGATTTACGGTCTAATCGGTAGATTTTGATGCGATAAAGCGAGGTAATATTCAATGCACTCGGTGTTCTCCTACACGAAACGAAACCTCAACCACAAGGCATAATTTCACACACAATTATTATTATTTTTCAGTCGAAATGATGTAGTCGAAGATGCATGAATGCATTTACTCATTCGATCAATACTGACTTTACAAACCATTTACTCTTGTTTTTAAAACACAATTTCTTATTCACAAAATATTTTTGAAACTCTTTGAACCCCTGCTGTGTGTTGATGAAATTGAACTGTAAAGAGAGGAATACAAATGGACGGGAAAGAGCAACTTAGTATGAAGATCTCGAACGAAACACTGATTCTACCGAATGTTGCATATATATGAGTATTGAGAGAACCGAAAGCAAATATTTAGTTTGGTCTGGGCTTTCGGGTAAATTCGCGATATGCAAAACCCGAAGGAAACTAGAATAGTTTGAGACAAAAAGAGCTAATATTACTCCAGTAAAATCCCAATTTCCTCCCTTGAAATTCGTGTATTTTGTAAGAAATGTTTCGACTTTGAAACCTCTTTAATTTCGACTTCTGTCAGTTCACAGATGCGAATGCGAATACGACAGTGCATGGGTGGCGATGACAACAATGTTTCAAGCAAACAATAGTCGTTTACTAAACCTTCAGCAACGCGTGCTTTTTTCTAGTGGTTATCTATAGTAGTGGTCACTTCCTAGTTGGCTAGGATTACTACACAAGGGAATAAGCAGATATCATTCTTCCACCCACCACTCATGTTGCCAGTTATTTTCGTGTTGATCCGGATAGCATTGGCTTTTGAATTGATGTTAAATCACAACACATTTGAGGAAGCCAAGGGAAGCCCTACGGAATTCTAAATAGCTGTTACTTACACTGATGGAGACTGGATAGTCTTGGTACTGGTTGACTGTGTGACGGAAAAGCCATTTGAAGATGGACTTTTCGAGCTATCTTTGTTCAACGTCACTACACCGTGAGAACAGGTTGTACCCATGAATGGCGGCACTTGCTATTTAGCTTCAAGCCTTCATTTCATGAAACTTCTACGCCGGCTCGGCTATCCATGGTGTTATACGACCCACTTTAATAATAGTTGACCATTTTGGTGCCCGGCTAAACGCAGTGAATTATAATACCTGGTCGTTGAGCATCGCAACTGACGATTAATAGCAATCGTTAACCCTTCGAATGACGAATCTATTTCAATTAATTCCTTAACTTTTAATCCACAACTGGCTGTCCAATATCGCGCTGTTGTGGTTGCAAAGTGTCACACGGGTTTTGTTTCGCATGTGGATGCTTTACGCGGTGCATTCTGGGCGTCGTTTTCGGGTATGTTTACACTAGCGTGTGTTGACTTCAGATTACAATAAAGTATACCGTGTGACGTTAGATTAGTGGGTGTTTCGTTAAGAGTGCACAATAACGAGCACAATGAGACAGCGATGTGCAAGACTTGATCAATCAATAAACGTTTTGCTGGCGAACAAATGGCAACACTTAGAATCACTATGGCAACGTCGTCATGTTAATGTGCCAGCCAGTTGTCGCCAGTTTTATCGAGTCATTGTTATAATCATCTAGTAGACTAATATGTCTTTTTTTCATTCCAATTCGTTGGATTCTCGCGTGTACGACCTGACAATTTCTCGCTCTGCGCTTTCAATAATAACAAACAAAACTAAATATATTTACTTACAATATAATCCAAACTCAAGTAAGACTGACTGATCGACTCTATTGATGAGTTTGAGTTTTCTATGAGTCGATAATCAGCGAGGCGCGTAGCATCGAAAACGAGAACGAGTAGTCTAATTGTTTTAGTAGAAACCAACTAGCATACTACCTTCGATTTTTTACCAATATTTATTGATTTCTGCTTTGTTTTTGTTCAAAATGCCGGGTTTTTCGCTACTCATTATCTATCACTCAATTAGCCACTTTAGAAACGAGTGGAGGACTGGGAATGAGTATTTAGAATTAATCTAATTAAAAAATGAACCCCATCACAAGCAAGAGCATATCAGAATACTCCAGTTTCGAGTTGTTAAGCGATGACCGCTGTCCTTGACAAAAGACGCATTTGCTCAGGCTAAGCCTCAATTCAGTGTAAATTATTCACAAATACCGACGAGAACGCGAAAAAGTGTTGACATTCAACAATAGAAACCTGTTTTATCTCCACGGGTTATTCTCTGGATTGAGGCTAAGCCTGAGCAAACGCGTCTTTTCTCAAGGAGTACAGCGGTGTCTAAACAAACTCGAAACGGGAGTATTAGTAAGTTTCAGAAGTTTGATAGGGTTTGGAGAAGCAGCAACTGAACTGCAGACATTTAAACACGAGGGCGCACTATAAAAGGGCATCGCTCCACCCACAATTTTTTGAATAATAATGAGTTTGAATATGGCGGACAATGGTTGAACATGGCTGAACAACGGGGTAAAATAATGTTCTTAATAAAGTCACATTTCAACAGCAAAGTCAATGAAGAAATTGTAAATTTACGTCTAAAACAGTTATAATAGACGGACGTGTCAATATTTTTCGTATTCGGTAGTTATCTATACGATTTTCATTCGCACCACGACTACGAAGAATGTTTTGAATTTCGCGCGCCATGTACCACAACAATCAACATCCGTACCTCTTATCCAGGCCTACAAATTCATGAAGCGAAATCCTCTTTACCTGTAATAAGCATTTCCAAGCATAAAACTATGTTCGGTCATTTCTACATAAAGCGACAAATTAAGAGTATTGTTTTCATTACACAAGTTACGTTCGTCTTCGTCGTCACCATAACAAGATGAACGACGTCGTTCGCCGCGAAGGCGTCTTGTTACGAGGTAAATGTACGTGTCGAGCATTTGTACATCTCTGTACTTTTATGGTAAAGGCCGGTAAGGTTTCGAAACCTATGCTGTGGGTATATTTAATTCGCAAGTGGCATGTCCATGTCTTGGCGGGTAAATTTTAGGATAACCTAAAATATACAGAATACTAGAACCGTGCGACTTCAAAACGGCTAACGGTTCCAGTTCAAAGCACCATAATTTTATTTACCAAAGTGAAAAGTGATAGTGACAAAATCTATTATCCATGTGCGTTTTAGTACTTATTTCCACAGTTTCTTGTTCATTTGATTGATTTATAGAGCTTGCAGTTCTTGAGATCCTCTCTCTGTGACGTCTCGGTAGATTTGATTGACAGATCCAACGAACTTACCCTAGGTACCTCTCCTTTTATAGTGCGCCCTCGTGTTTAAAAACTGCAAAAATTACAAAGAAATGTATGGTTACTCGGGACAAGCGTCCCTACTAAACATACATTTCTTTGTAATTTTTGCGATTTTTGGAAAGCTGTTACTCGTTCAATATCTAACAAAACCTTTTGAAACTTTGTAATAATGCTAATTCTAATATGTTCTTTCTTGTGATGGGGTTCATTTTTTAATTAGATTAATTCTTAAACTCGTTCCCAGTCCTTCACTCGTTTCTAAAGTGGCTAATAGATAGTGAGTAAGTTAGCCAATCAGATTGCAGGATTCGTGATAGTATGCTAGTTGGTTTCTACTAAAACATGTTATGTCAACATGTTTGGCAAAAACACAAGATCCACGAGCCGGTCAGTAAATTGTGTGGAAAATTTACACGAAATTTACACGAAATTTACACATAATTTACACGAAATTAATACGAAATTTGCACATAATTTATACGAAATTTACACGAAATTTGCACATAATTTACACGAAATTAATACGAAATTTGCACATAATTTATACGAAATTTACACGAAATTTGCACATAATTTACACGAAATTTACACAAAATTTGCACATAATTTACACGAAATTAATACGAAATTTGCACATAATTTATACGAAATTTACACGAAATTTTCACATAATTTACACGAAATTAATACGAAATTTTCACATAATTTATACGAAATTTACACGAAATTTGCACATAATTTACACGAAATTTGCACATAATTTACACGAAATTTACACGAAATTTGCACATAATTTACACGAAATTAATACGAAATTTGCACATAATTTACACGAAATTAATACGAAATTTGCACATAATTTATACAAAATTAACACGAAATGTATAGAGAATTAACAATAAATTTACACAGAATTAACACGAAATTAACAACGGCCAAAGAACTAGTGCGTGTATAGTGTAAATTATGTGTAAATTTCGTGTACATTAAATTTACAAGGTTTATTTATTTTGTACATTTACACACAACGTATACCCGCCAAGATCATGCATTTCTTTGAGTGTTGTAGTATTGACTATCTCACATTGACATTGATATTAATTAACCTGACATCGTTCATATGGTGACATATGATATGATATATATATATTTATTATTATATTATACAGCGATTTGCAAAAATTATGTAAAATCTAATATATCGATATATCGATATATAGTAATTTGTATAATCCTAATTCATTGATTTTAGCTATTATTAAACCTGAATCTAAACCCAATTAACCTTTGTAGTATGTATGTGAAAAAACAATTGAAAAAAATAACTTTAGAGGGCTTATTCAGCCATTTTATGATGAAAATTACCCACAATGCACCCGATATATTGATATATCGATATATATTGATTTTTACAGAATTTTTGCAAATCGCTGTATGTTGCCATGAAAATGACGAGAAGTGTAAAGAACTGAGAAAAAATTATGAGTTCCAGATGGGATTTGAACCCATGCCACTACGTACGAAACGAAAGGTTCCACAGTTTGTCATGGTAACTGGTCAGCGGAATTCGTGCGCGCGCGTGCGTATTGCGCGCTAAATTATTTCGACTAGCTACCGGTTAATCTAGTAGAGACTGACATAGACTAGTGGTTAAACTAGTAGAGACTGATAGGGACTAGTGGTTAAACTAGTAGAGACTGATAGGGACTAGTGGTTAAACTAGTAGAGACTGATAGGGACTAGTGGTTAAACTAGTAGAGACTGACATAGACTAGTGGTTACTAAACTAGTAGAGACTGACATAGACTAGTGGTTAAACTAAGTAGAGACTGACATAGACTAGTGGTTAAACTAGTACGGACTGACATAGACTAGCGGTTAAACTAAGTAGAGACTGACATAGACTAGCGGTTTAAACTATAGAGACTGACATAGACTAGTGTTAAACTAAGTAGAGACTGACATAGACTAGTGGTTAAACTAGTACGGACTGACATAGACTAGCGGTTAAACTAAGTAGAGACTGACATAGACTAGCGGTTAAACTAGTAGAGACTGACATAGACTAGCGGTTAAACTAAGTAGAGACTGACATAGACTAGCGGTTAAACTAGTAGAGACTGACATAGACTAGTGGTTAAACTAGTAGAGACTGACATAGACTAGTGGTTAAACTAGTAGAGACTGACATAGACTAGCGGTTAAACTAAGTAGAGACTGACATAGACTAGTGGTTAAACTAGTAGAGACTGACATAGACTAGCGGTTAAACTAGTAGAGACTGACATAGACTAGCGGTTAAACTAGTAGAGACTGACATAGACTAGCGGTTAAACTAGTAGAGACTGACATAGACTAGCGGTTAAACTAGTAGAGACTGACATAGACTAGCGGTTAAACTAGTAGAGACTGACATAGACTAGTGGTTAAACTAGTAGAGACTGACATAGACTAGTGGTTAAACTAGTAGAGACTGACATAGACTAGCGGTTAAACTATTAGAGACTGACATAGACTAGCGGTTAAACTATTAGAGACTGACATAGACTAGCGGTTAAACTAGTAGAGACTGACATAGACTAGAGAGACTGACATAGACTAGACTGACATAGACTAGCGGTTAAACTAGTAGAGACTGACATAGACTAGTGGTTAAACTAGTAGAGACTGACATAGACTAGCGGTTAAACTAGTAGAGACTGACATAGACTAGCGGTTAAACTAAGTAGAGACTGACATAGACTAGCGGTTAAACTAGTAGAGACTGACATAGACTAGTGGTTAAACTAGTAGAGACTGACATAGACTAGCGGTTAAACTAAGTAGAGACTGACATAGACTAGTGGTTAAACTAGTAGAGACTGACATTGACTAGCGGTTAAACTAAGTAGAGACTGACATAGACTAGCGGTTAAACTAGTAGAGAGACATAGACTAGACATAGAGAGACTGACATAGACTGGGTTAAACTATTAGAGACTGACATAGACTAGCGGTTAAACTATTAGAGACTGACATAGACTAGTGGTTAAACTAGTAGAGACTGACATAGACTAGCGGTTAAACTAAGTAGAGACTGACATAGACTAGCGGTTAAAACTAGTAGAGACTGACATAGACTAGCGGTTAAACTAATAGACTAGTATTTCTTAAACTATTAGAGACTGACATAGACTAGTGGTTAAAACTAGTAGAGACTGACATAGACTAGCGGTTAAAAACTAGTAGAGACTGACATTGACTAGCGGTTAAACTAAGTAGAGACTGACATAGACTAGCGGTTAAACTAGTAGAGACTGACATAGACTAGCGGTTAAACTATTATTAGAGTCTCTGATTTTGCTCTTATAATGTCAGGCAGTTGATTCCACAATATAGCTGACTGACATAGACTAGCGGTTAAACCACTAAGTAGAGACTGACATAGACTAGGGTGGTTAAACTAGTAGAGACTGACATAGACTAGCGGTTTAAACTAAGTAGAGACTGACATAGACTAGCGGTTAAACTATTAGAGACGACTGACATAGACTAGCGGTTAAACTAGATAGAGACTGACATAGACTAGCGGTTAAACTATTAGAGACTGACATAGACTAGCGGTTAAACTATTAGAGACTGACATAGACTAGCGTTTAAACTAAGTAGAGACTGACATTGACTAGCGGTTAAACTAGTTCAGATACTGACATAGACTAGCGGTTAAAATACTAGTAGAGTCTGACATAGACTAGCGGTCATCCAATTATTAATGTCAGTTATGCATGTTTCTAGTAGAGACTGACATAGACTAGCGGCTAAACTAAGTAGAGACTGACATAGACTAGCGGTTAAACTAAGTAGAGACTGACATAGACTAGTGGTTAAACTAGTAGAGACTGACTGACATAGACTAGTGGTTAAACTAAGTAGACTGACATAGACTAGCGGTTAAACTATTAGAGACTGACATAGACTAGCGGTTAAACTAGTAGAGACTGACATAACTAGCTATTAGAGACTGACATAGATAGTGGTTAAACTAGTAGAGACTATAAACTAGTAGAGACTGACATAGACTAGCGGTTAAACTAGTAGAGACTGACATAGACTAGCGGTTAAACTAGTAGAGACTGACATAGACTAGCGGTTAAACTAGTACTGACATAGACTAGAGAGACTGACTGACATAGACTAGCGGTAGACTAGCGGTTAAACTAGTAGAGACTGACATAGACTAGTGGTTAAACTAGTAGAGACTGACATAGACTAGCGGTTAAACTATAGAGACTGACATAGACTAGTGGTTAAACTATTAGAGACTGACATAGACTAGTGGTTAAACTATTAGAGACTGACATAGACTAGCGGTTAAACTAAGTAGAGACTGACATAGACTAGTGGTTAAACTAGTAGAGACTGACATAGACTAGCGGTTAAACTAGTAGAGACTGACATAGACTAGCGGTTAAACTAGTAGAGACTGACATAGACTAGCGGTTAAACTAAGTAGAGACTGACATAGACTAGCGGTTAAACTAAGTAGAGACTGACATAGACTAGCGGTTAAACTATGTAGAGACTGACATAGACTAGCGGTTAAACTAAGTAGAGACTGATAAACTAGTAGAGACTGCGTCGGTGTAATAGTAATTAACAAGTGTGTAGATTGAAACTTAATTTAACTGACGTTTTGGACGTGCGTTAATCCTTAGTAAATGAAGTACTGTTTTACACGTCAAACTGATTTCATTCTACACACTCATTTAGAACAGTAGTCACCTTAAGGTGAAAGGAAATGAGAATATGGATTGATGGGATGATGAGATGGGAGGTGGAAGCACATTCCTAATGAATTCTCGGTGTATTGCACTGGGTCATCTATAAAGGCTTGGATCCATGCTTGGCATTGAAACTCTTTTGGGACATGTTTGCTCAGCGCTCTAACAATCGAAGACCAAATAGTTTTGGCATCTTTGTCGTTTCTAGGATACTCACTATGGACTGGATTGTGCGCTTCTACTGGAGAGTACATCACTGAATGTCCACGGAATACCAATTCAGCAGCAGCGATGACGTACCTTTGGCTATGCCACCAACAGATATTGTCGTATTCAGTAGGGTAGGGTAGGATGTAGTTAATAGCATCGTGGTGAAAAGCGTTAAAGCTTGAGTCGAAATGAACGACGGGAATGTACAGTGGTGTTGCATTGAGCTTCTTCCACTTGCCATTTGTTGGACAAATTTGCCTAATTTTATTCATCATAGTGTCAGCATTGTGGTGTACTTGATAATTTGCAACACCAATTGCTGGTTCGTAAGAGAACAAAAATTCTTCAAATGCGCGCAAAGGAGACGTGTGTGATGGCATATAGGCGTCCTTAAAGCCAAACTCTATATCATCATCGAGGAATATGTAGTACAGATATTGGTGATTTCTCGCTTGAGATCTGCGGTAAAGAATATTCCGTCCTGCAGCCCAGGAAGCGTTCTCTCCATGAAGGTATTCAACGTGTTCAAATTCGTTATCATTACATGCTTCCTTATAGCTAAAAACCAACACATCACATTGGCAAAGACTTGGGTAACCGAGGTAATCCTTGTGGAGCAGTCTACGTGGAAGACATTTCTTCGTTTGGACGTGGTAGACAAACTTTTTGGGCTCCGTTTCTGTAGGTGTTTGGGTCGTTTGTTGTTCGCCTTGTTGATTGGTGGCCCCGATAAAGGATTCTGCTGCTTTCTTTGAATTCCGTACCTTAATACTAATTTCAGTCTCTTCTGTGTTCATGTCATCCTTGAATTCGAACAAAAGCAGTCCAAGAAGGAAAATCGTCCCACAAGCGAGAGGAATCCTCGTCCTATACTTCATGAGTCGTTGGTACCCCATTTCCGATGATCAGTTTCCACTCCGATCCACTAAAAGCACGAGGCGGCTGTATTCGCAGGGTGTACTAATTACGACTAGATACTTAAACATTAAACTTGTCGTCAGTAAAGCAAATTATGCCGCTCAAAGTGTTTATTACACTGACGATTGTGTACCTAGTGAACGACATAAACAAGCCGTCATGTATGCTGTAGGGCAATTAACATCGGAACCCTAGGTTCTCTCAGTATGACATTTAATTTGAAGTTAAACTTTTGTCAGTAGAGCTAATTATGCTCAGTGTCTATTGTTCTGACGATTGTTCCTGATCATAAAAAAGCTGCCATTCATGATATAGGACCGATTACAACATTCACATCGGGACCCTAGGGGCTCTATGACAACCAACAACGTTTATGGGAGGTTATATTTACTTAAGGTGGAGAGGAACAGGCATTTAAATATCCACCCTCCATAATATTTAGCCCATTTTTCTCCCTCCCTGTTTTTTCCCGGTTGTTTCTTCTTCCTCCCTCTATATTGTTAGTAATTTCTCCCTCCTCCCTGCATGATCCGTTCCTCTCCGCTCTACTTAGGATCATGAGAACCAACCCAGAAAATGTGCGGATCGCAAAAACGGCAAAATAACAGATATTAGTCCCATGCGCAGTATTTACTGTATTTGGTGGCTGTTACCGCTTTTCTACGTTCTACAAAATGCATTTAATTGCGATTTACTTTTTTAATTTGTCGCTCTTAGCGTTGAAAGAATAGATTGTTTGATGTTTATTTAATTATTACAATAGAAAATTAAGTTCCTTACGAGATAATCACCACAACCCAGTAATATAGTAACCATCTGAAAATAACCCAACAATAATAATAACTATTATATGAGAAAAAGCAAAGACAAAAATATATAATCGCAAGCGAGGTCAGGGGATAAAAATATTTAGAATTGATCGTGTATTGAGGAAAATATGACCACTGTAACTAATCAAGAACAGGAAAAAAAAGTATTTTCTTTGCTTGAGTATTTGCATCTATCTTTGTAATTCTTCTTACGCACTTTTAATTTAAAAGTCTAAGTTTTCTACTGAATTTCTTCATTCTCTCTTAATATTTTCGATCCATTTTTCCCCCTGACCTCGCTTGCGCGCGCAGAATCATGAAGCATTCTGGAAAACTACGAAAAGGTCCATTGCTAAGCTTATAAATACACTATAACTATCACGTCGACAGGGTGACGTCATAGTCATAAACTAATTGGATAAAAGCAGCTTGTGTGATGTACATGTATTATCGTTAGGACTAGTTTGTTTGTTTCTATGGTAACATTGCTTCGTTCATTGAAGACTGGAAACAATCAGTAAGAATGGTTGAAATTTCAGATGATATTTCTGAGAGATTATTAAAGTATTAGAGTTTTTTTATATTTATATATCTTTAGAATAAAAACAAAAAAACAAAACTTTGTAAAAAAAAAGGTGTTTGTTAAAAAAAAAAGGTGTTTGTAACTAGCTTATATGTCCTTACTAAGTAAAGTGTTTTATTATAATAAAGACAAGCGGTAAGAAATAACGACGGTATTGACATCATTCTCAAGTTCGGTTTGAGTGTAATTGCAAGTGGACTAATTTATGTTCAAGTATAGGTATTAGGACTGTTGTTATTACAATATAGGGAAAGTTCAAGCCACTATCAAATAACTCACAAATCAGTCCTTTTGAGCGGTTGGCCCTAGAAAGGAAATGGGCCCAAACAGTGAAAGAGAACAAATCTCTGGCCCTCATCACGAGTTATTCGGTTTTTTCAATCGTCGGGCTTCATGTCAACCTGGGCTTCCTGTGGTGCTGAGTGTGTCAGAAAACAAAGATGGCGGACAAATTCTGCCAAGCATCTTTCTACTGAGCCAAGGAATTCAACTATTTTCTTAATCGCGCCTACGTCATCACCACAGTAGTCTTGAGCCTGGAAAAGACAACCATCATCACTATCATTCTGCCGTGTTCCCTTGGTCTAATCTGAGTGAAGAGACGTGAATAATTAGATGATGTATTTCTTTGGAGTAAATGCTTTATAGTATAGTATGCACTATCATAATTACTAGATCAACCATAGTATCATATTCATCTGCTATCGATCTTTCTACTGAGCCAAGGAATTCAACTATTTTCTTAATCGACGCCTCGTCTCCAGACACGATGTTTTCACAGGATGTACGAGCTTTGGTACCGTAGTCTCGAGCCTGGAAAAGACAACAATTATCATCATCATCACTATCATCAATATCAATCATGATCATCACAGTATACATCATCATCACCATCACCACCATCGTCATATCATCATCATCATCTATCACCAGCAGTCATGTCACCACCATGATCATCACGGTCATCACTACAACCTTTGTCATCATGATTTTCATCATCACCTATACTGTTATCATTATCTTCATGATGATGATCATCAGTCTAACATCACCATAAGTTTCCACGTGAAAAATATACGATGACGTTAGAGCATCCGGGGGGTAGGGGGGTTGGGTTCTTCCTATATTCGTATTTTTTAGGGTATAAAACTTGGAATAAGCGCGTTCCGTCTTGAATAGCGGTATCCCGGGGAGCGTTCCGAGGGTATTTTTAGAGGAGGTAATTTTTAGGATGGGAATTTTTTTCATGGTTTGGTATTTTTAAGGTATTGTTCGAGGTTTCCCGACGGTCATCCCTACCATTTTTAACCCAAGCATATTTCATTCAAACAAGATGTTACACTGATTTACCTTGATCAAGTCACCAAGCACAAACTGTAACATTGCGACTGTAAAGTAAATTTTGAACATGACTGAAGGGCTCTGTACACTCTGTTGTTCACGCAGCTCAAGCATGGCACGTATAACTTGGATGGCTTCTGCTTCTTGTGCTTCACCTGATTAGAAAACAGTCACGTGCGGGTTAATAGAGTCGTTTTCGTACGAGCGGGAGACCTACGGTACCGTGACACTCAAATGGCTTCCTTTCTGAACCAATCAAAAAGCGTGCAGATGCATCTCATCCAATCAAACTCTGTCAATATGATGGCAAGATACTGTAACTTTCCCACTCATACGAAAACGACTCTAATACTGACTGATACTTAATTGTTATTTTGCCTCGCTTGCTTATCGACATTGAGAAAGGGAACTGCACGGGAGTGATTTTTGTTAATTTTTCAAGTGAAAATTGCAAAGTGCAAGTTAAAATACCACAGTGAGGTCACCGAACATGTAGTTGACACAGATCGGCAAATCAGTGTACATTACTGAATGAATACAAATACCACAGCGAAGTCACCGCAAAATTGCCACTAGTTACATTACTGAATGAAAAGAAAAATGGGAAAAGAAAGAATGGGAAAACAAAGAATGGGAAAAGAAAGAATGGGAAAAGAAAGAACGGGAAAAGAAAGAACGGGAAAACAAAGAACGGGAAAACAAAGAATGGGAAGACAAAGAACGTGGAAAAAAACAAAGAATGGGAAAACAAAGAATGGGAAAACAAAGAATGGGAAAACAAAGAATGGGAAAAGAAAAAATGGGAAAAGAAAACAATGGGAAAAGAAAAGGGAAATGAAAAAATGGGAAAGTTGAGAGTTCAAAAATATTCCAAACCTAGAACTTCAAAGTCTGTGGGGATTCCAGACTTAAATGCAGGTCCTATCCCAGAAGGCTTTGCTGGTGTTTTGGTTCTCTGGCCCACTAAACGACTGAGATGTTCATACCAAATATCTGTTACCTGAAACATAATCATAATGATGATTATGATGGTGTGATTGAAATTATATTAGTAATGATGATGCTGGTGGTGGTGATGATGATAATGATGATTATGTTATGTATGATGGTGATGCATGACTGGAGATGATTATGATAATCATGAAGTATACAGTATATGATACAGTGTATACACTCATTTCGATAAAGTTAGTCACCCGAAAAGCTTCGAAGGTGAGACAAGAAGGACCATGGGTACATACATTTTAACCAACCCAGGATCCTCATCGGTCTCACCTTCGAAGCTTTACGGGTGACTAACTTTGTCGAAATGAGTGAGTGTATACACTCGATTGCAGAAAGGTTGTAGTATACATTTATACAAATATCTAAAAAAAATGTTAAATGTTAAACTGCTAAAATACAACTGCTTAAAAGCAGTGCTGTCCTTGCTGGATGCGATACTAATCTAAAATTGATGTTTCTGATATATTAGAAGAAAATAAGCGTGATGTTTCACACTTTGCATCTCATTAGATGTCTTGTATCTCATTAGATATTTGTATAAATGTATACTACAACCTTTCTGTGTGTATATGATCAAATGTGCATTACATAGAATTCTAAATAAAGCAAGAAGTTGACACACAAAAGGCACATTTCCTACCCAGAACACTGTTACAAGTAGCTGGCTGCTTAACTGAGAACCTAGTCTACCTTATGGCTGTTGTCACGCAGCCCTCCATTCCACAAATGTTTGCTTGGATGGAGCATTGCACGACGACACTACCAAACAGCTGCGAGGGACACTACTGAGTTCCCTGATTATTAACATTGTGGTACATGTACATACAGTCATTGGCCGCCACGACACTACCAAATAGCTGCGAGGGACAAATACTGAAACTTATTTACCCTGACTAAAATAAGCATTATAGTAAATATTTATACATTTTGCTGATGTAACATATTATTTTTATTACCCATAATGCACCCGATATATTGATATATTGTGGCGGCCAGAATTGTAGTAAACGATACATGGTACATATATGGTACAAATTAATAAAAAACTTGTAACATTCATACCTGGTTGTACAGGGAAAATGCAATATCAAGTTTGTTTTGCCTGTTGAATACATTGGCCATATGAAAGTATCCTCCTGACGTGTGAATGTCATCTGTACCGTATTGTCTAGAAGAATGGTAGATCTGAAAATAATGTATCAATTTAACAAATTGCAGATGGTTTTGAGTTGTCTATACTCTTATTGACACACACACTTGACGTCATAAAATATTCAAAACTCAAGTGGAATCGCAAGCGTGGCGAGAAGAATCTGAATATTTTGGAGGACATTTTTTGGGTAGCATGTTTTTGCCATCACAACATATTTTATGTAAATCTATCATCAAGCAATACAGCAGAATAAAAACCTCAAGATATGAACAAAATTGAACTTACGTCATCAGAAAAATAATTGAGTGCTGCAGCATAGTTTTCTTTAGCAGCATTTAGAAGGCCAAGGTTTCTAAACAGCCTGGACTTGATATCATCTTCACATCCAGGAGTCTTGAGTGCTGTCCATTCAGCTTGTGCAAGGTACTCTTCTGCTTGGGAAAGCTTGTCCAATCCTACAGAAATATTGCAATGTTTTAGTTTACATGATGATGATGAGTGCCAATGATGATGATGATGAGAGTGCTGCTGATGATGATGAGTGCTATTGGTGATGAGTGCTGTTGATGATGATGAGTGCTGTTGATGATGAGAGTGCTGCTGATGATGATGAGTGCTGATGATGATGAGTGCTGTTGATGATGATGAGTGCTGTTGATGATGATGAGTGCTGTTGATGATGATGAGTGCTGTTGATGATGATGAGTGCTATTGTTGATGATGATGAATGCTGTTGATGATGATGAGTGCTGTTGATGATGATGAGTGCTATTGGTGATGAGTGCTGTTGATGATGATGAATGCTGTTGATGATGAGTGCTGTTGATGATGATGAATGCTGTTGATAATGAGTGCTGTTGATGATGATGAATGCTGTTGATGATGAGTGCTGTTGATGCCCGGGGGGGGGGGGGGGGGGGGGGGGGTACTCCCGTATATGGGCTATACGGGGACGGCGTGCCGCTGGACAGGGTATGGTTTTTGGCCTCTGTCCTGAACAGGGTATATAATTTTATGTGAGTCTGTCCTAAACAGGGTATGGTAATGCACGATTGTCGTCATTAAATATGGTTTTATCCGGTCTTTAGCCATCCGAGATCCGAGACATTTCCGGTCTTTAGCAGATCATCAGTCAACATAAAACGCGTTAAAATTGTGTAAAAGAAGACAGTGTGTATTTTGTCCTTTGTCCTAAACGGGTCCTAAAATAGAGGGTGTCGTCCTAGACAGGGTAGGTATTTTAGATTTTTTTGTCCTAAACAAGGTCAGGGTTTCAAACCCTCAGCGGCACCCCTATACCCAAACATGGGTCAAGTACTCCCCCCCCCCCCCCCCAGGTGTTGATGATGATGACTGTTGATGATGATGAGTGCTGTTGATGATGATATTATAAGTGCTGCTGTTGATGATGATGAGTGCTGTTGATGATGATTATGATGAGTGCCGATGATGATGATGAATGCTCATGATGAATAATGATGGTGAGCTGAGTGATGATGATGATGGTGAATACTGATGATGAGTGCTGATGATTTAAATGCAGAAGCCATGATACATAACATATTTCCTCGCATAAGCGCACTGTGATGGTGTACGCTTATTGGAGGGTGTGCGCTTAATAAAAAAAAGTTGGACTCGACCATCGTTTTATTATATACAGTAAGCAAACTGTGAACGATTACAACCCATTGATTAAATCAGTTGTACATCTATATTGAGTGTACATTGTACTTGGCTCTTTTTTTCTGGGAGTGTGCTTATTGGAGGGTGTGCGCTTATTGGAGGTGTGCTAATTCAGGAAAATCCAGTACATATATTAATAAATGAACACAATGAAGGCATTCTTACCAATACTTGCTTCACCCAGGATAAGGTACGAAGGCACCAGCTCGATGCTACTCAAACCATACACATGGATGGAAAACTTGAGAGATTGTAAAGCGGCAGGTACAGCTCTGTCGTACTTCCCTTCAAACAAAAGCTTTTGCCCCGCAGTTCGACAAAGAAGAATCATGTGTTTCTAAAATGAAAAGAGAGTAATGCAATTCTTAGTGTGTTAAAAAAATCAGCTGTTTCAGCTTTATATTTAAAAGCGAAAGCTTACCTTTCGTGTTATTTGAAGCTGTTTACGTTTTTGTCGGTCTTCTTCAGAGCTTAAAAAAGGAATCGGCGAGCGAAGGGCCATCAAAAGTTGACATATCTTCTCGTGTATACCCAACCAGTCAGCCTTCTGGTGTTCAGGTCCACTTTAATCAGACAAAAAGTTCAAAGTGAGTGTGAAGTTAACACCGTGGTCAACCAAAAACATGCAAACTTACCAATAATACGTGACTCTACAATGCGTACATTGGACAAACGCTGGTTTTTGACACAACTCACAACAAAGTTTAACCCCTTTGGGGTTTGCTAGAGGGTTTATAGTGTTCATTTTGAAAAAATATTACGAGAAAAATACGATCTAAAGGAAGAAGCCAGTTCTGTCGTCCGCCATTTTGTGGTTATCTTTGTCGTCCATGACAACCGACTGCTGCTCACTTTGATCACGGGCTCGTACATGAGAAAAACAATAATTTCGATTCCTACATCAGTATTTTCATAAATCCATTATCAAAACCATGGATCTTTTTATGATCCATGTCAAAACTCAACACCATTAGAAAATAGTATTATATTTGTAATTAGCTGAAGAGATTTTTCATCAAATCTTTAAATCAAAATTTTTTTTTTAATATTTTTTTAAATACCCGGATATATTCGCGCGAGACTGGGTCCAACCATCCATAGAGTTCACATGTCGTGTCTTCCAAGACTCACTTTTCTTTCATCTGAAGTCGAAGATTTCTTGCGAGAATCATTTACACACGAAGAGGTAAAGTAAATATTCATTTTAAGCATCTTATCATATTCTTAAAGCTATATTACTGCTGTGTGATGTTTGGCATCGTCTAAAATGGCGCGTATTTTAAAATCCCACTCCTTACTCATTCCTTTGTTTGATTCAGAGTAAGGAGAGAGATGTCGAAAAGGAAAGTTGGTTTGATTCGCTGTTAAAATGCCTGGGTACACCACCTTTATACACAACTGTGAGAGTCAACACAACAAAGATTGCAGTCAATGATGCCAAGAAACAACTGGAATTCGTATTGGAAAAGGTTTGAATTTCTTATTTCTCAAATTCACTCACAATGAATTGGATATAAAGGGGTCTCTAGGCTACAATGTGATTGTATTGTGGTTTACAGCAATGCGAGGAGAATGACTGGACCATGTTCTCTGTTCACCGTCATGACGTCATCCCCGATGTGCTTATAATACCCGGGTATGGACCGCATCACCGTGTTCCTTCAAAGAAAGAGGTTATAGTAGATACTTACTGTGGGACAGCTGTTCTTAGAGGTGCTGATGTCTATGCGCCTGGTGTCATGGCGACACATCCAGGTACATGAATAAATAGAACATAAAAAAGAAATGTTAGTCATCCTCGTTCCCAGTTCCGTAGAAGATGAGGGAGTACTGGGAACGAGAATAAAATGTTAGTATATATGGAAAAAGAGGAAGAGACAGATTGAAAGGAAAAGAGATAGAAAGAAGGGAAAAAGAAAGAAGGAATGGAATAAAGAATCGAGAACAAAGTGGAAACAAAAACAGGAAATTAATGTTATTGTTGAGTATATTAAAAAGATGACAATACAATGTATCAATGTAAAATATCATTGTATTATAGGCATGCAGCAAGGTGACACTGTGTCAGTATATGCTGACCTTGACAACAAATGCCGCAAGGGATTAACAAAGCCTTATTTGGGTAAAAAGCTGTTTATTGGCAATGGATATGCAATGCTGTCTAGAAGTGACATATTTTGTGACAACTTGAATGCCAGGTAAGCTTTATGATGTTGAATGTCATCATCATCATTTTTATCATCGCTGACTATTATGATCATTGTAATATGTAATATGTTTCCAATGTCACAACCATCATCACTATTGGTCCATTTGTCATCATCATCATTATCATCATCATCTTTATCATCATTATCATCTGAATATAATCGTTGACTATTATGATCATTGCCATCAGCAAATGTAGTGTTTCCAATGTCACAACCATCATCACTATTGGTCCACCATCATCATCATCATCTTAATCATCATCATTATATCATCATCATCATATTCATCATCATCATCTAAAACATCCTACTTTGAATGACATGTTCTTTATTCCATAGTGGAGTAGCAGTAAAGGTGACTAACCCACTGTATAACTGCCCGTCATTAAGTGACATCCTACCTGGCATCGTCTTCCCTCAGAACCTTCCGTCTATCATAGCAGGGCACGTCCTTGACCCTCAACCTGGAGAAACAGTCTTGGACATGTGTGCAGCACCTGGTAAGGGTGACGCAGGGCTATCACGAACCTTGTTAATAAGCACAGCTAACTACAAAATGGTGATGCTTTAAAAGGCTATCATAGCAAGCCAGCAAAGTGTAGATGGTGCAATGTAAATGTTGCCATCTACATGTCTTTATAAACACTCATGAAGAAATAGAAAACGAGGAGGCAGCATGCTCTATCGAGTTATAGAAGCACGCAGGAATTGGAAGAATACGAGAGAAGTGCTAGGAGAAGCACGAGGCGTAGCCGAGTGCTTCTCGCACTTCTCGAGTCTTCTTTCAATTCCCAAGTGCTTCTATAACTCAATAGAGCACAGCTAGTTTTCTATTTCTTTTATAAAATACAAGTATGATTTTAAAGCAAGTTTTCAATTTTGTTCGTTGCAAAAATGTTTGAATATCTGCGCGCGCGTGCACTGTGCTCTCATAGAGCACGCGGAATACGCATCCTTTGGCCAATCAGAGCGCGTGTTATATCATAGTTATTTTATAATTATGGGTTGGTGCACAGTGTGCAATGTAGAATTATAGTACCCTGCTAAGTTATATTTATATCATGTTTTCTTTTTATTGCTTTTTATAACAAATTATTTGTAATTGATGTTGTAAAGCCCCTTGGGGAACCTCTGCATTTATGTAACTACATTTTATAAGCTGATTTTAAGCTCATGTAATGTATTTCAGGAGGTAAAACAACACATCTAGCATCTCTAATGGATAACAAGGTAACTTGTTGTTGATGTACAAACCCATAAACCTGTCAGAATTTTACACAAATAAGACACCAAGCATATTATAGGGATATCGAATGGTCAAGACGAGACTTTGCAAGACTCCGAGACAAGGCATATTTTTGTGAGCCCAAGACGCTTTTCCACCGATTTCCTTTGTTTTCAAAATTTGAGACTCTGAGACAGCTTTTTGAGAAAAAATGAGACTTCGAGACCTGCAAAATTTGACCGACATTTTGTGAGACTCTTGACTTTTTGTGGGGACCATTCGACACCCCTTGTTATCCATGACCCATGTGAGGCACCTGAAGTTTTGTAGTCTGGGAAGAGTGTTTTATACAATGTACAAACAAAGTTATTTGTCTTTCTTCTAATATTTTCTTTCCCCCAGGGCGTCATTGTTGCCTTTGACAAAAGTGTAACCAAAGTCAAGAAAATACAAGCCAACTGTAGACTTCTGGGTACCACCAATGTTCATCCATTTGCTTACGATGCATCGAAATCACTGGACACAAATCTAGAGAAACTGAATATTGTGAAAGATGCTGAAGTCCTCCCTCCTCCCTACCCCCCTGAGTCATTTGATCGTATTCTTCTGGACGCACCATGCAGTGCTTTAGGTCAGCGGCCTAACTCTGTAGTACAGATGTCCTTGAAGACCCTACAGTCATTTCCAGTACTTCAGAGAAAGATATTTCCAGCAGTAAGTGGCGTTTAATGCTGTCAGACTAGTTTGTACCAATTTAAAGTGCCTATGAAATGAAAAAACAGACCCCGTTTTTATTTGCTAATACGAAAGTTTACTATTTGCTTGTTTACATGGCATTAATAAAAAAGGGAATTGAGCTACGGGAACATTTTTTATTTCGCGCACATTTTTTATTTCGCGCACGAAGTTGGGCATTTTGGGTTTCAAAGTGCGACAATTCCCGCTCGGTCAAACTATAGAAATGTGACGTCAAGAGTTGTGAAAACAAAGGCATGCACAACCTCTTGACGTCACCGAGCCATTGTCAAGAGCCCAGTCTCCTGTTGCACATTTTGGTTGAAAATGATAATTTTCGAACCGCGAAAAGAAAATGTTTGCATGCTCAAAGTCGATGTTTAAATACAGCAAATGTTCAGAGAAAGACCAAACAACAATAATGTACAATAAAACAAGGATCGACATTTTCGTTTCATAGGCACTTTAAGCCACTCAGTATTTGACATGGCAAAAGTTGTTGGTAGTACGAAAACAGATCCAACACTGTTTGGCTATGCTGAGCATCATATTCATTGTCAATGGTTGATCCAGGGGAGGGTTGGGAGGTCCGTACCCCCTGTCATACCTGATGTTCAATTGTTTTATTTATTTCATTTTTTAATGATTGTTTTTTATGCTTATCGTAGTATACGTTTGGACCCCCTCCCCCCCCCCCTCTCAAAAATTCATGGATTTGCCCCTGATTGTCACTGGGGTTTCTTACCTCGTAAGTGAGCATTCCAACCAATACTTTATTGTTACTATTGCTATTATTATTAGGCTGTTGGTTTGTTGAAGGAAGGTGGTGTTCTTGTCTTCTCTACTTGTACAATCACTGTACAAGAAAATGAACAACTAGTTGCATGGGCTCTGGACAAGTTTCCCTGTATGCATCTGTGTGCACAGGTGAGTACTCATTTCTGACTGTCAACATCACCATCACTATCATCAGCATCATCCATCATTTTCATTGTCAATTTCAACCATCACTATCATCAGCATCATCCCTCATTTTCATTGTCATTTTCAACCATCACTATCATCAGCATCATCCCTCATTTTCATTGTCAACTTCAACCATCACTAACCAGATCAGCCTTGCGTCATTTTCATTATCAATTTCAACCATCACTATTCAGCATCACTCATTATAACCAACTTAGCCTTGCGTCACTCAATATAACCAGGAATTAGCCTTGCATCACTCGATATAACCAGGAATTAGCCTTGCGTCACTCAATATAACCAGGAATTAGCCTTGCGTCACTCGATATAACCAGGAATTAGCCTTGCGTCGCTCGATATAACCAGGAATTAGCCTTGCGTCACTCGATATAACCAGGAATGAGTCTTGCGTCACTCAATATAACCAAGAATGAGCCTTGCATCACTCAATATAACCAAGAATTAGCCTTGCGTCACTCATATATACCCAGGAATTAGCCTTGCGTCACTCAATATAACCAGAATGAGCCTTGCGTCACTCAATATAACCACCAAGAATTAGCCTTGCGTCACTCAATATAACCAAGAATGAGCCTTGCGTCACTCAATATAACCAGGAATTAGCCTTGCGTCACTCGATATAACCAAGAATTAGCCTTGCGTCACTCAATATAACCAAGAATTAGCCTTGCGTCACTCAATATAACCAAGAATTAGCCTTGCGTCACTCAATATAACCAGGAATTAGCCTTGCGTCACTCAATATAACCAGGAATTAGCCTTGCGTCACTCAATATAACCAAGAATTAGCCTTGCGTCACTCAATATAACCAAGAATTAGCCTTGCGTCACTCGATATAACCAGGAATTAGCCTTGCGTCACTCAATATAACCAGGAATTAGCCTTGCGTCACTCGATATAACCAGGAATTAGCCTTGCGTCACTCGATATAACCAGGAATTAGCCTTGCGTCGCTCGATATAACCAGGAATTAGCCTTGCGTCACTCAATATAACCAGGAATTAGCCTTGCGTCACTCAATATAACCAAGAATTAGCCTTGCGTCACTCGATATAACCAAGAATTAGCCTTGCGTCACTCAATATAACCAAGAATTAGCCTTGCGTCACTCAATATAACCAAGAATTAGCCTTGCGTCACTCAATATAACCAAGAATTAGCCTTGCGTCACTCAATATAACCAGGAATTAGCCTTGCGTCACTCGATATAACCAAGAATTAGCCTTGCGTCACTCAATATAACCAAGAATTAGCCTTGCGTCACTCGATATAACCAGGAATTAGCCTTGCGTCACTCAATATAACCAGGAATTAGCCTTGCGTCACTCGATATAACCAGGAATTAGCCTTGCGTCACTCGATATAACCAGGAATTAGCCTTGCGTCACTCAATATAACCAGGAATTAGCCTTGCGTCACTCAATATAACCAGGAATTAGCCTTGCGTCACTCAATATAACCAAGAATTAGCCTTGCGTCACTCAATATAACCAAGAATTAGCCTTGCGTCACTCAATATAACCAAGAATTAGCCTTGCGTCACTCAATATAACCAGGAATTAGCCTTGCGTCACTCAATATAACCAGGAATTAGCCTTGCGTCACTCGATATAACCAGGAATTAGCCTTGCGTCACTCACTCATAACCAAGGCATTAGCCTTGCGTCACTCAATTAGCCTTGCGTCATATATAACCAGGAATTAGCCTTGCGTCACTCAATATAACCAGGAATTAGCCTTGCGTCACTCAATATAACCAAGAATTAGCCTTGCGTCACTCAATATAACCAAGAATTAGCCTTGCGTCACTCAATATAACCAAGAATTTAGCCTTGCGTCACTCAATATAACCAGGAATTAGCCTTGCGTCACTCAATATAACCAGGAATTAGCCTTGCGTCACTCAATATAACCAGAATTAGCCTTGCGTCACTCAATATAACCAAGAATTAGCCTTGCGTCACTCAATATAACCAAGAATTAGCCTTGCGTCACTCGATATATAACCAGAATTAGCCTTGCGTCACTCAATATAACCAAGAATTAGCCTTGCGTCACTCGATATAACCAGGAATTAGCCTTGCGTCACTCGATATAACCAGGAATTAGCCTTGCGTCACTCAATATAACCAAGAATTAGCCTTGCGTCACTCGATATAACCAAGAATTAGCCTTGCGTCACTCAATATAACCAAGAATTAGCCTTGCGTCACTCAATATAACCAAGAATTAGCCTTGCGTCACTCAATATAACCAAGAATTAGCCTTGCGTCACTCAATATAACCAGGAATTAGCCTTGCGTCACTCAATATAACCAAGAATTAGCCTTGCGTCACTCAATATAACCAGGAATTAGCCTTGCGTCACTCGATATAACCAGGAATTAGCCTTGCGTCACTCAATATAACCAGGAATTAGCCTTGCGTCACTCGATATAACCAAGAATTAGCCTTGCGTCACTCAATATAACCAAGAATTAGCCTTGCGTCACTCGATATAACCAGGAATTAGCCTTGCGTCACTCAATATAACCAGGAATTAGCCTTGCGTCACTCAATATAACCAGGAATTAGCCTTGCGTCACTCGATATAAACCAGGAATTAGCCTTGCGTCACTCAATATAACCAGGAATTAGCCTTGCGTCACTCAATATAACCAAGAATTAGCCTTGCGTCACTCAATATAACCAGGAATTAGCCTTGCGTCACTCAATATAACCAGGAATTAGCCTTGCGTCACTCAATATAACCAGGAATTAGCCTTGCGTCACTCAATATAACCAAGAATTAGCCTTGCGTCACTCAATATAACCAAGAATTAGCCTTGCGTCACTCAATATAACCAGGAATTAGCCTTGCGTCACTCAATATAACCAGGAATTAGCCTTGCGTCACTCAATATAACCAAGAATTAGCCTTGCGTCACTCAATATAACCAGAATTAGCCTTGCGTCACTCAATATAACCAGGAATTAGCCTTGCGTCACTCAATATAACCAGGAATTAGCCTTGCGTCACTCAATATAACCAAGAATTAGCCTTGCGTCACTCAATATAACCAAGAATTAGCCTTGCGTCACTCAATATAACCAAGAATTAGCCTTGCGTCACTCAATATAACCAAGAATTAGCCTTGCGTCACTCAATATAACCAAGAATTAGCCTTGCGTCACTCAATATAACCAGGAATTAGCCTTGCGTCACTCAATATAACCAGAATTAGCCTTGCGTCACTCAATATAACCAGAATTAGCCTTGCGTCACTCAATATAACCAGGAATTAGCCTTGCGTCACTCAATATAACCAGGAATTAGCCTTGCGTCACTCATATAACCAGGAATTAGCCTTGCGTCACTCGATATAACCAGGAATTAGCCTTGCGTCACTCAATATAACCAGGAATTAGCCTTGCGTCACTCAATATAACCAGGAATTAGCCTTGCGTCACTCAATATAACCAGGAATTAGCCTTGCGTCACTCGATATAACCAAGAATTAGCCTTGCGTCACTCAATATAACCAAGAATTAGCCTTGCGTCACTCAATATAACCAAGAATTAGCCTTGCGTCACTCAATATAACCAAGAATTAGCCTTGCGTCACTCAATATAACCAGAATTAGCCTTGCGTCACTCAATATAACCAGAATTAGCCTTGCGTCACTCAATATAACCAGGAATTAGCCTTGCGTCACTCAATATAACCAGGAATTAGCCTTGCGTCACTCGATATAACCAGGAATTAGCCTTGCGTCACTCGATATAACCAGGAATTAGCCTTGCGTCACTCAATATAACCAGGAATTAGCCTTGCGTCACTCAATATAACCAAGAATTAGCCTTGCGTCACTCAATATAACCAAGAATTAGCCTTGCGTCACTCAATATAACCAAGAATTAGCCTTGCGTCACTCAATATAACCAGGAATTAGCCTTGCGTCACTCAATATAACCAAGAATTAGCCTTGCGTCACTCAATATAACCAGGAATTAGCCTTGCGTCACTCAATATAACCAGGAATTAGCCTTGCGTCACTCAATATAACCAGGAATTAGCCTTGCGTCACTCAATATAACCAAGAATTAGCCTTGCGTCACTCAATATAACCAGGAATTAGCCTTGCGTCACTCAATATAACCAGGAATTAGCCTTGCGTCACTCGATATAACCAGGAATTAGCCTTGCGTCACTCGATATAACCAGGAATTTAGCCTTGCGTCACTCGATATAACCAGAATTAGCCTTGCGTCACTCAATATAACCAGAAATTAGCCTTGCGTCACTCAATATAACCAGGAATTAGCCTTGCGTCACTCAATATAACCAGGAATTAGCCTTGCGTCACTCAATATAACCAAGAATTAGCCTTGCGTCACTCAATATAACCAAGAATTAGCCTTGCGTCACTCATATAACCAGGAATTAGCCTTGCGTCACTCAATATAACCAGGAATTAGCCTTGCGTCACTCGATATAACCAAGAATTAGCCTTGCGTCACTCAATATAACCAGGAATTAGCCTTGCGTCACTCGATATAACCAGGAATTAGCCTTGCGTCACTCAATATAACCAGGAATTAGCCTTGCGTCACTCAATATAACCAGGAATTAGCCTTGCGTCACTCGATATAACCAGGAATTAGCCTTGCGTCACTCAATATAACCAAGAATTAGCCTTGCGTCACTCAATATAACCAGGAATTAGCCTTGCGTCACTCAATATAACCAAGAATTAGCCTTGCGTCACTCAATATAACCAAGAATTAGCCTTGCGTCACTCAATATAACCAAGAATTAGCCTTGCGTCACTCAATATAACCAAGAATTAGCCTTGCGTCACTCAATATAACCAAGAATTAGCCTTGCGTCACTCATATATAACAGAATTAGCCTTGCGTCACTCAATATAACCAGGAATTAGCCTTGCGTCACTCAATATAACCAGGAATTAGCCTTGCGTCACTCAATATAACCAGGAATTAGCCTTGCGTCACTCATATAACCAGGAATTAGCCTTGCGTCACTCGATATAACCAGAATTAGCCTTGCGTCACTCGATATAACCAGGAATTAGCCTTGCGTCACTCAATATAACCAGGAATTAGCCTTGCGTCACTCAATATAACCAGGAATTAGCCTTGCGTCACTCAATATATAACCAAGAATTAGCCTTGCGTCACTCAATATAACCAAGAATTAGCCTTGCGTCACTCGCGTATAATAACCAAGAATTAGCCTTGCGTCACTCTCATATAACCAAGAATTAGCCTTGCGTCACTCAATATAACCAAGAATTAGCCTTGCGTCACTCAATATAACCAAGAATTAGCCTTGCGTCACTCAATATAACCAGAATTAGCCTTGCGTCACTCAATATAACCAAGAATTAGCCTTGCGTCACTCAATATAACCAGAATTAGCCTTGCGTCACTCGATATAACCAGGAATTAGCCTTGCGTCACTCAATATAACCAGGAATTAGCCTTGCGTCACTCAATATAACCAGGAATTAGCCTTGCGTCACTCAATATAACCAAGAATTAGCCTTGCGTCACTCAATATAACCAGGAATTAGCCTTGCGTCACTCAATATAACCAGGAATTAGCCTTGCGTCACTCAATATAACCAGGAATTAGCCTTGCGTCACTCAATATAACCAAGAATTAGCCTTGCGTCACTCAATATAACCAGGAATTAGCCTTGCGTCACTCAATATAACCAGGAATTAGCCTTGCGTCACTCCAGGATATAACCAGGAATTAGCCTTGCGTCACTCAATATAACCAGGAATTAGCCTTGCGTCACTCAATATAACCAGGAATTAGCCTTGCGTCACTCAATATAACCAGAATTAGCCTTGCGTCACTCAATATAACCAGGAATTAGCCTTGCGTCACTCAATATAACCAGGAATTAGCCTTGCGTCACTCAATATAACCAGGAATTAGCCTTGCGTCACTCAATATAACCAGGAATTAGCCTTGCGTCACTCATATAACCAGGAATTAGCCTTGCGTCACTCAATATAACCAAGAATTAGCCTTGCGTCACTCGATATAACCAAGAATTAGCCTTGCGTCACTCAATATAACCAGGAATTAGCCTTGCGTCACTCAATATAACCAGGAATTAGCCTTGCGTCACTCAATATAACCAGGAATTAGCCTTGCGTCACTCAATATAACCAGGAATTAGCCTTGCGTCACTCAATATAACCAGGAATTAGCCTTGCGTCACTCAATATAACCAAGAATTAGCCTTGCGTCACTCAATATAACCAGGAATTAGCCTTGCGTCACTCAATATAACCAAGAATGAGCCTTGCGTCACTCAATATAACCAAGAATTAACCTTGCGTCACTCGATATAACCAGGAATTAGCCTTGCGTCACTCAATATAACCAGAATTAGCCTTGCGTCACTCAATATAACCCAGGAATTAGCCTTGCGTCACTCATATAACCAGAATTAGCCTTGCGTCACTCAATATAACCAGAATTAGCCTTGCGTCACTCAATATAACCAGGAATTAGCCTTGCGTCACTCAATATAACCAGGAATTAGCCTTGCGTCACTCAATATAACCAGGAATTAGCCTTGCGTCACTCGATATAACCAGGAATTAGCCTTGCGTCACTCATATAACCAGGAATTAGCCTTGCGTCACTCAATATAACCAGGAATTAGCCTTGCGTCACTCAATATAACCAGGAATTAGCCTTGCGTCACTCAATATAACCAGGAATTAGCCTTGCGTCACTCAATATAACCAGAATTAGCCTTGCGTCACTCAATATAACCAAGAATTAGCCTTGCGTCACTCAATATAACCAAGAATTAGCCTTGCGTCACTCATATATAACCACTCAGAATTAGCCTTGCGTCACTCAATATAACCAGAATTTAGCCTTGCGTCACTCAATATAACCAGGAATTAGCCTTGCGTCACTCAATATAACCAGGAATTAGCCTTGCGTCACTCAATATAACCAGGAATTAGCCTTGCGTCACTCAATATAACCAGGAATTAGCCTTGCGTCACTCAATATAACCAGGAATTAGCCTTGCGTCACTCGATATAACCAGGAATTAGCCTTGCGTCACTCAATATAACCAGAAATTAGCCTTGCGTCACTCAATATAACCAGGAATTAGCCTTGCGTCACTCAATTATAACCAGGAATTAGCCTTGCGTCACTCAATATAACCAGGAATTAGCCTTGCGTCACTCAATATAACCAGAATTAGCCTTGCGTCACTCAATATAACCATTAGAATTAGCCTTGCGTCACTCAATATAACCAGGAATTAGCCTTGCGTCACTCAATATAACCAGAATTAGCCTTGCGTCACTCAATATAACCAGGAATTAGCCTTGCGTCACTCAATATAACCAGGAATTAGCCTTGCGTCACTCAATATAACCAAGAATTAGCCTTGCGTCACTCAATATAACCAAGAATTAGCCTTGCGTCACTCAATATAACCAGGAATTAGCCTTGCGTCACTCAATATAACCAGGAATTAGCCTTGCGTCACTCAATATAACCAGGAATTAGCCTTGCGTCACTCAATATAACCAGAATTAGCCTTGCGTCACTCAATATAACCAGGAGAATTAGCCTTGCGTCACTCAATATAACCAAGAATTAGCCTTGCGTCACTCAATATATAACCAGGAATTAGCCTTGCGTCACTCAATATAACCAGGAATTAGCCTTGCGTCACTCAATATAACCAAGAATTAGCCTTGCGTCACTCAATATAACCAAGAATTAGCCTTGCGTCACTCAATATAACCAGGAATTAGCCTTGCGTCACTCATATAACCAGGAATTAGCCTTGCGTCACTCAATATAACCAGGAATTAGCCTTGCGTCACTCATATAACCAGAATTAGCCTTGCGTCACTCAATATAACCAGGAATTAGCCTTGCGTCACTCAATATAACCAAGAATTAGCCTTGCGTCACTCAATATAACCAGGAATTAGCCTTGCGTCACTCAATATAACCAGGAATTAGCCTTGCGTCACTCAATATAACCAGAATTAGCCTTGCGTCACTCAATATAACCAGGAATTAGCCTTGCGTCACTCAATATAACAAGAATTTGCCTATAACCAGGAAATTAGCCTCGTCACTCAATATAACCAGGAATTAGCCTTGCGTCACTCAATATAACCAAGAATTAGCCCTTGCGTCACTCGATATAACCAGGAATTAGCCTTGCGTCACTCAATATAACCAGGAATTAGCCTTGCGTCACTCAATATAACCAGGAATTAGCCTTGCGTCACTCAATATAACAGAATTAGCCTTGCGTCACTCATATAACCAGGAATTAGCCTTGCGTCACTCAATATAACCAAGAATTAGCCTTGCGTCACTCAATATAACCAGAATTAGCCTTGCGTCACTCAATATAACCAGGAATTAGCCTTGCGTCACTCAATATAACCAGAATTAGCCTTGCGTCACTCAATATAACCAGGAATTAGCCTTGCGTCACTCAATATAACCAATATAACTCAATATAACCAGAATTAGCCTTGCGTCACTCAATATAACCAAGAATTAGCCTTGCGTCACTCAATATAACCAGAATTAGCCTTGCGTCACTCAATATAACCAGGAATTAGCCTTGCGTCACTCAATATAACCAGGAATTAGCCTTGCGTCACTCAATATAACCAGGAATTAGCCTTGCGTCACTCAATATAACCAGAATTAGCCTTGCGTCACTCAATATAACCAGGAATTAGCCTTGCGTCACTCAATATAACCAACCCTTGCGTCACTCAATATAACCAGGAATTAGCCTTGCGTCACTCAATATAACCAGGAATTAGCCTTGCGTCACTCAATATAACCAGGAATTAGCCTTGCGTCACTCAATATAACCAAGAATTAGCCTTGCGTCACTCAATATAACCAGGAATTAGCCTTGCGTCACTCAATATAACCAGGAATTAGCCTTGCGTCACTCAATATAACCAGGAATTAGCCTTGCGTCACTCAATATAACCAAGAATTAGCCTTGCGTCACTCAATATAACCAGGAATTAGCCTTGCGTCACTCAATATAACCAGAATTAGCCTTGCGTCACTCAATATAACCAGGAATTAGCCTTGCGTCACTCAATATAACCAGAATTAGCCTTGCGTCACTCAATATAACCAGAATTAGCCTTGCGTCACTCAATATAACCAGGAATTAGCCTTGCGTCACTCAATATAACCAGGAATTAGCCTTGCGTCACTCAATATAACCAGAATTAGCCTTGCGTCACTCAATATAACCAGGAATTAGCCTTGCGTCACTCAATATAACCAGGAATTAGCCTTGCGTCACTCAATATAACCAGAATTAGCCTTGCGTCACTCAATATAACCAGGAATTAGCCTTGCGTCACTCAATATAACCAGAATTAGCCTTGCGTCACTCAATATAACCAGAATTAGCCTTGCGTCACTCAATATAACCAGGAATTAGCCTTGCGTCACTCAATATAACCAGGAATTAGCCTTGCGTCACTCAATATAACCAGGAATTAGCCTTGCGTCACTCAATATAACCAGGAATTAGCCTTGCGTCACTCAATATAACCAGAATTAGCCTTGCGTCACTCATATAACCAGGAATTAGCCTTGCGTCACTCAATATAACCAGAATTAGCCTTGCGTCACTCAATATAACCAGGAATTAGCCTTGCGTCACTCAATATAACCAGGAATTAGCCTTGCGTCACTCAATATAACCAGGAATTAGCCTTGCGTCACTCAATATAACCAGGAATTAGCCTTGCGTCACTCAATATAACCAGGAATTAGCCTTGCGTCACTCAATATAACCAGGAATTAGCCTTGCGTCACTCAATATAACCAGGAATTAGCCTTGCGTCACTCAATATAACCAGGAATTAGCCTTGCGTCACTCAATATAACCAGGAATTAGCCTTGCGTCACTCAATATAACCAGAATTTGCGCCTTGCGTCACTCAATATAACCAGGAATTAGCCTTGCGTCACTCAATATAACCAGAATTAGCCTTGCGTCACTCAATATAACCAAGAATTAGCCTTGCGTCACTCAATATAACCAGGAATTAGCCTTGCGTCACTCAATATAACCAGGAATTAGCCTTGCGTCACTCAATATAACCAGGAATTAGCCTTGCGTCACTCAATATAACCAGGAATTAGCCTTGCGTCACTCAATATAAACAGGAATTAGCCTTGCGTCACTCAATATAACCAGGAATTAGCCTTGCGTCACTCAATATAACCAAGGAATTAGCCTTGCGTCACTCATATAACCAGAATTAGCCTTGCGTCACTCAATATAACCAGGAATTAGCCTTGCGTCACTCAATATAACCAGAATTAGCCTTGCGTCACTCAATATAACCAGGAATTAGCCTTGCGTCACTCAATATAACCAGGAATTAGCCTTGCGTCACTCAATATAACCAGGAATTAGCCTTGCGTCACTCAATATAACCAGGAATTAGCCTTGCGTCACTCAATATAACCAGGAATTAGCCTTGCGTCACTCAATATAACCAGGAATTAGCCTTGCGTCACTCAATATAACCAGGATTTAGCCTTGCGTCACTCAATATAACCAGGAATTAGCCTTGCGTCACTCAATATAACCAGGAATTAGCCTTGCGTCACTCAATATAACCAAGAATTAGCCTTGCGTCACTCAATATATAACCAGGAATTAGCCTTGCGTCACTCAATATAACCAGAATTAGCCTTGCGTCACTCAATATAACCAGGAATTAGCCTTGCGTCACTCAATATAACCAGAATTAGCCTTGCGTCACTCAATATAACCAGGAATTAGCCTTGCGTCACTCAATATAACCAGGAATTAGCCTTGCGTCACTCAATATAACCAGGAATTAGCCTTGCGTCACTCAATATAACCAGGAATTAGCCTTGCGTCACTCAATATAACCAGGAATTAGCCTTGCGTCACTCAATATAACCAGGAATTAGCCTTGCGTCACTCAATATAACCAGGAATTAGCCTTGCGTCACTCAATATAACCAGGAATTAGCCTTGCGTCACTCAATATAACCAGGAATTAGCCTTGCGTCACTCAATATAACCAGGAATTAGCCTTGCGTCACTCAATATAACCAGGAATTAGCCTTGCGTCACTCACTCATATAACCAGGAATTAGCCTTGCGTCACTCAATATAACCAGGAATTAGCCTTGCGTCACTCAATATAACCAGGAATTAGCCTTGCGTCACTCATATAACCAGGAATTAGCCTTGCGTCACTCAATATAACCAGGAATTAGCCTTGCGTCACTCAATATAACCAGGAATTAGCCTTGCGTCACTCAATATATAACCAAGAATTAGCCTTGCGTCACTCAATATAACCAGAATTAGCCTTGCGTCACTCAATATAACCAGGAATTAGCCTTGCGTCACTCAATATAACCAAGAATTAGCCTTGCGTCACTCAATATAACCAGAATTAGCCTTGCGTCACTCAATATAACCAGGAATTAGCCTTGCGTCACTCAATATAACCAGAATTAGCCTTGCGTCACTCAATATAACCAGAAATTAGCCTTGCGTCACTCAATATAACCAGGAATTAGCCTTGCGTCACTCAATATAACCAGGAATTAGCCTTGCGTCACTCAATATAACCAGGAATTAGCCTTGCGTCACTCAATATAACCAGGAATTAGCCTTGCGTCACTCAATATAACCAGGAATTAGCCTTGCGTCACTCAATATAACCAGAATTAGCCTTGCGTCACTCAATATAACCAGGAATTAGCCTTGCGTCACTCAATATAACCAGGAATTAGCCTTGCGTCACTCATATAACCAGAATTAGCCTTGCGTCACTCAATATAACCAAGAATTAGCCTTGCGTCACTCAATATAACCAGGAATTAGCCTTGCGTCACTCAATATAACCAGGAATTAGCCTTGCGTCACTCAATATAACCAGGAATTAGCCTTGCGTCACTCAATATAACCAGGAATTAGCCTTGCGTCACTCAATATAACCAAGAATTAGCCTTGCGTCACTCAATATAACCAGGAATTAGCCTTGCGTCACTCAATATAACCAGGAATTAGCCTTGCGTCACTCAATATAACCAGGAATTAGCCTTGCGTCACTCATATAACCAGGAATTAGCCTTGCGTCACTCATATAACCAGAATTAGCCTTGCGTCACTCAATATAACCAGAATTAGCCTTGCGTCACTCAATATAACCAAGAATTAGCCTTGCGTCACTCAATATAACCAGGAATTAGCCTTGCGTCACTCACTCATATAACCAGGAATTAGCCTTGCGTCACTCGATATAACCAGGAATTAGCCTTGCGTCACTCATATAACCAGAATTAGCCTTGCGTCACTCAATATAACAGGAATTAGCCTTGCGTCACTCAATATAACCAGAATTAGCCTTGCGTCACTCAATATAACCAGAATTAGCCTTGCGTCACTCAATATAACCAGGAATTAGCCTTGCGTCACTCAATATAACCAGGAATTAGCCTTGCGTCACTCATATAACCAGAATTAGCCTTGCGTCACTCAATATAACCAAGAATTAGCCTTGCGTCACTCATATATAACCAGGAATTAGCCTTGCGTCACTCAATATAACCAGGAATTAGCCTTGCGTCACTCAATATAACCAGGAATTAGCCTTGCGTCACTCAATATAACCAGGAATTAGCCTTGCGTCACTCAATATAACCAGAATTAGCCTTGCGTCACTCAATATAACCAGGAATTAGCCTTGCGTCACTCAATATAACCAGGAATTAGCCTTGCGTCACTCAATATAACCAGGAATTAGCCTTGCGTCACTCAATATAACCAGGAATTAGCCTTGCGTCACTCAATATAACCAGAATTAGCCTTGCGTCACTCAATATAACCAGGAATTAGCCTTGCGTCACTCATATAACCAGGAATTAGCCTTGCGTCACTCAATATAACCAGGAATTAGCCTTGCGTCACTCAATATAACCAGGAATTAGCCTTGCGTCACTCAATATAACCAGAATTAGCCTTGCGTCACTCAATATAACCAGGAATTAGCCTTGCGTCACTCAATATAACCAGAATTAGCCTTGCGTCACTCAATATAACCAGAATTAGCCTTGCGTCACTCAATATAACCAGAATTAGCCTTGCGTCACTCAATATAACCAGAATTAGCCTTGCGTCACTCAATATAACCAGGAATTAGCCTTGCGTCACTCAATATAACCAAGAATTAGCCTTGCGTCACTCACTTAGCCTTGCGTCACTCAATATAACAGGAATTAGCCTTGCGTCACTCAATATAACCAGGAATTAGCCTTGCGTCACTCAATATAACCAGGAATTAGCCTTGCGTCACTCAATATAACCAGGAATTAGCCTTGCGTCACTCAATATAACCAGAATTAGCCTTGCGTCACACTCAATATAACCAGGAATTAGCCTTGCGTCACTCAATATAACCAGGAATTAGCCTTGCGTCACTCAATATAACCAGAATTAGCCTTGCGTCACTCAATATAACCAGGAATTAGCCTTGCGTCACTCAATATAACCAAGAATTAGCCTTGCGTCACTCAATATAACCAGAATTAGCCTTGCGTCACTCATATAACCAGAATTAGCCTTGCGTCACTCAATATAACCAGGAATTAGCCTTGCGTCACTCAATATAACCAGGAATTAGCCTTGCGTCACTCAATATAACCAGAATTAGCCTTGCGTCACTCAATATAACCAGGAATTAGCCTTGCGTCACTCAATATAACCAGGAATTAGCCTTGCGTCACTCATATAACCAGGAATTAGCCTTGCGTCACTCCATATAACCAGCGAATTAGCCTTGCGTCACTCAATATAACCAGGAAATTAGCCTTGCGTCACTCAATATAACCAGGAATTAGCCTTGCGTCACTCAATATAACCAGGAATTAGCCTTGCGTCACTCAATATAACCAGAATTAGCCTTGCGTCACTCAATATAACCAGGAATTAGCCTTGCGTCACTCAATATAACCAGAAATTAGCCTTGCGTCACTCAATATAACCAGGAATTAGCCTTGCGTCACTCAATATAACCAGGAATTAGCCTTGCGTCACTCAATATAACCAGGAATTAGCCTTGCGTCACTCAATATAACCAGAATTAGCCTTGCGTCACTCAATATAACCAGAATTAGCCTTGCGTCACTCAATATAACCAAGAATTAGCCTTGCGTCACTTGAATATAACCAGGAATTATATAACCAGGAATTAGCCTTGCGTCACTCAATATAACCAGGAATTAGCCTTGCGTCACTCAATATAACCAAGAATTAGCCTTGCGTCACTCAATATAACCAGGAATTAGCCTTGCGTCACTCAATATAACCAGGAATTAGCCTTGCGTCACTCAATATAACCAGAATTAGCCTTGCGTCACTCAATATAACCAGGAATTAGCCTTGCGTCACTCAATATAACCAGGAATTAGCCTTGCGTCACTCAATATAACCAAGAATTAGCCTTGCGTCACTCAATATAACCAGAATTAGCCTTGCGTCACTCAATATAACCAGGAATTAGCCTTGCGTCACTCAATATAACCAGGAATTAGCCTTGCGTCACTCAATATAACCAGGAATTAGCCTTGCGTCACTCAATATAACCAAGAATTAGCCTTGCGTCACTCAATATAACCAGGAATTAGCCTTGCGTCACTCAATATAACCAGGAATTAGCCTTGCGTCACTCAATATAACCAGGAATTAGCCTTGCGTCACTCAATATAACCAGGAATTAGCCTTGCGTCACTCGATATAACCAATTAGAATATAGCCTTGCGTCACTCAATATAACCAGGAATTAGCCTTGCGTCACTCAATATAACCAGGAATTAGCCTTGCGTCACTCAATATAACCAGGAATTAGCCTTGCGTCACTCAATATAACCAAGAATTAGCCTTGCGTCACTCAATATAACCAGGAATTAGCCTTGCGTCACTCAATATAACCAGAATTAGCCTTGCGTCACTCAATATAACCAGGAATTAGCCTTGCGTCACTCAATATAACCAGAATTAGCCTTGCGTCACTCAATATAACCAAGAATTAGCCTTGCGTCACTCAATATAACCAGGAATTAGCCTTGCGTCACTCAATATAACCAGGAATTAGCCTTGCGTCACTCATATATAACCAGGAATTAGCCTTGCGTCACTCAATATAACCAGGAATTAGCCTTGCGTCACTCAATATAACCAGGAATTAGCCTTGCGTCACTCATATAACCAGGAATTAGCCTTGCGTCACTCAATATAACCAGGAATTAGCCTTGCGTCACTCAATATAACCAGGAATTAGCCTTGCGTCACTCAATATAACCAGAATTAGCCTTGCGTCACTCAATATAACCAGAATTAGCCTTGCGTCACTCAATATAACCAGGAATTAGCCTTGCGTCACTCAATATAACCAGGAATTAGCCTTGCGTCACTCAATATAACCAGGAATTAGCCTTGCGTCACTCAATATAACCAGGAATTAGCCTTGCGTCACTCAATATAACCAGGAATTAGCCTTGCGTCACTCAATATAACCAGGAATTAGCCTTGCGTCACTCAATATAACCAGGAATTAGCCTTGCGTCACTCAATATAACCAGGAATTAGCCTTGCGTCACTCAATATAACCAGGAATTAGCCTTGCGTCACTCAATATAACCAGAATTAGCCTTGCGTCACTCAATATAACCAAGAATTAGCCTTGCGTCACTCAATATAACCAAGAATTAGCCTTGCGTCACTCATATAACCAGGAATTAGCCTTGCGTCACTCAATATAACCAGGAATTAGCCTTGCGTCACTCGATATAACCAGGAATTAGCCTTGCGTCACTCATATAACCAGGAATTAGCCTTGCGTCACTCAATATAACCAGGAATTAGCCTTGCGTCACTCAATATAACCAGAATTAGCCTTGCGTCACTCAATATAACCAGGAATTAGCCTTGCGTCACTCAATATAACCAGAATTAGCCTTGCGTCACTCAATATAACCAGGAATTAGCCTTGCGTCACTCAATATAACCAGGAATTAGCCTTGCGTCACTCAATATAACCAGGAATTAGCCTTGCGTCACTCAATATAACCAGAATTAGCCTTGCGTCACTCAATATAACCAGGAATTAGCCTTGCGTCACTCAATATAACCAGGAATTAGCCTTGCGTCACTCAATATAACCAGGAATTAGCCTTGCGTCACTCAATATAACCAGGAATTAGCCTTGCGTCACTCAATATAACCAGGAATTAGCCTTGCGTCACTCGATATAACCAGGAATTAGCCTTGCGTCACTCATATAACCCAGGAATTAGCCTTGCGTCACTCAATATAACCAGGAATTAGCCTTGCGTCACTCAATATAACCAGAATTAGCCTTGCGTCACTCAATAACCAGAATTAGCCTTGCGTCACTCAATATAACCAGGAATTAGCCTTGCGTCACTCAATATAACCAGGAATTAGCCTTGCGTCACTCAATATAACCAGGAATTAGCCTTGCGTCACTCAATATAACCAGGAATTAGCCTTGCGTCACTCACTCATAACCAGGAATTAGCCTTGCGTCACTCAATATAACCAGAATTAGCCTTGCGTCACTCAATATAACCAGGAATTAGCCTTGCGTCACTCAATATAACCAGGAATTAGCCTTGCGTCACTCAATATAACCAGAATTAGCCTTGCGTCACTATAACCAATAGCCTTGCGTCACTCAGGAATTTAGCCTTGCGTCACTCAATATAACCAGGAATTAGCCTTGCGTCACTCAATATAACCAGAATTAGCCTTGCGTCACTCAATATAACCAGGAATTAGCCTTGCGTCACTCAATATAACCAGGAATTAGCCTTGCGTCACTCAATATAACCAGGAATTAGCCTTGCGTCACTCAATATAACCAGGAATTAGCCTTGCGTCACTCAATATAACCAGGAATTAGCCTTGCGTCACTCAATATAACCAGGAATTAGCCTTGCGTCACTCAATATAACCAGGAATTAGCCTTGCGTCACTCAATATAACCAGGAATTAGCCTTGCGTCACTCAACCATATAACCAGTCACTCAAATTAGCCTTGCGTCACTCAATATAACCAGGAATTAGCCTTGCGTCACTCAATATAACCAGGAATTAGCCTTGCGTCACTCAATATAACCAGGAATTAGCCTTGCGTCACTCAATATAACCAGAATTAGCCTTGCTTGCGTCACTCAATATAACCAGGAATTAGCCTTGCGTCACTCAATATAACCAGAATTAGCCTTGCGTCACTCAATATAACCAAGAATTAGCCTTGCGTCACTCAATATAACAAGAAATTAGCCTTGCGTCACTCAATATAACCAGGAATTAGCCTTGCGTCACTCAATATAACCAGGAATTAGCCTTGCGTCACTCAATATAACCAGGAATTAGCCTTGCGTCACTCAATATAACCAGGAATTAGCCTTGCGTCACTCAATATAACCAGGAATTAGCCTTGCGTCACTCAATATAACCAGGAATTAGCCTTGCGTCACTCAATATAACCAGGAATTAGCCTTGCGTCACTCAATATAACCAGGAATTAGCCTTGCGTCACTCAATATAACCAGGAATTAGCCTTGCGTCACTCAATATAACCAGGAATTAGCCTTGCGTCACTCAATATAACCAGGAATTAGCCTTGCGTCACTCAATATAACCAGAATTAGCCTTGCGTCACTCAATATAACCAGGAATTAGCCTTGCGTCACTCAATATAACCAGAATTAGCCTTGCGTCACTCAATATAACCAGGAATTAGCCTTGCGTCACTCAATATAACCAGGAATTAGCCTTGCGTCACTCAATATAACCAGGAATTAGCCTTGCGTCACTCAATATAACCAGGAATTAGCCTTGCGTCACTCAATATAACCAGGAATTAGCCTTGCGTCACTCGATATAACCAGGAATTAGCCTTGCGTCACTCAATATAACCAGGAATTAGCCTTGCGTCACTCAATATAACCAGGAATTAGCCTTGCGTCACTCAATATAACCAGGAATTAGCCTTGCGTCACTCAATATAACCAGGAATTAGCCTTGCGTCACTCAATATAACCAGGAATTAGCCTTGCGTCACTCAATATAACCAATTAGAATTAGCCTTGCGTCACTCAATATAACCAGGAATTAGCCTTGCGTCACTCAATATAACCAGGAATTAGCCTTGCGTCACTCAATATAACCAGAATTAGCCTTGCGTCACTCAATATAACCAGAATTAGCCTTGCGTCACTCAATATAACCAGGAATTAGCCTTGCGTCACTCAATATAACCAGGAATTAGCCTTGCGTCACTCATATAACCAGGAATTAGCCTTGCGTCACTCAATATAACCAGGAATTAGCCTTGCGTCACTCAATATAACCAGGAATTAGCCTTGCGTCACTCAATATAACCAGGAATTAGCCTTGCGTCACTCAATATAACCAGGAATTAGCCTTGCGTCACTCAATATAACCAGGAATTAGCCTTGCGTCACTCAATATAACCAGGAATTAGCCTTGCGTCACTCATATAACCAGGAATTAGCCTTGCGTCACTCATATAACCAGGAATTAGCCTTGCGTCACTCAATATAACCAGGATTAGCCTTGCGTCACTCAATATAACCAGGAATTAGCCTTGCCTCACACTCATATAACCAGGAATTAGCCTTGCGTCACTCAATATAACCAGGAATTAGCCTTGCGTCACTCAATATAACCAGGAATTAGCCTTGCGTCACTCAATATAACCAGGAATTAGCCTTGCGTCACTCATATAACCAGGAATTAGCCTTGCGTCACTCTCAATATAACCAAGAATTAGCCTTGCGTCACTCAATATAACCAGAAATTAGCCTTGCGTCACTCAATATAACCAGAATTAGCCTTGCGTCACTCAATATAACCAGGAATTAGCCTTGCGTCACTCAATATAACCAGGAATTAGCCTTGCGTCACTCAATATAACCAGGAATTAGCCTTGCGTCACTCAATATAACCAGGAATTAGCCTTGCGTCACTCAATATAACCAGGAATTAGCCTTGCGTCACTCAATATAACCAGGAATTAGCCTTGCGTCACTCAATATAACCAGGAATTAGCCTTGCGTCACTCATATAACCAGGAATTAGCCTTGCGTCACTCAATATAACCAATTAGCCTTGCGTCATTCAATATAACCAGGAATTAGCCTTGCGTCACTCAATATAACCAGAATTAGCCTTGCGTCACTCGATATAACCAGGAATTAGCCTTGCGTCACTCAATATAACCAGGAATTAGCCCTTGCGTCACTCAATATAACCAGGAATTAGCCTTGCGTCACTCAATATAACCAGGAATTAGCCTTGCGTCACTCAATATAACCAGGATTAGCCTTGCGTCACTCAATATAACCAGGAATTAGCCTTGCGTCACTCAATATAACCAGGAATTAGCCTTGCGTCACTCAATATAACCAGGAATTAGCCTTGCGTCACTCAATATAACCAGGAATTAGCCTTGCGTCACTCAATATAACCAGGAATTAGCCTTGCGTCACTCATATATAACCAGGAATTAGCCTTGCGTCACTCAATATAACCAAGAATTAGCCTTGCGTCACTCAATATAACCAGGAATTAGCCTTGCGTCACTCATATAACCAGGAATTAGCCTTGCGTCACTCAATATAACCAGGAATTAGCCTTGCGTCACTCAATATAACCAGAATTAGCCTTGCGTCACTCAATATAACCAGGAATTAGCCTTGCCGTCACTCAATATAACCAGGAATTAGCCTTGCGTCACTCGATATAACCAAGAATTAGCCTTGCGTCACTCAATATAACCAGGAATTAGCCTTGCGTCACTCAATATAACCAGGAATTAGCCTTGCGTCACTCATATATAACCAGAATTAGCCTTGCGTCACTCAATATAACCAAGAATTAGCCTTGCGTCACTCAATATAACCAGAAATTAGCCTTGCGTCACTCAATATAACCAGGAATTAGCCTTGCGTCACTCAATATAACCAGGAATTAGCCTTGCGTCACTCAATATAACCAGGAATTAGCCTTGCGTCACTCAATATAACCAGGAATTAGCCTTGCGTCACTCAATATAACCAGGAATTAGCCTTGCGTCACTCAATATAACCAGGAATTAGCCTTGCGTCACTCAATATAACCAGGAATTAGCCTTGCGTCACTCAATATAACCAGGAATTAGCCTTGCGTCACTCATATAACCAGGATATAACCTCAATATATAACCAGAATTAGCCTGCGTCACTCAATATAACCAAGAATTAGCCTTGCGTCACTCAATATAACCAGGAATTAGCCTTGCGTCACTCAATATAACCAGGAATTAGCCTTGCGTCACTCAATATAACCAGGAATTAGCCTTGCGTCACTCAATATAACCAGGAATTAGCCTTGCGTCACTCAATATAACCAGGAATTAGCCTTGCGTCACTCAATATAACCAGGAATTAGCCTTGCGTCACTCAATATAACCAGGAATTAGCCTTGCGTCACTCAATATAACCAGGAATTAGCCTTGCGTCACTCAATATAACCAGGAATTAGCCTTGCGTCACTCAATATAACCAGAATTAGCCTTGCGTCACTCAATATAACCAGGAATTAGCCTTGCGTCACTCAATATAACCAGGAATTAGCCTTGCGTCACTCAATATAACCAGGAATTAGCCTTGCGTCACTCAATATAACCAGAATTAGCCTTGCGTCACTCAATATAACCAGGAATTAGCCTTGCGTCACTTCATATAACCAGGAATTAGCCTTGCGTCACTCAATATAACCAGGAATTAGCCTTGCGTCACTCAATATAACCAGGAATTAGCCTTGCGTCACTCAATATAACCAGGAATTAGCCTTGCGTCACTCAATATAACCAAGAATTAGCCTTGCGTCACTCAATATAACCAGGAATTAGCCTTGCGTCACTCAATATAACCAGAATTAGCCTTGCGTCACTCAATATAACCAGAATTAGCCTTGCGTCACTCAATATAACCAGGAATTAGCCTTGCGTCACTCAATATAACCAGGAATTAGCCTTGCGTCACTCAATATAACCAGGAATTAGCCTTGCGTCACTCAATATAACCAGAATTTAGCCTTGCGTCACTCAATATAACCAGGAATTAGCCTTGCGTCACTCAATATAACCAGAATTAGCCTTGCGTCACTCAATATAACCAGGAATTAGCCTTGCGTCACTCATATAACCAGGAATTAGCCAGTCACTCAATATAACCAGCCCTTGCGTCACTCAATATAACCAGGAATTAGCCTTGCGTCACTCATATAACCCAGAATTAGCCTGCGTCACTCAATATAACCAGGAATTAGCCTTGCGTCACTCAATATAACCAGGAATTAGCCTTGCGTCACTCAATATAACCAGGAATTAGCCTTGCGTCACTCAATATAACCAGGAATTAGCCTTGCGTCACTCAATATAACCAGGAATTAGCCTTGCGTCACTCATATAACCAGGAATTAGCCTTGCGTCACTCAATATAACCAGGAATTAGCCTTGCGTCACTCAATATAACCAGGAATTAGCCTTGCGTCACTCAATATAACCAGAATTAGCCTTGCGTCACTCAATATAACCAGGAATTAGCCTTGCGTCACTCAATATAACCAAGAATTAGCCTTGCGTCACTCAATATAACCAGATAACCACTCAATTAGCCAGGAATTAGCCTTGCGTCACTCAATATAACCAGGAATTAGCCTTGCGTCACTCAATATAACCAGAATTAGCCTTGCGTCACTCGATATAACCAAGAATTAGCCTTGCGTCACTCAATATAACCAGGAATTAGCCTTGCGTCACTCAATATAACCAGGAATTAGCCTTGCGTCACTCAATATAACCAGGAATTAGCCTTGCGTCACTCAATATAACCAGAATTAGCCTTGCGTCACTCAATATAACCAGAATTAGCCTTGCGTCACTCATATATATAACCAGGAATTAGCCTTGCGTCACTCAATATAACCAGGAATTAGCCTTGCGTCACTTATATAACCAGGAATTAGCCTGCGTCACTCAATATAACCAGGAATTAGCCTTGCGTCACTCAATATAACCAGGAATTAGCCTTGCGTCACTCAATATAACCAGGAATTAGCCTTGCGTCACTCAATATAACCAGGAATTAGCCTTGCGTCACTCATATAACCAGGAATTAGCCTTGCGTCACTCAATATAACCAGGAATTAGCCTTGCGTCACTCAATATAACCAAGAATTAGCCTTGCGTCACTCAATATAACCAGGAATTAGCCTTGCGTCACTCAATATAACCAGGAATTAGCCTTGCGTCACTCAATATAACCAGAATTAGCCTTGCGTCACTCAATATAACCAGGAAGCCTTGCGTCACTCAATATAACCAGTCACTCACTATATAACCAGGAATTAGCCTTGCGTCACTCAATATAACCAGAATTAGCCTTGCGTCACTCAATATAACCAGGAATTAGCCTTGCGTCACTCAATATAACCAGAATTAGCCTTGCGTCACTCAATATAACCAGAATTAGCCTTGCGTCACTCAATATAACCAGAATTAGCCTTGCGTCACTCAATATAACCAGGAATTAGCCTTGCGTCACTCAATATAACCAGGAATTAGCCTTGCGTCACTCAATATAACCAGGAATTAGCCTTGCGTCACTCAATATAACCAGGAATTAGCCTTGCGTCACTCAATATAACCAGGAATTAGCCTTGCGTCACTCGATATAACCAGGAATTAGCCTTGCGTCACTCAATATAACCAGGAATTAGCCTTGCGTCACTCAATATAACCAGGAAAATTAGCCTTGCGTCACTCGATATAACCAGGAATTAGCCTTGCGTCACTCAATATAACCAGGAATTAGCCTTGCGTCACTCAATATAACCAGGAATTAGCCTTGCGTCATAACTCAGCCTATAACCCAGGAATTAGCCTTGCGTCACTCAATATAACCAGGAATTAGCCTTGCGTCACTCAATATAACCAGGAATTAGCCTTGCGTCACTCAATATAACCAGGAATTAGCCTTGCGTCACTCAATATAACCAGGAATTAGCCTTGCGTCACTCATATAACCAGGAATTAGCCTTGCGTCACTCAATATAACCAGGAATTAGCCTTGCGTCACTCAATATAACCAGGAATTAGCCTTGCGTCACTCAATATAACCAAGAATTAGCCTTGCGTCACTCAATATAACCAAGAATTAGCCTTGCGTCACTCAATATAACCAGAATTAGCCTTGCGTCACTCAATATAATTAGCCTTGCGTCACTCAATATAACCAGCCTTGCGTCACTCAATATAACCAGGAATTAGCCTTGCGTCACTCAATATAACCAGAATTAGCCTTGCGTCACTCGATATATAACAGGAATTAGCCTTGCGTCACTCAATATAACCAGGAATTAGCCTTGCGTCACTCAATATAACCAGGAATTAGCCTTGCGTCACTCATATAAACCAAGAATTAGCCTTGCGTCACTCAATATAACCAGGAATTAGCCTTGCGTCACTCTCACTCATATAACCAGGAATTAGCCTTGCGTCACTCAATATAACCAGGAATTAGCCTTGCGTCACTCAATATAACCAGGAATTAGCCTTGCGTCACTCAATATAACCAGAATTAGCCTTGCGTCACTCAATATAACCAGGAATTAGCCTTGCGTCACTCGTCATATAACCAGGAATTAGCCTTGCGTCACTCAATATAACCAGGAATTAGCCTTGCGTCACTCAATATAACCAGGAATTAGCCTTGCGTCACTCAATATAACCAGGAATTAGCCTTGCGTCACTCAATATAACCAGGAATTAGCCTTGCGTCACTCAATATAACCAGGAATTAGCCTTGCGTCACTCAATATAACCAGGAATTAGCCTTGCGTCACTCGATATAACCAGGAATTAGCCTTGCGTCACTCAATATAACCAGGAATTAGCCTTGCGTCACTCAATATAACCAGGAATTGCGCCTTGCGTCACTTGCGTCATATATAACCAGGAATTAGCCTTGCGTCACTCATATAACCAGGAATTAGCCTTGCGTCACTCAATAACCAGGAATTAGCCTTGCGTCACTCAATATAACCAGGAATTAGCCTTGCGTCACTCAATATAACCAGGAATTAGCCTTGCGTCACTCAATATAACCAGGAATTAGCCTTGCGTCACTCAATATAACCAGGAATTAGCCTTGCGTCACTCAATATAACCAGGAATTAGCCTTGCGTCACTCAATATAACCAGGAATTAGCCTTGCGTCACTCAATATAACCAGGAATTAGCCTTGCGTCACTCAATATAACCAGGAATTTAGCCTTGCGTCACTCAATATAACCAGGAATTAGCCTTGCGTCACTCGATATAACCAGGAATTAGCCTTGCGTCACTCAATATAACCAGAATTAGCCTTGCGTCACTCAATATAACCAAGAATTAGCCTTGCGTCACTCATATAACCAGGAATTAGCCTTGCGTCACTCAATATAACCAGAATTAGCCTTGCGTCACTCAATATAACCAGGAATTAGCCTTGCGTCACTCAATATAACCAGGAATTAGCCTTGCGTCACTCATATAACCAGGAATTAGCCTTGCGTCACTCATATAACCAGGAATTAGCCTTGCGTCACTCATATAACCAGGAATTAGCCTTGCGTCACTCAATATAACCAGGAATTAGCCTTGCGTCACTCAATATAACCAGAATTAGCCTTGCGTCACTCAATATAACCAGGAATTAGCCTTGCGTCACTCATATATAACCAGGAATTAGCCTTGCGTCACTCAATATAACCAGGAATTAGCCTTGCGTCACTCAATATAACCAGGAATTAGCCTTGCGTCACTCAATATAACCAGGAATTAGCCTTGCGTCACTCGATATAACCAGGAATTAGCCTTGCGTCACTCAATATAACCAGGAATTAGCCTTGCGTCACTCAATATAACCAGGAATTAGCCTTGCGTCACTCAATATAACCAGGAATTAGCCTTGCGTCACTCAATATAACCAGGAATTAGCCTTGCGTCACTCAATATAACCAGGAATTAGCCTTGCGTCACTCGATATAACCAGGAATTAGCCTTGCGTCACTCAATATAACCAAGAATTAGCCTTGCGTCACTCAATATAATATAACCAGAATTAGCCTTGCGTCACTCAATATAACCAGGAATTAGCCTTGCGTCACTCATATAACCAGGAATTAGCCTTGCGTCACTCAATATAACCAGGAATTAGCCTTGCGTCACTCAATATAACCAGAATTAGCCTTGCGTCACTCAATATAACCAGGAATTAGCCTTGCGTCCACTCAATATAACCAGGAATTAGCCTTGCGTCACTCAATATAACCAGGAATTAGCCTTGCGTCACTCAATATAACCAGGAATTAGCCTTGCGTCACTCAATATAACCAAGAATTAGCCTTGCGTCACTCAATATAACCAGGAATTAGCCTTGCGTCACTCAATATAACCAGGAATTAGCCTTGCGTCACTCAATATAACCAGGAATTAGCCTTGCGTCACTCAATATAACCAGGAATTAGCCTTGCGTCACTCGATATAACCAGGAATTAGCCTTGCGTCACTCGATATAACCAGGAATTAGCCTTGCGTCACTCAATATAACCAGGAATTAGCCTTGCGTCACTCAATATAACCAGGAATTAGCCTTGCGTCACTCAATATAACCAGGAATTAGCCTTGCGTCACTCAATATAACCAGGAATTAGCCTTGCGTCACTCAATATAACCAGGAATTAGCCTTGCGTCACTCAATATAACCAGGAATTAGCCTTGCGTCACTCAATATAACCAGGAATTAGCCTTGCGTCACTCAATATAACCAGGAATTAGCCTTGCGTCACTCAATATAACCAGGAATTAGCCTTGCGTCACTCAATATAACCAGGAATTAGCCTTGCGTCACTCAATATAACCAGGAATTAGCCTTGCGTCACTCAATATAACCAGGAATTAGCCTTGCGTCACTCAATATAACCAGGAATTAGCCTTGCGTCACTCAATATAACCAGGAATTAGCCTTGCGTCACTCGATATAACCAGGAATTAGCCTTGCGTCACTCAATATACTCCAGAAATTAGCCTTGCGTCACTCAATATAACCAGGAATTAGCCTTGCGTCACTCAATATAACCAGAATTAGCCTTGCGTCACTCAATATAACCAGAATTAGCCTTGCGTCACTCAATATAACCAGGAATTAGCCTTGCGTCACTCGATATAACCAGGAATTAGCCTTGCGTCACTCAATATAACCAGAATTAGCCTTGCGTCACTCAATATAACCAGGAATTAGCCTTGCGTCACTCGATATAACCAGGAATTAGCCTTGCGTCACTCATATAACCAGGAATTAGCCTTGCGTCACTCAATATAACCATAACCAGGAATTAGCCTTGCGTCACTCAATATAACCAGGAATTAGCCTTGCGTCACTCAATATAACCAGAATTAGCCTTGCGTCACTCAATATAACCAAGAATTAGCCTTGCGTCACTCAATATAACCAGGAATTAGCCTTGCGTCACTCAATATAACCAGGAATTAGCCTTGCGTCACTCAATATAACCAGGAATTAGCCTTGCGTCACTCAATATAACCAAGAATTAGCCTTGCGTCACTCAATATAACCAGAATTAGCCTTGCGTCACTCAATATAACCAAGAATTAGCCTTGCGTCACTCAATATAACCAGGAATTAGCCTTGCGTCACTCAATATAACCAGGAATTAGCCTTGCGTCACTCGATATAACCAGGAATTAGCCTTGCGTCACTCAATATAACCAGGAATTAGCCTTGCGTCACTCATATAACCAGGAATTAGCCTTGCGTCACTCATATAACCAGGAATTAGCCTTGCGTCACTCAATATAACCAGGAATTAGCCTTGCGTCACTCAATATAACCAGGAATTAGCCTTGCGTCACTCAATATAACCAGGAATTAGCCTTGCGTCACTCAATATAACCAGGAATTAGCCTTGCGTCACTCAATATAACCAGGAATTAGCCTTGCGTCACTCAATATAACCAGGAATTAGCCTTGCGTCACTCAATATAACCAGGAATTAGCCTTGCGTCACTCACTCAATATAACCAGGAATTAGCCTTGCGTCACTCAATATAACCAGAATTAGCCTTGCGTCACTCGATATAACCAGAATTAGCCTTGCGTCACTCAATATAACCAGGAATTAGCCTTGCGTCACTCAATATAACCAGGAATTAGCCTTGCGTCACTCAATATAACCAGGAATTAGCCTTGCGTCACTCAATATAACCAGAATTAGCCTTGCGTCACTCAATATAACCAAGAATTAGCCTTGCGTCACTCAATATAACCAGGAATTAGCCTTGCGTCACTCAATATAACCAGGAATTAGCCTTGCGTCACTCAATATAACCAGGAATTAGCCTTGCGTCACTCAATATAACCAGGAATTAGCCTTGCGTCACTCAATATAACCAGAATTAGCCTTGCGTCACTCAATATAACCAGGAATTAGCCTTGCGTCACTCAATATAACCAGGAATTAGCCTTGCGTCACTCAATATAACCAGGAATTAGCCTTGCGTCACTCAATATAACCAGGAATTAGCCTTGCGTCACTCAATATAACCAGGAATTAGCCTTGCGTCACTCAATATAACCAGGAATTAGCCTTGCGTCACTCAATATAACCAGGAATTAGCCTTGCGTCACTCAATATAACCAGGAATTAGCCTTGCGTCACTCAATATAACCAGGAATTAGCCTTGCGTCACTCAATATAACCAGAATTAGCCTTGCGTCACTCAATATAACCAGGAATTAGCCTTGCGTCACTCAATATAACCAAGAATTAGCCTTGCGTCACTCAATATAACCAGGAATTAGCCTTGCGTCACTCGATATAACCAGGAATTAGCCTTGCGTCACTCAATATAACCAGGAATTAGCCTTGCGTCACTCATATAACCAGGAATTAGCCTTGCGTCACTCAATATAACCAGGAATTAGCCTTGCGTCACTCAATATAACCAGAATTAGCCTTGCGTCACTCAATATAACCAGGAATTAGCCTTGCGTCACTCAATATAACCAGGAATTAGCCTTGCGTCACTCAATATAACCAGGAATTAGCCTTGCGTCACTCAATATAACCAGGAATTAGCCTTGCGTCACTCAATATAACCAGGAATAGCCTTGCGTCACTCAATATAACCAGGAATTAGCCTTGCGTCACTCAATATAACCAGGAATTAGCCTTGCGTCACTCAATATAACCAGGAATTAGCCTTGCGTCACTCAATATAACCAGGAATTAGCCTTGCGTCACTCAATATAACCAGAATTAGCCTTGCGTCACTCAATATAACCAGGAATTAGCCTTGCGTCACTCAATATAACCAGGAATTAGCCTTGCGTCACTCAATATAACCAGGAATTAGCCTTGCGTCACTCAATATAACCAGAATTAGCCTTGCGTCACTCAATATAACCAAGAATTAGCCTTGCGTCACTCAATATAACCAGAATTAGCCTTGCGTCACTCAATATAACCAGGAATTAGCCTTGCGTCACTCAATATAACCAGGAATTAGCCTTGCGTCACTCAATATAACCAGAATTTAGCCTTGCGTCACTCAATATAACCAAGAATTAGCCTTGCGTCACTCAATATAACCAGGAATTAGCCTTGCGTCACTCAATATAACCAGGAATTAGCCTTGCGTCACTCAATATAACCAGGAATTAGCCTTGCGTCACTCAATATAACCAGAATTAGCCTTGCGTCACTCAATATAACCAAGAATTAGCCTTGCGTCACTCAATATAACCAGAATTAGCCTTGCGTCACTCATATAACCAGGAATTAGCCTTGCGTCACTCAATTAACCAGGAATTAGCCTTGCGTCACTCAATATAACCAGGAATTAGCCTTGCGTCACTCAATATAACCAGGAATTAGCCTTGCGTCACTCAATATAACCAAGAATTAGCCTTGCGTCACTCAATATAACCAGGAATTAGCCTTGCGTCACTCAATATAACCAGGAATTAGCCTTGCGTCACTCAATATAACCAGGAATTAGCCTTGCGTCACTCAATATAACCAGGAATTAGCCTTGCGTCACTCAATATAACCAGGAATTAGCCTTGCGTCACTCAATATAACCAAGAATTAGCCTTGCGTCACTCAATATAACCAGGAATTAGCCTTGCGTCACTCAATATAACCAGGAATTAGCCTTGCGTCACTCAATATAACCAGGAATTAGCCTTGCGTCACTCAATATAACCAGGAATTAGCCTTGCGTCACTCAATATAACCAAGAATTAGCCTTGCGTCACTCAATATATACCAAGAATTAGCCTTGCGTCACTCAATATAACCAGGAATTAGCCTTGCGTCACTCAATATAACCAGGAATTAGCCTTGCGTCACTCAATATAACCAGGAATTAGCCTTGCGTCACTCAATATAACCAGGAATTAGCCTTGCGTCACTCAATATAACCAGGAATTAGCCTTGCGTCACTCAATATAACCAAGAATTAGCCTTGCGTCACTCAATATAACCAGGAATTAGCCTTGCGTCACTCACCATATAACCACTCAATATAACCATTAGCCTTGCGTCACTCAATATAACCAGGAATTAGCCTTGCGTCACTCAATATAACCAGAATTAGCCTTGCGTCACTCAATATAACCAGGAATTAGCCTTGCGTCACTCGATATAACCAAGAATTAGCCTTGCGTCACTCAATATAACCAAGAATTAGCCTTGCGTCACTCAATATAACCAGGAATTAGCCTTGCGTCACTCAATATAACCAAGAATTAGCCTTGCGTCACTCGATATAACCAGGAATTAGCCTTGCGTCACTCAATATAACCAGGAATTAGCCTTGCGTCACTCAATATAACCAAGAATTAGCCTTGCGTCACTCAATATAACCAGGAATTAGCCTTGCGTCACTCAATATAACCAGGAATTAGCCTTGCGTCACTCAATATAACCAAGAATTAGCCTTGCGTCACTCAATATAACCAGGAATTAGCCTTGCGTCACTCAATATAACCAGGAATTAGCCTTGCGTCACTCAATATAACCAGGAATTAGCCTTGCGTCACTCAATATTAGCCTTGCGTCACTCAATATAACAGGAATTAGCCTTGCGTCACTCAATATAACCAGGAATTAGCCTTGCGTCACTCATATAACCAGGAATTAGCCTTGCGTCACTCAATATAACCAGGAATTAGCCTTGCGTCACTCAATATAACCAGGAATTAGCCTTGCGTCACTCAATAACCAGGAATTAGCCTTGCGTCACTCATATAACCAGGAATTAGCCTTGCGTCACTCAATATAACCAGAATTAGCCTTGCGTCACTCAATATAACCAGGAATTAGCCTTGCGTCACTCAATATAACCAGGAATTAGCCTTGCGTCACTCAATATAACCAGGAATTAGCCTTGCGTCACTCAATATAACCAGAAATTAGCCTTGCGTCACTCAATATAACCAGGAATTAGCCTTGCGTCACTCAATATAACCAGGAATTAGCCTTGCGTCACTCAATATAACCAGGAATTAGCCTTGCGTCACTCAATATAACCAAGAATTAGCCTTGCGTCACTCAATATAACCAAGAATTAGCCTTGCGTCACTCAATATAACCAGGAATTAGCCTTGCGTCACTCAATATAACCAGGAATTAGCCTTGCGTCACACTCAATATAACCAGGAATTAGCCTTGCGTCACTCAATATAACCAAGAATTAGCCTTGCGTCACTCAATATAACCAAGAATTAGCCTTGCGTCACTCAATATAACCAGAATTAGCCTTGCGTCACTCAATATAACCAGGAATTACGCCTTGCCTTGCGTCACTCAATATAAACCAGGAATTAGCCTTGCGTCACTCAATATAACCAGGAATTAGCCTTGCGTCACTCAATATAACCAGGAATTAGCCTTGCGTCACTCAATATAACCAGGAATTAGCCTTGCGTCACTCAATATAACCAGAATTAGCCTTGCGTCACTCAATATAACCAAGAATTAGCCTTGCGTCACTCAATATAACCAGGAATTAGCCTTGCGTCACTCATATAACCAGGAATTAGCCTTGCGTCACTCAATATAACCAGGAATTAGCCTTGCGTCACTCGATATATAACCAAGAATTAGCCTTGCGTCACTCAATATAACCAGAATTAGCCTTGCGTCACTCAATATAACCAAGAATTAGCCTTGCGTCACTCAATATAACCAGGAATTAGCCTTGCGTCACTCATATAACCAGGAATTAGCCTTGCGTCACTCAATATAACCAGGAATTAGCCTTGCGTCACTCGATATAACCAGAATTAGCCTTGCGTCACTCAATATAACCAGGAATTAGCCTTGCGTCACTCACTATAACAATATATATAACCAAGAATTAGCCTTGCGTCACTCAATATAACCAGAATTAGCCTTGCGTCACTCAATATAACCAGGAATTAGCCTTGCGTCACTCAATATAACCAGGAATTAGCCTTGCGTCACTCAATATAACCAGGAATTAGCCTTGCGTCACTCAATATAACCAGGAATTAGCCTTGCGTCACTCAATATAACCAGGAATTAGCCTTGCGTCACTCGATATAACCAGGAATTAGCCTTGCGTCACTCAATATAACCAGGAATTAGCCTTGCGTCACTCAATATAACCAGGAATTAGCCTTGCGTCACTCAATATAACCAGGAATTAGCCTTGCGTCACTCAATATAACCAGGAATTAGCCTTGCGTCACTCAATATAACCAAGAATTAGCCTTGCGTCACTCAATATAACCAGGAATTAGCCTTGCGTCACTCAATATAACCAGGATATTAGCCTTTGCGTCACTCAATATAACCAGGAATTAGCCTTGCGTCACTCATATAACCAGGAATTAGCCTTGCGTCACTCGATATAACCAAGAATTAGCCTTGCGTCACTCGATATAACCAAGAATTAGCCTTGCGTCACTCAATATAACCAAGAATTAGCCTTGCGTCACTCAATATAACCAGGAATTAGCCTTGCGTCACTCAATATAACCAGGAATTAGCCTTGCGTCACTCAATATAACCAAGAATTAGCCTTGCGTCACTCATATAACCAAGAATTAGCCTTGCGTCACTCAATATAACCAGGAATTAGCCTTGCGTCACTCAATATAACCAGGAATTAGCCTTGCGTCACTCAATATAACCAGGAATTAGCCTTGCGTCACTCAATATAACCAGGAATTAGCCTTGCGTCACTCAATATAACCAAGAATTAGCCTTGCGTCACTCAATATAACCAGGAATTAGCCTTGCGTCACTCAATATAACCAGGAATTAGCCTTGCGTCACTCAATATAACCAAGAATTAGCCTTGCGTCACTCGATATAACCAGGAATTAGCCTTGCGTCACTCATATAACCAGGAATTAGCCTTGCGTCACTCAATATAACCAGGAATTAGCCTTGCGTCACTCAATATAACAGGAATTAGCCTTGCGTCACTCAATATAACCAGGAATTAGCCTTGCGTCACTCAATATAACCAAGAATTAGCCTTGCGTCACTCAATATAACCAGGAATTAGCCTTGCGTCACTCAATATAACCAAGAATTAGCCTTGCGTCACTCAATATAACCAAGAATTAGCCTTGCGTCACTCAATATAACCAGGAATTAGCCCAGAATTAGCCTTGCGTCACTCAATATAACCAGGAATTAGCCTTGCGTCACTCGATATAACCAGAATTAGCCTTGCGTCACTCAATATAACCAAGAATTAGCCTTGCGTCACTCAATATAACCAGGAATTAGCCTTGCGTCACTCAATATAACCAGGAATTAGCCTTGCGTCACTCGATATAACCAGGAATTAGCCTTGCGTCATCAATATAACCAGGAATTAGCCTTGCGTCACTCAATATAACCAAGAATTAGCCTTGCGTCACTCAATATAACCAGGAATTAGCCTTGCGTCACTCATATAACCAGAATTAGCCTTGCGTCACTCATATATAACCAGGAATTAGCCTTGCGTCACTCAATATAACCAGGAATTAGCCTTGCGTCACTTGCGTCACTCATATAACAGGAATTAGCCTTGCGTCACTCAATATAACCAGAATTAGCCTTGCGTCACTCATATAACCAGGAATTAGCCTTGCGTCACTCAATATAACCAGGAATTAGCCTTGCGTCACTCAATATAACCAGGAATTAGCCTTGCGTCACTCAATATAACCAGGAATTAGCCTTGCGTCACTCAATATAACCAAGAATTAGCCTTGCGTCACTCAATATAACCAAGAATTAGCCTTGCGTCACTCAATATAACCAGGAATTAGCCTTGCGTCACTCAATATAACCAGGAATTAGCCTTGCGTCACTCTATAACCAGGAATTAGCCTTGCGTCACTCGATATAACCAAGAATTAGCCTTGCGTCACTCAATATAACCAGGAATTAGCCTTGCGTCACTCAATATAACCAGGAATTAGCCTTGCGTCACTCGATATAACCAGGAATTAGCCTTGCGTCACTCAATATAACCAGGAATTAGCCTTGCGTCACTCGATATAACCAAGAATTAGCCTTGCGTCACTCAATATAACCAAGAATTAGCCTTGCGTCACTCAATATAACCAGGAATTAGCCTTGCGTCACTCGATATAACCAGAAATTAGCCTTGCGTCACTCAATATAACCAGGAATTAGCCTTGCGTCACTCATATAACCAGGAATTAGCCTTGCGTCACTCAATATAACCAGAATTAGCCTTGCGTCACTCAATATAACCAGGAATTAGCCTTGCGTCACTCATATAAACCAGGAATTAGCCTTGCGTCACTCAATATAACCAGGAATTAGCCTTGCGTCACTCGATATAACCAGGAATTAGCCTTGCGTCACTCAATATAACCAGGAATTAGCCTTGCGTCACTCAATATAACCAGGAATTAGCCTTGCGTCACTCAATATAACCAGGAATTAGCCTTGCGTCACTCAATATAACCAAGAATTAGCCTTGCGTCACTCAATATAACCAAGAATTAGCCTTGCGTCACTCGATATAACCAGGAATTAGCCTTGCGTCACTCAATATAACCAGGAATTAGCCTTGCGTCACTCGATATAACCAAGAATTAGCCTTGCGTCACTCAATATAACCAGGAATTAGCCTTGCGTCACTCAATATAACCAAGAATTAGCCTTGCGTCACTCAATATAACCAGGAATTAGCCTTGCGTCACTCAATATAACCAGGAATTAGCCTTGCGTCACTCAATATAACCAGGAATTAGCCTTGCGTCACTCGATATAACCAGGAATTAGCCTTGCGTCACTCAATATAACCAGAATTAGCCTTGCGTCACTCAATATAACTAGCCTTGCGTCACTCAATATAACCAAGAATTAGCCTTGCGTCACTCAATATAACCAGGAATTAGCCTTGCGTCACTCAATATAACCAGGAATTAGCCTTGCGTCACTCAATATAACCAAGAATTAGCCTTGCGTCACTCACTCATATAACCAGGAATTAGCCTTGCGTCACTCAATATAACCAGGAATTAGCCTTGCGTCACTCGATATAACCAGGAATTAGCCTTGCGTCACTCGATATAACCAGGAATTAGCCTTGCGTCACTCGATATATAACCAGGAATTAGCCTTGCGTCACTCAATATAACCAGGAATTAGCCTTGCGTCACTCA
>JAUJYZ010001444.1:50000-85154 GCA_033675265.1 Actinostola sp. cb2023 | reverse complement strand
GCGGGAGTTGTTGTCTCTGGTCGTTCTGTGGTGGATTCGAGGACCTACTAAGGCAGTTTTGACAACTTTCGACTATAGTAAAGAAATGCAACGGTGCATTAGTTTCACTTTGCCTGTAGGCCCGGGTGATAAAAGACTTTATAAAATATCTCTAAAACATGGAGGTATGGAATGTCGCTGACAAAAGTTTCATGATATCCCAGAATGCAGTTCGGTCGTGCTTTCGAAAACAACAGGGATCCTGAAATAGTCGAATTGAAAATCCCCGAATATATCAAGAAGAGAGATGGAAGTTTGCTGAGCAAGTAGCGTTTTGTTTTCACAATGATGTATTTTGGAAGAAAATCAAAGTCAAATGTCGCACATTGTCGTGACGTCAAAAACGCACATTTTTGATTTCTATGAAATACTGCAAAACAAGCTCTTTTTCTAGTGTAATCGCTCTGAAAATGACCAAATCATGTTTATATAGGTATCAATAAGCCAGTAGGTGTATTTTTGAAGCAATTGCGTAATATTTTAAAAATCATCAGAAAAGTCACTTAGGCCGTTTTCATGGGCAACCCTTCATTTATTGTTCCATTGTGAACGCCCATTCTTTGTTAGCCGATACACGACGGCACTATACCCTAGTATATGGACATTCAGAAATGCATTATTAGCCTGTATAGCTAGTCTAGCTCCCTCGCATCCATCATTAGTTCCATCACGCAACGCTGTGGGCCGAGAGCGTTGCGTGACGGAACTAATGACGGATGCGAGGGAGACTAGTGTATAGAGACTCCTCTCCCTATTTTCGAATTGGAGAGAGGACGTCTGCACGTAGGTTAGAAATGCATGTATTCGCAGGCTATTTTTATTAATACAATTCCTATGTGTACTAATATTACAATTCAAGATAAATGCAATACCTCTCTTCTGTATATTTCAAGTCATGTGACTCTATATTAGTGATATATATATAAACTTAATTACTTCTATTGTTTTCTATTGTTTATTCGTGCTATTTATAGTACTAATTGTAGTACAGACCATTGCACACTTTTAGTGTTTGTACTCTACTAGAATGAATTTGAATTCCCTAATTTGAATTTGAATACTGTAGTAAGTCACATACATGACGGGCGGTTGCATGCAGTTACGCCATACTATGTAGTATCAAGACATTTATATTAAGGTAATTCCTTAGTTTTGCACTGCGCAATTCTACTGCGCATATATTTTATAGCGTGACGTATTGCATGATCTATTACGTGAAATAATAATTTGGTGTTGAAAAACACTGCATAACAACCGAAACTTGGATTTTGGATTAAAAAAGAATAAGAATGGTGAAGAAAATGGCAAGAAAGTGGAGGATTATGTTGTGTTTTTGAATAAAATTTAAGTGGAAGATCGTGCGTTAACTTACACCATCGAGCGCGCGCTGGGTTTTAGTTAGACAAATTTGTTATAAGGACCGCGGGAAAGGATCATTCACAGGCAGATTCTTTTGAGGTTTTGACGATTTGGGCTTCCTGTGCTTATTGTTTTGACGTTCTGACAGTCGGTTTGAATAGTCCGTAGTTCTATATTTAAAATATCAGGTTTACCTTAATAAAATGAAACTATTTTTTCAGGTGTTTTTTACTGTGTCTTGCTTTATGATCTTGCAAAGTTTCAGCGCGATCCGAGGATTATTTAACGATATTTTAAAATTTTGGTCCCTATTACATGAGTCTCCAGCCTTTCCACTTTTTATGTAATAGGGACCAAAATTTTAAAATATCGTTAAATAATCCTCGGATCGCGCTGAAACTTTGCAAGATCATAAAGCAAGACACAGTAAACATAAACAACACCTGAAAAAATAGTTTCATTTTATTAAGGTAAACCTGATATTTTAAATATAGAACTACGGACTATTCAAACAACTGTCAGAACGTCAAAACAATAAGCACAGGAAGCCCAAATCGTCAAAACCTCAAAAGAATCTCGCTTGGGCTGCCTGTGTTTGGATACGAAAATGGAAGGAAATTCGGTCATTCCTTTGTCAAAACCCGGCTTGTAAATGACTCAATTGTAAATGACTCAGTTACGAATTTTTTGGTACATCACCTTTGTTGAACTGGTGTGATTTAAAAGACGGTAAATCAGTTGCAGTAAAGCACTCCCACAATTTTTTTGAGCCATTTTAACACCGTGACACGATATTCGATTGTTTTGAATCGATTTTGCTTGTACCGCATGGTCTATTCTTACCAATATTACTGAAACAAGCGCGGTGACCCCCCCCCATTTTTTTTTACTTTTCCTACAATAAAAACTCAAAAATAATTCACCTGCAAAATTTCAGCGATTTTTCAATTAGGGAAGATATACTGAGGAATTATCTTAAGCTAAACACTCACCCATTGTGTTGTTTTATATGAACACAGCTACGCAGTGGTTGAACCACTGAGCCATGCTCACGATCAGAGAAATCCCTCAAAGCATTTTCTATTGCAACAATGAGCTCTGGATACTTCAACACGCTTCGAACTAATTTGTGGTTTATGTATTGTAGGACTTCCATGTTGGGAATGTATGGCGCGCCGTTACCACCAAAAATACGTCGACTGCAAAACGATCAAGGATGACGATCCAGTACCGGTTAACAAAGAACCGGTGTTCACAATGGAACAATGTTCAAAACAAACGACTCTACACTCTGCTATTGTATTGTAAAACAATAGATTCCGGTACACGACGACAGAGCCATCCATGTACCGGTTCAGTAACAAAGAACGGTGTTCACAATGGAACAATGTTCAAAACAAACGACTCTACACTCTGCATCTATTGTATTGTAAAACAATAGATTCCGGTACACGACGACAGAGCCCGATCCAGTCAATTGACAAACGATCCAGTCAGTTGTCAAATGATCCAGTCAAATGACAAACAATCCAGTCAAATGACAAACAATCCAGTGTTTGGTGACGTGTCAGTTGTCAAACGATCCTGTCATTTGATAAACGATCCAGTGAAATCACAAACAATCCAGTCAAATGAGAAACGATCCAGTCAAATGACAAACAATCCAGTGTTTGGTGACGTGTCAGTTGTCAAACGATCCTGTCATTTGATAAACGATCCAGATCACAAACGATCCAGTCAAATGAGAAACAATCCAGTCAGTTGTCAAACGATCTTGTCATTTGATAAACGATCCAGTGAAATCACAAACAATTCAGTCAAATGAGAAACAATCCAGTCAGTTGTCAAACGATCCAGTCAGTTGTCAAACGATCCTGTCATTTGATAAAACGATCCAGTGAAATCACAAACAATTCAGTCAAATGACAAACAATCCAGTCAGTTGTCAAACGAGCCTGTCATTTGATAAACGATCCAGTGAAATCACAAACAATTCAGTCAAATGAGAAACGATCCAGTGCCTGTGTAGTAGTGGGAAAATGAGGCATCCACAACCAAAAATAAAAGAACAACAGACAATCTAACCTGAGTTTCAGGCTCAAAGGGGAGAGAGAGGTGGAGGGGAAAGGAAAGGGAAGGGAAGGGGGAAATGGAAAAGGAGAGCCTGACACCAATGCTATACAGAACCTGTTCCGCCCCTTATGACCTTCGTGAAGTTCCCCCACAATATTAGCCAATCACAATTTCTTTCGGTTTGAAAATTGACGTGTCACAACTGTCAAAACTTGATGAATACAAGATATGTACATCACGTATCCCTACTCTGTACTGGATTTGAAAGATTCAATTTCGATCGAAACAAAAATACAGATTCAGCAGGTTGAGCGTCTAACGGCGACGTTTGTCGCGATCGTTGTGACAGTTTGAATGTTACGTTGTCAAGTTCCCTGCTGACAGTCTCCTTTTCTCCCCGGGAGAAAAGGAGAAAAGGAGACTGTCAGCAAATGCCAGGTTTCTAGGTATCGGGGACGATGTTTGTCTCAGAAAAAAACGTTGAAGGCGAAAAGTTATTTGTTTCAAATGTGGAGACTAAATAGCAAAGGAAGATCGTATCTGGAAGGCTGTCGTTAAAACGCGGGCTGCGGACTGCGGGCTGCGGACTGCGGGCTGCGGACTGTGGGCTGCGGACTGCGGGCAGCTGCGGGCTGCGGACTGCGGACTGCGGACTGCGGGCTGCGGGCTGCGGACTGTAGAATTGGTAGAACTGAAAGGAAATAATAAATAAATAAATGGAAAATTAAAAGTTCATTCAAATTAAACCGGCACCGGGTATGATAGCTCTTAAATTCAGCAAGAGAATATGAAATTCAGTCATTACCTGACAAAGTAAATCACTCATCACTGCACAGACCCTGAAATTTTATATACGCCGTAGCACATAGACATAAGCGGGTTCCCGTCGAGCGGTTACTGATCTTCGAAGCATCCTGGATGTATTCGAATTTCGACAGCAAATGAAATCAGACTAACTAAAACAGCCAAATAATAACGGAGAGCTTGGACGACCGGACTGAATGAAATCCCTACTTCTGAATGGACTTTACGATGAGCCTGCAGCGTGAAAAAGTATACTGAAGATAGTCACGTAAATAACAGTGAAAATGGCGTATGTATCAATCATATCAAGCCGGTTGCGGCGGAGTATTAAATTAGTATAAACGCATATGTATGAAGACGATTTCTAAAGGAGTGATTTACTTTGTCAACTAATGACTGAATTTCATCAGTAGCTGTCATACCCGGTGCCGGTTTGTGCATGTTGTTTGACCTTTTGGTCATCACAACAGTATGTTTCCATTAGCTAGATAGTTGACGATGTTTAAAGTGGATATTGACAGTAATGTTAATATGAGTCTAAATTAGTAATGGGACAAATATTTGGGACAGGATGTCTTGCTATAATAGTGAGTTATGGATGGGATAGGCTCGAACAGGATAGGAGTGGCATATACCTAGATAACATTGACATTCCTACACTCACACATAAGCATATAAGTAGAGCCATCTTAATAGAATAGAATCATAGCATTATTTGGCAGCATTTACATTGTAAGCAATAACGAGCATTAGCAATCGGCAATTTTTTTATCATGGCTTCAAAAGAAATTTCAGCAGTTGAGGGAAAGAGGACCAAAAGATGTCCAGGATGCAAGATCCCTCTCGAGGAACACCACTGGGGTATTCCCTCCACCTTTTGTGACGGTGAGGAAAAGAGCTCACCGAAGAAAGCATTAAAAAAGGAGCAAACGGAGTCGGAAGGAGATACGCTCAAGGAGATGAGGCAATGCCTCAGGGCCTTAGAGATAGAGGAGCAAGAGTTGGAAAAGCAGGAATTGGAGGGGAAAATACAACAGAAGCGTGCCTCGATAGACGAACGGCGAAAAGCAAGTCAAACACTCCAAGGGGCGGCGTCATCAACTTCACCATTAGATGAATTATTGAGCAATGAAAACAAGGGTTTAAGGACACAGCATCTCTGGCTTCGACAACCAGAATACCACGAAGAAGCAGGAGCAGGAACATCAGCAATAACAGCATCAGAAATGTTTCTGAAGCCAGCAAAAGCGGCAAACGGTGAGATGAAAGCATATATAATACCAGACTTTGTGGACTCACTTATTCCTCAAGAACACGAGGAAACATTAAGTAGTCAGGGCACTGCCAGAATTTCAGTAACTTACGGGCCAAAAAAGCCCAAACTAGAAAGTATAACCTTACAACAGTGGGTAGTGGGTAACACTAGAATTTTTTACACTTTGTTGGCAGAAGGGAAACTACGCTCTATGACAGATATTCAACATTATTTAGCTTATACCGTAAAAATAATGGAGCTGGCCAACAAATATGAATGGAAATCTGTTGTTCTCTATGATAATGAGTTCCGACGAATGCAAGCCACGTATCATTATCCCGGGAGTTTTGACTCCAATCACCTACACACTGTAATGTTAACCCCACAACGCGTAAATACTAATAGCCCGACTAAAGGACCTTCTAACCAGGCGCGCTCAAACTTTGCTAACACTAATGTAGAGGGAAAAATAATGTGCCGAAATTTTAACAGCCCTCGGGGTTGCACTTTCCGAGACTGTAACTATGTACACGAATGTAACCGTAAGGTCAATGGCAAAGCCTGTGGGTTAGCACATGCTGGGCACGCTCATAATTCACCCAATACACAATCGTGACTAATCTTTCATAACAACTACCCTTTAAATCGTGAACTTTGGCTAAAAGAACTCGAACATGACGAAGACAAGGCATTTCTTATTGACGGCATTAATAATGGCTTTCAGTTAGCGCAAATAGGCACATGCTTTTCTGAGGTTAACATGGATAATTATCGATCGGCAACTAACCCAGATAATCGGCAAAAAGTAGAACAAACCATTCGTGATGAAATAGTTCAGGGGAACTACGTAATCACAAAAAGCAAACCACAGGTAGTTAGCGCGTTAGGAGCTATTCCGAAACCGGATTCTACTGAGGTACGACTCATACATGATTGCTCACGTCCGCATGGACAAGCGGTGAACGATCACATAGCAAATGAGTCATTTCAATTTCAGAAACTGGATGATGCAATAAAACTTTTACAACCCAATTACTACATGGCAAAAATAGATTTGAGGCATGCATACCGCTCTGTTCCAATTCATCCAGATAATTATAAGGCAACGGGTTGTAAATGGCGGTTTTCTGGCGATAACTTTGACACATTCTTCTTCGATACACGGCTGCCATTCGGAGCAAAAAGCAGTCCTGTTATCTTTCACCGACTTACTCAATCGGTGCGGCGTATGATGGCACGGAGAGGTTTCACGAAGGTTATAGTCTATTTAGGGGCGGACCATTTGATTTTTGATGGGGGGTGGGGCGATTTAAAGTGTGGTCGATATTTTTTTTTCACCTTTTCATGTTGCACGATATTTTTTCACTGCCTTAGGCCCTTGCACGATGTTTTTTTAAACCAAATGTATTTTTGTTTGCCAATATCTATTCAGTTGCCAAATTGATAATATTGAAAATTGTATAATAAATTACCTTTGTTATTTTATTTTATTATTTGTACAGTCTGTTGTTCTACTTACATCATGATTTATTAAATTTACATGCCATCAATCAATGAATGGTGAAATTTCCACTGAAACAGAAAAATCCTAGGGAGTATAAGCTATTATAATATAAACTATGTGTACCTCCCAAGAACGCGCGATTTGATTGGTTGTTGAGCGTGCATTGCTATGTTATAGAAGTACGGAGCAGCGAAAACAAAGCAGAAAACCTGTTTAAAACTAGTTTTATATTATAAAGCGAATAGAAGCTGACTCTCCTTGATTCTATACAAAAAAATAATGCACTTCTGAGGTCTTGAAAGCTGCTGAATGCACTCGCGTTCCGCTCGTGCATCCACTACCAGCAGTTTCAAGACCTCAGCGTGCATTAATTTTGTATAGAAGCACGGAGAGTCATTATCTTTTAGTTAAATATATAATTATTAAGTATTCAATGCTCGCGTTGCAATACTTTTCAGAGGCGTAGCATGCTTTTTTTCTAATGTACGCACAGAGAAACGAGTGCCGAAGCCGCGCACTTCTAGGGGGGTAAGGGGGCATACTCCCCCTGGAAATTTTGAAATCTAGAGCCTTGGAAATACCATTTCTTCGTTTTCTAGCGGATTTTCTTGCTACACAAATATATATAGTAAAATGCTGATCACTCAGATTTTTTTGTAGTTTATTTTGTTTGAGAGACTGTTCACTGGGGCTGCTTCTAACTACAATAATATTATACATATACACACTCCCTGAAGTGCCATTTCCCAGATTTCATAATTTCACTAGTCAGCTCTTACGATTTTGTCTTAGATTTCTTTTATTTATTTATATTTTAATGATTTTAAATTGTACGCACGTGTGTATACGTGCATAATGCACGCTACGCCCCTTGGGCTACAATGCTAGGTTTTGAATTTGAAATTCAAATTTAAAAAAAGCTGAAGTTGGTGTCACAATAATGCACGATATTTTTTTTGATGCATTTGTTCTTGCACGATATTTTTTTAAAGGTGGAAGTGCTTGCTCGATATTTATTTTGGGATTTAACCCCCACCCCCATCAACGATCAAATGGTCCGCCCCTTAGATGATTTCCTCGTTATCGGCACTAATAAAGAAGAATGTCAATTAGCCTTCGACACATTGCTCACGCTATTGCAGGATTTAGGCTTTGGGATAAGCGACCGGAAGTTGGTTGCCCCGACCCAGCGCTTGACCTTTTTAGGGGTAGAACTAAATACAGTAATATGTTCTATGAGATTACCACAGGGTAAACTTAGTGAGCTACAACAAGAAGTTCGTAAGTTCCAAACCATGCGGCGAGCTAGCACAAAACAACTCCAACGATTGGCGGGTAAGTTAAATTGGGCTTGTCGTGTCGTGTACGGTGGTCGCACCTTTTTGCGTAGAATCTTAGATATTATGAACGCGCTTTCACCTTCCGAAAAATTAAGACTAGACCCGGGTTTTAAGGAGGACATTGAATGGTGGGTACAATTTCTTGGCGTGTTTAACGGAACTCGACTGTTTATTGACTCTATCCCGACAGTAGACGTGGCAACTGATGCGTGTAATCTTTCGGCGGCCGGGTTCTTCCGTGGCGACTGGTTTTACCATAATTTCTCTATCGATAGCCCCTCATGGGCAGGGCTTCATATTAACCATAAAGAAACATTAGCGATCATACTTGCGGCTAAACGATGGGCCAAGCTTTGGGCGAATCAGCGCATAATTATTTACTGCGATAACCAGGCAGCGGTACAAATCATCAATAAAGGCACTACGGCTAATGACGTTATCATGCGCGAATTGCGCGATCTGTTTTGGCTATCAGCCACGCACAATTTCCATATCATAACAGTTTATTTAGAAGGATCTAAGAATTGTTTAGCAGATGCAATTTCAAGGATCCATGAACCTAAGCACTTAATGCGCCTTTATTCATCCTTCAGCAACCAGTATCCACAAGCTTTTGTCACGCCACTCAATAGACATATGTCAGCTGACAGCGGTCACTTCGTTTTTACCAGATGCGCGGGATACGACGCTGGCAAGGCAGTTAGAACAGGAGATTTGTGATTATCGGTCACATTTGTTTGCTGAATCTACAAAATCAACCTACAAGACTCATCGCGATACCTATCTCAGATTTTGCGCACGTATGGGCTACAGCCCTGTACCGGTGCAACAACCACATCTTCTGCAATATGCAGCATTTTTAGCTCGTTCCCTAAAGCCTTCTTCCATTCGCAGTTATTTGAACATCATAGGTATTTTACATAAGGAATTCGGGCTACCTAACCCTCTGCTAAACAACTGGGCACTAAAATCTCTTTTAACCGGCATGTTCACCACCTAACCAAAAGCTGCCTATAACACCAGATATTTTGCACAGAATTTATTCTACACTACGATTTACTAACAGTCTTGACTCATCCTTTTGGGCTATTTGTTTAGTTGCCTTCTTTGGCATGTTTCGGAAGTCTCATTTGCTCCCTGAATCGGCAAACAAGTTTGATCCATCCAAGCAACTAACAAAAGCAGATTTCAAAGTTCACTCGTGGGGCATTTTAATCATCATTCGCTGGAGTAAGACTATACAATTCAGAGAGAGGGTGGTTGAAATCCCTATTCCTTGCATACCGTATAACAAGCTCTGTCCTACGACAGCCACTAACCATGCCTTTCAATTTACTCAAGACGACACCGCTAACACATCTCAGGCATTCAACTGGCTCGATCACGTTTCACATACAAACAAATGCTTCACGTATAACATGTTCATTGCCAAACTCAAGCACCATTTACAACTAATCGGCATTAATCCTACACTATACTCAGGACATTCTTTCCGCAGAGGGGGAGCCTCCTTTGCCTATCAGTCGGGTGTACCCATAGAGCTTATCAAGGCCTTGGGTGACTGGCGTTCTGACTCAGTCCGGCGGGTCTATAACGCAGGTAGCAGGTAACAGGTAACAGGTAGCAGGTAACAGGTAACAGGTAACAGGTAACAGGTAGCAGGTAGCAGGTAACAGGTAACAGGTAACAGGTAGCAGGTAACAGGTAGCAGGTAACAGGTAACAGGTAACAGGTAACAGGTAGCAGGTAACAGGTAACAGGTAACAGGTAACAAGTAACAGGAAACAAGGGAGGGGAGGAGTGCGAGGAAGGGGCTATCGGACACTCGATGTCATCACTGTGACGTCATCGTCAACGTCACGTTCTGATGACACCATCAACTACAATAAAATGTTTCCTTGAACCGCGATATTGTATCAATTTGGTCAATGGGGTTTGTTGGTAAAGGGATTGAATGTGATAATACACATCCATAGCAACGAAGTCTGGCAAATAGGTAAGACTCCCCTAACGGGGTTCCACTGTACATCCTGTTGGTATAGTAACATAAATCAACACAACAAATTTGGTAATGTCTTCAATTAATTTATTATTATTATTAATTAGTTTCTGAAAAGCAAGAATAGAAACAGTATGATATAATAACGAACATAATCATTGAATAATATACAAATGATCGACTCGTGAGTGTTTTTTATATGAGTGTTTTTTTCTGGTAGCAGGCTGACAATTTCAGGTTAGTAAATTTACCTGTAATTTTTTATTAATGATCACGTCCAACTATCTGAAAGTGCTACTATGACGAAATTCGTATGATTGCTGAATAAATAATTTATTCGTAAAATAGTCTTTTAAGCTCCAAGATAGCAGTTTTAGTTGTTTTTAAGTCGATATAAGAATAAAGGAGTGAAATATTGGACTCTCAAAACAGGCAAAAATACGTCCGCCATTACTAAATCGTGTTCCTGCGAACAATAGACTGTGACGTCAGTTTCTCAATGTGAACGCGTCGCTGCACGGCTCCCTACACTGTATTTTTAGTTTAATCATGATTAAAACATTTGAACAAGAAACAGTGTCTTGAATCGCCAAAAAATGGCAGTGTTGATGCGTGTAAATTAGCCATGCGACGAATTTGCGATGAACGATGTTGAGAAACTGACGTCACTTCTATTGTACAATTAGTCACCGGCCAGGAACCAGTTTGAATAATGGCTGGCTCGAAATTTGTACAAAGTTTGTACATTTCGTGGAAGTTATTTTTATCGTAACGAAAAACGGGTTGGATATGTTAATAAACATACTGACCAGGATACTAAAAATGCAAAAACATCAACCTCGCAAAATTTCATCATAGTAGCACTTTAAGTTTGATTCCAACACACATAATATATCGTCAAAAATATATACAAGATACACCTAATTTCAAAAACGTTGTCCAATAATAATCAAAAAAGCCAAATAGGATTTCATTAAAAGACAAAAGAAGTGCACTCAAGCTGAACTGTTTCTTTTGTCTTTTTGAATGAATTCGTATTTGGCTATTGGACAACGTTTTTGAAATTAGGTGTATGTAGTAATTACGTACATAGTAATTACCCTGTTGGTATATTAAAAATCAATATATACAACAAATTTGGTAATTAATTGAAGATAATTAACTAGATTTTGAAAACAAAGAACAGTAACAGTATGATAACAATGTGAATGAAAAAACAACATTGTTCTAATTCTCATTTGAAACTGAGCTCAATGAGACCATGCAAACTCTGTAAATATCATAGCCTTGTGCCAATTTCCGTAACAATGTGAATGAAAAAAACCAACATTGTTCTAATTCTCATTTGAAACTGAGCTCAATGAGACCATGCAAACTCTGTAAATATCATAGCCTTGTGCCAATTTCCGTAACAATGTGAATGAAAAAACACAACATTGTTCTAATTCTCATTTGACACTGAGCTCAATCAAGGATGAGACCAAACTCTATGAACATCATACGTTTGTGCACGTTGTTCAGTTGTCGCATCACCTCTCCACTGACTACAAGTTTTCCCTGTGTGACGTCGGACTTGGACAGTCCAGAGCAGCAGGCACTAACGGGATGGAAGTACACCATTTCCGGTTTTGTACTGATTCTAATCTTAGTCTCGCCAACTGAAAAAGACTGAAAAAGTCAGCTGGCCAGTACTGAAAGAAACTCGTTGGCATCAATTAATAGTTCACGTTTATGATTTCACCGCAAACTTAGTAGAGAAACGCAGATTCGGACCCCCAGCGTAGTTTTCCGAAATTCCTTTCTACAAATTTCGTGTTTCATTTGGTCACATGACCAAAATCCCGCCAAAACCTATATCTATTTACTGTTCTTGCTTTTCAGAAACTAATTAATAATAATAATTAATTAATTGAAGACATTACCAAATTTGTTGTGTTGATTTATGTTACTATACCAACAGGATGTACAGTGGAATTTTTTACCTATTTGCCAGACTTCGTTGCTATGGATGTGTATTATCACATTCAATTCCTTTACCAACAAACCCCATTGACCAAATTGATACAATATCGCGGTTCAAGGAAACATTTTATTGTAGTTGATGGTGTCATCAGAACGTGACGTTGACGATGACGTCACAGTGATGACATCGAGTGTCCGATAGCCCCTTCCTCGCACTCCTCCCCTCCCTTGTTTCCTGTTACTTGTTACCTGCTACCTGTTACCTGTTACCTGTTACCTGCTACCTGTTACCTGTTACCTGTTACCTGTTACCTGTTACCTGTTACCTGTTACCTGCTACCTGTTACCTGTTACCTGTTACCTGTTACCTGTTACCTGTTACCTGCTACCTGCTACCTGTTACCTGCTACCTGCGTTATAGACCCGCCGTGACTCAGTCCTAGTATACCTAACTATGCCACTAACCATCAGACTTCAGTCAGCAAACATGCTATGCAAATCCATTCTCAATCACACCTCACACTATTCACAACACTAATCATCTCATTTCATTTTTCATTTCATTTCATTTCATCACTTGGGTTTGGGCTGATTATTCTAGGGAATAACAGATTATGTATGTATGTATTAATTAGCATTAAGAACTTGTTATTGTGTTATTGTATTATAATAAATAAAGACTGCCTGACCCCAAACTGGCTGTGTGTCCTGTCTCTGGTTTAGATTATTTTTATAAAGCATTATCAGGATTATATGGGCAAGAAAGGGTCTAGAGAATTCAGAATGGTATATATAACCATGCAGCAACGTAACCATGTATATTTTAAAAGACTGGTCAAACAGATATTTGTTTAGATTGGTCTGAAGAAATTGCTTCATTGACCTACCTTGAAAATGCCGAGGTGGACAATTCTTCAGTCATCGTCACTCGAGGAATCGTTGATGCAAATGACATAGTTCTTCGACACATACTGTTGTGATGACCAAAAGGTCAAACAACATGCACAAACCGGCACCGGGTATGACAACTCTTAAATTCAGCAAGAGAATACTGATGAAATTCAGTCATTAGTTGACAAAGTAAATTACTCCTTTAGAAATCGTCTTCATACATATGCGTTTATATACTAATACTTCGCCGCAACCGGCTTGATATGATTGATATTTTCACTGTTATTTACGTGACTATCTTCAGTATACTTTTTCCCCAGGGGGTACTCAGGGGTATCAGTGACGGGGAGGTGCCCCTGAGTATCCCCCCCTGGGACTTTTTCACGCTGCAGGCTCATCGTAAAGTCCATTCAGAAGTAGGGATTTCATTCAGTCCAAGCTCTCCGTTATTATTTGGCTGTTTTAGTTAGTCGGATTTCATTTGCTGTCGAAATTCGAATACATCCAGGATGCTTCGAAGATCAGTAACCGTTCGACGGGAACCCGCTTATGTCTATGTGCTACGGCGTATATAAAATTTCAGGGTCTGTGCAGTGACGAGTGATTTACTTTGTCAGGTAATGACTGAATTTCATATTCTCTTGCTGAGTTTAAGAGCTATCATACCCGGTGCCGGTTTAATTTGAATGAACTTTTAATTTTCCATTTATTTATTTATTATTTCGTTTCAGTTTCTTAGTTCTACCAATTCTACAGTCCGCAGCCCGCAGTCCGCAGTCCGCAGTCCGCAGTCCGCAGCCCGCAGCCCGCAGTCCGCAGTCCGCAGTCCGCAGTCCGCAGTCCGCAGCCCGCAGTCCGCAGCCCGCGTTTTAATGACAGCCAACTTGCAATGATCGAAAACGACTCATGAATATAATTATTTTGCATTGGAGCTTTTTAAGCGTGTAAAAGATAATGTAAAAAGACATCGACATTTTGTGTATATCAGTCTTGGGTTGAGAAAGCTAATTTATGCAAATAGTGCCGGGAGAATTAAATATGATTGGCAGATATTATTTTGTTCAAAAACAAACTTCTGTATGTTCAATTCCATAATTTTCTCAAGAAAAAGGACTAGAGTTCTTCATAGTTTTGATAGTGGATCAGTGCTTTACCGTGGTATAGTAAATGGAACTGGTCATTTGTTCCTTTCAAAACTTTCCTTTCTGGTTGGAGGCGTCAATAATGCGCCTCCGAGAAAGACGTTTCGGAACACACTCGCAGTGTTGCAATCAATGGCTCAGAAGTCGAGTTCATTTTAGCACGCGCTTCAGTATTCACATTCCCGCGTGATATTTCGACGTGGAGCATCTGTCCTAGCCTCCCCCGCAGACGCTTTTTAGGTGTTCTTTCCGTCCTCCAAAGAGTCTGCGGTGAACTACATCTGTCCAGCTCGTCGTTCCTCTTTGGGATTTGGCTACGTCCACCTCTCTGTAACAGCCTATATTTGTAATATTGTGTAGAGGTGGCCATTGTGTAGAGGTGGGCGTTATGTAGAGGTGGCCGTTGTGCACTGTTGGACATGTGGCCGTAGTACAGAGGTGGCCGTTGTGTAGAAGAGCAGGTCTATGTGCAGAAGTGGCCTGGGAGGCCGTCAGAGTCGGGCGAGTCAGACAGGAGGCCGTTGTGCAGAGGTGGGCTCAGGTGGCCGTTGTGTAGATGTGGCCATTGTGTAGAGGTGGCGGTTGTGTAGAGATGGTCGTTCTGCAGAAGTGGGTGGTTGTGCACTGATGGACGGGTTGTGTAGAAGTGACCGTTGTGTAGAGGTGGCGGTTGTGTAGAGATGGCGTTCTACAGAAGTCGGTCGTTATGTAGAGGTGGCCGTTGTGCAGAGTCAGACGGGAGGCCGTTGTGCAGAGGTGGCCGTTGTGTAGAGGTGGCTGTTGTGTAGAGGTGGGCATTGTGCAGAAGTGGCCGTTATGCAGAGGTGGCCGTTGTGTAGAGGTGGCTGTTGTGTAGAGGTGGGCATTGTGCAGAAGTGGGCGTTGTGCAGAGGTGGCCGTTGTGCAGAAGTGGCCGTTGTGCAGAGGTGGCGGTTGTGTAGAGATGGCGGTTGTGTAGAGATGGTCCCTTGTGCAGAAATGGGCATTGTGCAGAAGTGGGCGTAGTGGACGGGTGGCCGTAGTACAAAGGTGGCCGTTGTGTAGAGGTGGTCTATTTGCAGAAGTGGGCCTGGCCTTGTGCAGAAGTGGGCGTTGTCTAGAGGTGGCTGTTGTGCACTGCTGGAAGGGTGGCCGTTGCGCAGAGGTGGCCATTGTGTAGAGGTGGCCCATGTGTAGAGGTGGCGAAGTGGTCGTTGTTATAGAGGTGGCCGTTGTGCAGAGATGGGCTCAGGTGGCCGTTGTGTAGAGATGGTCGTTGTGTAGAAAAGGTCGTTGTGTAGAAGTTGGCGTTGTGCACTGGTGGACGGGTGGACGGGTGGCCGTTGTGCAGAGGTGGCCGTTGTGCACTGGTGGACGGGTGGCCGTTGTGCAGAGGTGGCCGTTGTGCACTGGTGGACGGGTTGACGGGTGGTCGTTGTGTAGAGGTGGTCGTTGTGCGGAAGTGGGCGTTGTGCAGAGGTGGCCATTGTGTAGAGGTGGCCGTTGTGTGGAGGTGACCGTTGTGTAGAGGTGGCTGTTGTGTAGAGGTGGCCGTTGTGTAGAGGTGGCCGTTGTGTGGAGGTGGCGGTTGTGTAGAGATGGTCATTCTGCAGAAGTCGGTCGTTGTATAGAGGTGGCCGTTGTGCAGAGTCAGACGGGAGGCCGATGTGCAGAGATGGGCTCAGGTGGCCGTTGTGTAGAGATGGTCGTTGTGTAGAAAAGGGCGTTGTGTAGAAGTGGGCGTTGTGCACTGGTGGACGGGTGGCCGTTGTGCAGAGGTGGGCGTTGTGCAGAAGTTGGCGTTATTGTGCAGAGGTGGCCGTTGTGTAGAAGTGGGCTCAGGTGGCCGTTGTATAGACCTGGCCCATGTGTAGAGGTGGCGGTAATTGTGTAGAGATGGTCGTTGTGCACTGGTGGACGGGTGGTCGTTGTGTAGAGGTGGTCGTTGTGCGGAAGTGGGCGTTGTGCAGAGGTGGGCGTTGTGTAGAGGTGGCCGTTGTGTAGAGGTGGCCGTTGTGTGGAGGTGGCCGTTGTTTAGAGATGGCTGTTGTGTAGAGGTGGCCGTTGTGTAGAGGTGGCCGTTGTGTGGAGGTGGCCGTTGTGTGGAGGTGGGCGTTATGTAGAGGTGGCCGTTGTGTAGAGGTGGCCGTTGTGTAGAGTTGGCCGTTGTGTAGAGGTGGCCGTTGTGTGAAGGTGGCCGTTGTGTAGAGGTGGCTGTTATGCAGAGATGGCCGTTGTGCAGAGGTACGTGGCCATTGTGTAAAAGTGGACGTGTAGAGGTGGCCATATTGTACAGAGGTGGACGTTGTGCAGAGGTGACCGTTGTAGACAGGTTTCAATAACACTGATGAAATGTAGGCCGTTACAGAGAGTTGGACCTTAACAGAGGTTGGACAGCATACCATAGAGGTGGTATACTTTAGACTTATCAAGGCAATGTTCTCAGTGAGCTCTACTTCTGAGTCATTGATTGCAACACTGCGAGCGTGTTCCAAAACGTCTTTCTCGGTGGCGCATTATTAACGCCTCCAACCAGCTTTTGAAATGAACAAATAACCAGTTCCATTTACTATACCACGGTAAAGCGCTGATTCACTATCAAAACTATGAAGAACTCTAGTCCTTTTTCTTGAGAAAATTATGGAATTGAACCTACAGAAGTTTGTTTTTGTAGAGATATTATCTGCCAATCATATTTAATTCTCCCGGCACTATTTGCATAAATTAGCTTTCTCAACCCAAGACTGATATACACAAAATGTCGATGTCTTTTTACACACATTTCTTCAAGGGGATCACAACCAACGCTTAAAAAGCTCAATTGCAAAATAATTATATTAATTCATCAGTCGTTTTCGATAGCTGCAAGTTGATTACTTAGGTAATCTAAGTTAACTGAACTCACTGATATATTTATGACATTTATGGACCCTTATAATTCAGGTCAGCTAAATACGACGTTACAACTGTTGTTTAGAACTGAATACCAAAGAAAATAGAAGAAATCGACAAGCTTTCGGTCATTTGGTACAAAGTATGTGCCGACTGTGAGTAGTTGTTGACAGCTAAATGTTGGGATTAGTGTCATTTTAAGATATTTATTTTTCAACGCTGATAAAAAGCCCCAAGAAGATTTTCATACCCCCTTTTACAGTAGCATTTCTACTTTCAAAAAATCTAAATTTCAAGTAAAATATAATTATACCGAGAGGAGAAACTTTATTTTGAAAAACTGCTCCAAAACAATAATTTTGAGGAGGCGAAATTTAGTGATTTTCAGCGACTCGCCGTGACCTTTACAATTAAGCCACAGGTTTATAATTGGATTCAAAATACTCATAAACACTTCGACTACGACTTTGCAAGGTCAAACTAGGACTTTAGTCTGATGCGAAGCAGAAATAGCGAAGTTTACGAGGGTCGAGGTATGACTCGCGATTTTTTCGTGTGTTTTCAAGGTACGCGGGGTCGTCACGGATTTTTATATTTTTTTGGCGTTTAAATAAATATTTGCACAAACAAATCCCACCACGTTTCTAAGACTATAATAGGGTATTTTTGGACAAAATATGAAGAGTTTTAATTTTTCGTCATGTGCCAATACTATCAGGAATAATAACAACATTATCTGCCAACTTTGGAATGTTAACGTATAATGTTTCTCCAGGGTTTGCTGAAGATGGGTTCATTGTTATTCTGTTTAAACAAGATTCGGCTTTCAAACCAAATGCCTGTTTATACTGTCGATTTACATCTAACTTATCTGAAATAGATCGTTCTGTCATAATAATATTATAAAGAATTGTCTTTTTATATAGTTATATATAAATGAATACAAAACTATCAAAGATTTATTATTCAACTAATGGTTATTGGAAAGGTTATTCTGCTGTTTCTAAATTAGTAAATTCTGTAGAGAGTGTTAACGCAGATATCGCAAAGAAGTGGTTAGAGAAACAGGCTATATGGCAAATATATTTACCCGCTCCTGACTATATTCCAAGACCTCATTGGAACATTTCTAAACCAAATGAAATTCATCAAGCGGATCTACTATTCTCACTGGGACCTTCACGCACGATGCCAAAAATATCGCACGATTCTCGCAACCCTCGAGAGGAATTCGTCCCAGAGGACTACATCTCACATCCCCATGTGCTTAGATTGGTATAAATAATATGATTCACACCAGAAAACCCTCTTCGAACCGTTTCGCTGGCAGACGTACAACGACTTGCTCGACGCCCCACCCTCCTCCCCGCAGCGATGAATCAGCCTATCACCCATTCCCACTGTGAGCTACACGCTCACAACCGCCTCGGAGGTCTTCTCCCACATCTGAATACACCGATATTCCTCGAGGCATTGTGTGTGATGGCTCTCAGTGGGAATACATTACAATTGTATTATATTATTATATTATCATACTTGGACGGGACTCGGAAGGTAGTCAGGCGTGCATGTAATGCATGGTGCGTTGGAATGCACAACTTTAGCAAGTATTCTGTACAATAGAGATGCATGACAAAGAAAACATAACACAAATAAGATGCGGTTGTCATACTCTAGAAATGGGCATGCAAAAGTCTTCGGATTTGAGAATAATATTCGACCGTGTTAAAGTGTTTCAATGAACTTGAAACTTCAGGGTTATTGAATGTGCTATCTAAACTAATTGACTTGGTAGTTAGAGAAAAATTCATCACCGGATTTTTCAGTTTTACCTCTTTCAGTAAAGACAAGTGATATCTTTGACAAAAGACAAAATGCATATCTTTACTGGAACTCGTATTTTTCGAAATCGAATGAAGCGATTTCTTTCCGTTTCCTAAAAGGAATCTCGAAAAGATTGCAGAACAATATGAGCTCAAAAAAAGTTTACTTAAAGTCCATAAAGCGAAGTTTTTGGGCACCCGACACAATTGTCTAGGATTGTTTACAAATTCGCTACCAAAAAGTTCCGATTCGATCTATTTGCAAACGCTTCCATAGAAATCATCGAAACTTCGTAAACTTGAAGACGACCATGTGAACTTTATGTCTTGAAGACAATTTTTTAAACAAAACTCTACTCTCTCTGAAAATCGAATTTATTCAAAAAGCGTAATAACGTCATTTTGGCGCTAGAATAACTCCGATCGTGATGAAACATATATCATAGCAAACTTTAATCTATCTCTAGACTTGTTATAAAAAATTGATTTTAAATTAGTTTGTCAGCAGAAACGAATTTTCCGTTCAAACATGGAAGGTAACGCCACCTAAAAACCCAGTCCAGCCACCTTAACACGCATAACATTTCGCGTTGTGTTTTATCATCAGGACAACCCGTATTGTATTTTCTAACAAAAGGAGCTCCATCTTTTTGGTTTCATCTTTTTTTTCATCTTTTTGGTTTCATCTTTTTTTATATCTTTTGGTTTATTATGGAGCGCTCCCATCTTTTGGTTTCATCTTTTTGGTTTCATCTTTTTTTTTCATCTTTTTGGTTTCATCTTTTTTTCATCTTTTTGGTTTCATCTTTTTTTTTCATCTTTTTGGTTTCATCTTTTTTTTTCATCTTTTTGGTTTCATCTTTTTTTCATCTTTTTGGTTTCATCTTTTTTTTTCATCTTTTTGGTTTCATCTTTTTTTTCATCTTTTTGGTTTCATCTTTTTTTCATCTTTTTGGTTTCATCTTTTTTTTTTCATCTTTTTGGTTTCATCTTTTTTTCATCTTTTTGGTTTCATCTTTTTTTTAAATATATATATATTTTGTTTGTATTCTTATATCCGTATGCATATGTATGTATCTGGTCTGAAGAAATATTCCTTTTATCATCTTCTCTATTTAATGCTATTTTATTTACCTCCTCTGTATATAACTCATGGTTGTGACTTCTAATAACATTCATTTTTCGAAGTTGTGTTTCTCCTTCAAATAAACATCTTTTATAATCATCAAAACTTATATCATTTTTAACAACTGTTCTTTTTATTCCCTTACATCGTTTTTCTTATTTTTCTTCACATTTATATGAATATAGTTTTGCACGTAATCCAACAAATTCTGTAATTGTTTTTCCATCTGCTTCATCCTTAAACATACCGATAACTTTTTTGTTAACACCTGTTTCTATTTTTGATTTATGATCTTTTGGATAATTGCTTGTATCAAACTTTGTTTTAATATCTTTCTGTATATCCATATAAAAATCATCTGTTTCTATTTCATACATTAGTGAGTCTGTATCTGTAAATAATAATTTTGCTTGATCATTATATTTTTCTTTTATATAATTATAATGAAAATCATACATTAATGTTTTACTGAGATCTAATATAGACATACCCAGATATATAGGTTTATCGAATTTTAACTTTGTTCTCTTCATATGTATAGCTGTCAAGTTTTCTGAAAATATAATTCTGTGAAAATAGTTAGGTTTACAAATAAGTTTTTTTGTCATTTGCACCTCAGAAGTAACAAGTTTAATATCAACCCTATTTCGTATATTTTCCATAGTTTTTCCAAATACTGAATTATTCATTAATTTGAAGAAATCTTTTTTCGAAATCATTTTTCGCATTTGTACGTAAATCCGTATTAAGATTTATATATGGTTTTAACCAATCGGTTTCATTGAATTTTATACCTCTGTGAATTTTAATTATTTTCAACCCTAGACTTTTGGCTCCTGTACTGTTTCAATGTTTGATGATGAATAATATATTTCTTTTTATTACCAAGGTTAGGTAGTAATTTCTCAACCTTGTTAACTATCATTCTTTCTGGTGCTAATGGATAATCGTTATGAAGATTGTGAAGTTTTTTTGGATATTCTAAATCTACTTCCAAAATACATGGATGCTTTTCCCAATGTTCTAATTCTTTTACACCCATCCATTCAAAACCGTGTGTTGGAAGTTTTTCACTCATCGCCCATCCATATAAATTATTAGCATCTAGATATTGAATATATTTTGATTTTTCTTCTGGAATATAGCCATCCATATATTTATTATTAGCTTTACCATATCTTGTGGATATCATTGATACTCCGCTGCGAATACCTTTTTCTATCATATTAATCATATCTATATCATTTAATAATTCTAATTCTATTTTTGTTGTTTTTAGACATGCGCTCCATGCTAGACCTGGTGCTGTATAATACCATGCGGGGTCTAAGTTATAGTTTTTTATACAAACTGTTCTAAAATTCTCAAATACGTCGGCTAATAATATTACATCTGATTTTAGATATAAATTATGGTACTCTTTCATATTTTTTATTTTGAATTTTTTCCAGATATTCTGGGCATGTTTATAATCATCGTCTGAAATGTCCTCTTTATTAAGTTTAGAATAAAACTCTTCTATTGGTGGGAGGCTTGTATCATCCAACTTTTTTATACTGTTGATATAGTCATATGGATATACTCCTTTTTACTCGGGCCCAGGCCGCAGGCCGCCCGAGTTAGAAAATGCGGATTTCGGTTGTAGTAGTAGTAGTAGTAGTTTTGTTCGGCTCCAAAATGACGAGTATGCGACGTATTTAATCGTATCCGGAGTTTCAAGATTACTCAGCAGATTTGAAAAGATAAACGAGAAACAGGACTCAAGTAGATTTTGAATCTTAGTTTTTGAAAGCAGCTGTAGATCTTCAAGCTATTAAAAGGTCAGGATTCTAGTTCATCGTTCAATGACTAGAAGTGGTAAAAGGACTAGAAGCTCGCTTTTGAATATATTTTAAAAAAAACAAACGCGAGGCCGTTATCGGAACCATCTGACCTATGCAACCTCAAGACGTATCATGTTCGTACTCACCGGACTAATAGTCTCCCTCGTCACTCAACTGTCACTGATTGTCATGACGTCAGAGAAATTATATTGTATTGAAGAAGATGTCCTTGTTTTATAGGACGTTCGAACCGTAACTCGAACCCGAACTCGATTCCAAACTCGACGTTTCGGGATCTGAAGCTAGAGAGGGGGCCTTTACACAAACTCATCAAAATCAAATCAATTGAACTCAAAGTCAAAAGGTATAATCAAATGAACTCAAAGGCAAATCAAATGAACTCGACACATACATGTATATATACATAGTCTCCCTCGTCACGCAAAAAATGTCAGTCATTGTCAGGTCTCTCCTCGCGCAGCTGACATTGTCCTTGTTCTTCAACCAACTGGCATTCATTTTCAAGTACTTCCTCGAACAACTGACATTTTCCTTTTCACAATGCCCGAGTGAACGCTCATTGAGCGTCTTGTCTTAATAATAAATCCAACTTTTCTCCTTTATAAAAATTTGCCATATTCAAACAGGATGATTTATCAAGATTTTCAACTAAAGTTCCAAGACCTGCAGCCATAAATCTTAAACTATCAATAAATCTTATTTCTCGTTTGATATTCACATCTTTAATATATTTATCTACAACTATCTGTTTTGTGAAAGATATATATTTCTCTTCATTATTTGGAATACAGGTTATATCACCTTCTCCTACTCCAAGATTTTTTATGAATAAGTGTGCATCATAACCAGATAAGTTGTGGAATATTACTGGGTAGAATTTTGGTATTTGATAATTAATATTACAATCGTTGTGTGCGGCACCTCTATATTTTCCAGTAATGTGACAGTGGTCTAATACCCGGTCTCCATTTAGGACTTCTTCACAGATATGACATTTTAGTAAAAAGATTGAACTTTGACAGGTAATATACTCAAATTGTTTGGATATGGCGTTAGGTTTTGGGAGTGCTCGACATTTATAGTTAAATGTCTCGGATTCGGATGATACCATTTCCGGTTTTGAGGTAACTTCGAAAACCGTCTCACAAAATATTAAAAAAAAACAATTGATCCAAATAAATATGATTTTTGTTCATTACATATAATGGTTGTCTTTCACCGAAAAAATTAGGGAAATCGGGCGGGGGCCGGAATTTACCTTATCCGTTCTTACACGGACAGCCTCTTAAATCATACTCACAGTTATGGTTGGTTACACAGGGACATGCTTGATGGTTTGGTTACACAGGGACATGCTTGATGGTTTGGTTACACCATAGTAATGGTTACACGGGGATATGCTTGATGGTTTGGTTACATTTTACGCCAGATAGAATTTAAATAAGGGGGAGGGGTTGGGGAAATTAGTTGGGGCTTTGGGTTTGGGTATGGGTGTAGATTTTAGGTAGATAGGTGTACTCAATTAGTTTACACTTGTAAGCTAGGTAATTTGACACGTTAATAAAGGTTATTATTATTATTATTATTATTATTATTAATTACACGGGGACATGCTTGATGGTTTGGTTACACGGGGACATGCTTGATGGTTTGGTTACACGGGGACATGCTTGATGGTTTGGTTACACGGGGACATGCTTGATGGTTTGCTTACACGAGGACATGCTTGATGGTTTGGTTACATGGGGACATGCTTGATGGTTTGCTTACACGGGGACATGCTTGATGGTTTGGTTACACGGGGACATGCTCGATGGTTTGCTTACACGGGACATGCTTGATGGTTTGGTTACAGGGGGACATGCTTGATGGTTTGGTTACACGGGGACATGCTTGATGGTTTGGTTACACGGGGACATGCTTGATGGTTTGGTTACAGGGGGACATGCTTGATGGTTTGGTTACAGGGGGACATGCTTGATGGTTTGCTTACACGGGGACATGCTTGATGGTTTGGTTACAGGGGGACATGCTTGATGGTTTGGTTACACGGGGACATGCTTGATGGTTTGGTTACACGGGGACATGCTTGATGGTTTGGTTACACGGGGACATGCTTGATGGTTTGGTTACACGGGGACATGCTTGATGGTTTGCTTACACGGGGACATGCTTGATGGTTTGGTTACACGGGACATGCTTGACATGCTTGATGGTTTGGTTACACGGGGGGGACATGCTTGATGGTTTGGTTACACGGGGACATGCTTGATGGTTTGGTTACACGGGGACATGCTTGATGATTTGGTTACACGGGGACATGCTTGATGGTTTGGTTACACGGGGACATGCTTGAGGGTTTGGTAGAAATTTAGACGAGAGCACTCAGTCATACTCTACTTTGAATGTAATATTTATTCTACTACAGATTTAAAAGACTTTTTGAAGTCATGATGCCCTGCTCAACAAGCTTGTCGTACACTAGTTTTGCCGACACAATGTCTTGTACTCCGATACCTGATAGAGATAACAATAATAAAAGACAAAATGTCAATTTTCAGTGGCCATACATAGTGTAATAGATGAGGACTGGTGCAGATGTTTCGTTATCAACCCGACCCAACCACATTCTCGTACCCAGAGCCCTCTCATCATTGGGTTTGTCGACAATTACCCCCACACCTCCCTGCTCCTACCTAATGATTTGAAGACAATAGTCTTGTCCTTCGGTACCTCTATTTTGCCAGCAATGACGTCACCAATTTCACCCACCACTGTTGCCTAGCAATAAAGAAACAAAATTGGAAATTCTGCATACACACTAGCGTCTGGAGCTACAGTTGTAGTCTTATACCTTAGACTGGACAACATCTCCAGATTCTGCCATTGCTGCTTCCATGCTGTCTGCTACAACAAAGCTATTCAGCATGGCATCATCATCAAGCTCACGCCAGAAAGGGCGAGGTGCTCCAACCGCTACAGCAATACAATACAAATTAGTTACAACATATACATCTACAGGAGCCCACTGATATCTAGAGATATAACTGGTCCAAATATATTTTAAAAACCCATTTGTTTTTCTCGTTTTCAAAAGCCTGCGTTTTCAAGGTCAGCGTGTAAGCCGTGGAACGGAGGAGCCCGGGAGGGGTGGGGGTGGGGTATTCAAGGTAAAAAGGGGAGGGGAGACCGTCGGAAAACCTAGAAAATTACTCTAACAAATACCTCGTGGTGTAAATATCACCCTAAAACATGCTACCAAATAATAATCTCGTATTCAAGATGGAATGCGCTTTGTTCTCTGACAGTTTTGTTTGCTTTATCTGTTTTGTTTGCTTTTTATCTGTGTTTATCAAGTTATTAATAATTGAAGCGTAATAATAATAATAATAATTTATTTATTCACGTAGAACACAAAAGAGCTTACAATAAAACTCGTAAGAACGTGCATGTGCTAAAAAAAATCTAAAATATATAATATTATAAAAAGTATATACCCCTAATCTATAATTAATTCAATCACCACCCCTACCAACCCAATATAAATATACAATAAAATCGTAATCAAAAGATCTGTAGCGTCAATTTTTTTTGTCCAAGTTTCATACCCTAAAAATAGCATCTCTTTAAAAAAATAATAATAATGCACTTTATTTCAAGAGGGAATACATATTACAGCTTTTAAAAGCTGGAAAAAAACTCGCTTGACGCAACCCCTAAAAAATACAGACAATGATCGCCGATTTCAAACCCAGCTAAAGAATGCGACGAAAATAGGAATGTTTACATCCCTGCACATTGCTGGATTATAACCCCGGCATTTGTAACCACAATAGTTATGTTGTAATTAATGAGCACAGCGTTGAGTGGCATATACACACCATTAATTACTGCACCCTGCTTGACCCATTTCCCTTCGAGTACATAGTTCTCAGCAAATGTAGCAGTCACTATGACGTCAGCTCCAGCCACAGCTTCTTTCACTGTTGTACAGCACTGTGCTTGAATTTCATCTGCAAATTTCTTAGCGTTTGCTGGAGTGCGGCTCCATACCCTCACCTAGAAATAAAATATGCAAAATACTGGTCTTTGCAAGATGCAATAGCTGCAGTGTTTGAATGTGAAATCAGGGGGAAATGAAATACTAAAATGAAAATAAAAACAAGGTTGAAATGACTATGCAACAATAGTTTAAATTGTAGTAATACTTCTGTAAATGATCTGATGTGCTTCAAAGCCTCAGCATGGCTTCTTGCTTGAGTTCCAGACCCGAGAATGGCCAACACTTTCACATCTTTCTTGGCCAGATGCTAGAAAACATAAGTTAAGGAAACTAATGGCAAAAACATTTACCAGCAATGCCTGCAGAACCTCTGTTGGTAATTCAGCCATGCAGAGAAGAAGATTAAAGGGGCAACGTGGCGAGGATCGACATGCAACTCCTTCTATCCTCATAAACCAGGATTGAAACACTGGAGATCATCCAACACTGTATCAAAACAAGAAATACTGTAGAATCCCGGTTATAAACGTCCCCCGGTTATAAGCCCCCCCCGGTTATAAGCCCACCTGTCTGCTAACATAAATTATTTCCTCCCGGTTATAAGCCCTCCCGGTTAAAAGGGCCCCTGGTAACTATAAGTCCCCTTCATATACTCCTCCTCATATGGGGTACCGTATACAGGAAACAATAATCAGGCAATTAGGTGTACGTAGCAAATGAGACTCACTGTGATCACGCTCCACGTTAATTTTGTTTGTAAATTCACGACTCAAAATAATCTTTTAAGCCATTTCACGCACGTCTTTCTTGCAAATTCACGGATCACGTTTTTATCTTTTGTTTATGAAGTGTTTTTCAAGATTCGCGCGCCATTTTTTGGCCAAATCATGCATCACGTGTAACCCCTTTGCTACCCTGTGCAATGCAAAATTGTTTCACCCTTTATAGCTATAGTCACATGCATATTTAATATTTCTAGCCTGCGAAGCTGGAGAGCTGCTTTTCAGGCTATAATATTTCATGATAATAATACTGTAGCATTCATATAGTATATGGATACATTTGTAGCAACAGCAGATGCGGCTGCAGTTCTCATTTCTGTGATAACTTCTCCATCCATTATCTGTGGAGAATTAATGATATGATAACCATAATTTTTAAAACTGCATGTATATTATATTACTGTAAACTCAAATTATACATTTATCTGATTTGCAAAGCCTATTACTCCTAGTACTGCATGATGGAATACAAAAAACCACCTTTAGAAGAAATGGCAACATGCAGGCTGGCACCCTAGATGTACATGTACTTCAAACAGACCATTACACACTGATCTTGGGTGATTTCTTGCAGGATTCTGCATGATCTACCCCACTAGTCACAACCATCCTTAGTGTTGTCATGTAAAACCTTGCATGATGACACTAAGTGCAGCTGAGTATAGGGCTCAGAAAAAGGCTGTACATGATCTTGCATGATCTTGCATGACCATTGATCTTTTGCAAAGAATCTCAACCTGGGAAGCACAGTGTACCAAGCACAGTAAGCCCAATGTACGACATCAGTTCTCCCTTGGTTAGGGCTAGTCACATGGCAAAACAAATCATTGGGGGTGGGTGGGTAATGGAGCTCCATGGTGGGCCAATAAGAGCCAAACAATGCAGGGGTTTGTACAACTTCTACAGTTTCAATCTAATCAATATGAAACTTGGCCACAGTATATGTCAAATCAACAATTCTGTTCTTTTTTCTTCTTCTTTTTATCACCATTTTGTTAACTATATAAATAGCACAAAATGGCGGAAATTTCAAACTTCAAAAATTTATATCTTCAGATTCAATAGCGATTAATCTGAGATATTATTTAGGCTATATCTTTAATTTGTAGTGTTCTTTCGATTGCAATGATCAAATTACCGTATTTGTGAATTTCAAAATTTGTTGGCATGTTCGTGACATCATTTTCCCGCAAAAAAAAAAAAGGGCAGCTTTGTTGTCTGGAACAAATTTGGCTCTTATATGGGGCCATGTCAGTTCACAATGTCTCAATGTATATGCATGCGCTTTACAATTAAATGAGTGTGTTAGACATTTTTGGAGTATATGGAGAGCCTTTAAGGTAACCTGCATGCATGCAAGGTGAGTAGAGCTACATATATATGTAGACCAAGAAAGAGACTGCATGCATGTATACATAAAATTAAGATACCAGGGAACATTAGGCTCCACTTACAGCTTGTAATGTCCCAGTTTCTGGATTAAACAGCAAAATTTGACATAAGTGAGTTGGCAGACCATTCTTGCCATTATCTGGATAACCACAGACTAATTTGGTTCCAAGTGCTTTATTATTTCTTGCATATGCTGGCATTCCCAAGAAAAACCTTGAAATGAAGAAGTCAGTGAGAACACTGAAGGTTATCGAGGGTGTTTATTACACTGTACATGTACAAAGAGACCATTTAAAATAAAATAATAAGGAGAAGTTGGAAGACAAGAAATATTTCCATTGATTGTTGAATATTGGATAACTGAATGACAAATGGATTGAAAGAATGAATGATGTACATTGTACACATGTACAGCAGGGGGGGGGGGGGGGGGGCTCATACTCCATCGTTCACCACCAAATCCTCCCCTCTAGCGCTCCCCTCCTCAAACATATAAATTTAAGGAGTAGACCGGACCAGAGGATCGGATTAGGCGGGTCACTGCATGGCACCCTGGATTGTAAAAGTTGGTCAATATACAGCTATTTCAAAAAAGGTTGGTGAAGGTTGGTGAAGGTTTTGTTGCATCTTGCATCTTGCATACCAAGCCCGAAATGTATTGTGGATCATATATAAATAATGTCAGCATGCACATACAGAAGAAATATGCTGGTTCCATATTGTGAAGACAAAATTTGGGAAAATTCCCAGAGTCCATATTGTTGTGACCTTTCGCTGACTCCATTCACATCGCCCATAGTGCATTTCAGGCTTGGTATGCAAGATGCAAGATGCAACAAAACCCAAAACCTTCACCAACCTTTTTTGAAATACATGTAGCTTAAGCTGTATATTGAAAATAGGTTTGACTGACTATTATAATGGATATACAATATTACACATGTACACGTACTGCACATCATGATATACAATGCATGCATGCTGGCCTGTAATTATACAGCTGTCTATAGATCCCGACGTAGTCAATTGATAAAAATCGATATCGAATCGGTAAAAATCGATATCCTTGAATTGATTGATATCGATCGATCAATCGGTAAAAATCGATATCACACTTTTTTTCTTTAATATCGATTTTTATCGATTGACGTGATTTATCGTTTTTATCGTTTTCCTTCTGTGGATCGTTTTGTTTCTTAGTGAGGACTCGATCTGAACTGACTTGCTACATTGAACACCCATATCTACATCTACATCTTGTTACGTCGGTAGTATTGTTAATAAATAAAAAGATAATAACAATAAAAATATATATATTGATTTTAGAATAAAAGAAGTTGCAGTTGTCAATAGTAGTTTGGTTTATGCGTCTCGGTAATTGCACTCTAGGGTCAATCAGATGATATTCAACACATTATTACGCGAAAACAGCAAACCGTTAAAAATCGATAAAAATCGATATCACACCTTTTTTTCTTTATCGATTTCTACCGATTTCCGTTAAAAATCGATAACCATCACTTGATTTTTATCGATTTGTATCAATATCGATTTTTATCGATTGACTACGTCGGGTATAGATGCACTACTAGTCATGTATATAGGCTCTTTCGTCGTGTACCAGAATCTATTGTTCATGATAATACAATAGCAGAGTGTAGAGTCATTTGTTTTGAACATTAATTGTTCCATTGTGAACACTGTTGTTTGTTAGCCAATACACAATGGCACTTAATACCCTAGTATATGGACATTCAGAAATGCATTATTAGCCTGTATAGCTAGTCTCCCTCGCATCCGTCATTAGTTCCATCACGCAACGCTGTGGGCCGAGAGCATTGCGTGACAGAACTAATGACGGATGCGAGGGAGACTAGTGTATAGCCGCTCTGCTCTCATCCAGGAGACTCCTCTCCCTATTTTCGAATTGGAGAGAGGACGTCTGCACGTAGGCTAGAAATGCATGTATTCGCAGGCTACTTTTATTAATACAATTCCTATGTGTACTAATATTACAATTCAAGATAAATGCAATACCTCTCTTCTGTATACATATTGCAAATATTTCATCAAATGTTTCAAGTCATGTGACTCTATATTTAGTTCTATTGAGTATTGTTTTCTATTGTTTATTCATGCTATTTATAACTTACTAATTTATTGGCTCTTTCTCGGTATATCACTATCCTGAAAAACCTTTGTTATTCAAATCAAGAACTCTTTGTAGAACGAGGCATACAACAAATTTTCAGGAATTCAGGACGGTGATATACTGAGAAAGCCCCAATTTATTGTAGTACAGACCATTGCACACTTTTAGTGTTTGTACTCTACTAGAATGAATTTGAATTCCCTAATTTGAATTTGAATAGTAATTTCCACATACACGACGGGCGGTAATGCATACAGTTACGCCATACTCCAATATGTCTCCATACCATAGTCATAGACTACAGTTAAACACTCACCCATTGTGTTGTTTTATATGAACACAGCTACGCAGTGGTTGAACCACTGAGCCATGCTCACGATCAGAGAAATCCCTCAAAGCATTTTCTATTGCAACAATGAGCTCTGGATACTTCAACACGCTTCGAACTAATTTCTGGTTTATGTATTGTAGGACTTCCATGTCGGGAATGTCGTCTCAACCACAGAACCACAGGCATCCCGCGAGGGGAAAGGGGGGAGGGGACACTGGGGCGAATTTAGCTTCTAGAATTCTGTTCTTCTGATATTTTGAAGTTCTAAAATTGCTTTTCAAAATAAAGATTAATATCTATTTGAGTCCTGTATGTCATTTATTTAGCGATTAGAACCCGATTATTATTGTTTTTAGCGAGTTTTTGGGACAGAAAGACGATTACGTAGAAGGATTCTCATTGGCTAAATGTTGTCCAATAGCCAACAGCGTTCTATCCATCGTTCTATTGGGTGGGAGCAACACTTTCAAAGCAGCCATTTTGTCGTGTTGACTGACCAGAGTCCGCGGCGAAAATCCTTACATATATCCACTTTTGCAACCAGGATCGTGTCTGATTCATCTCAAAATGTCTGGAAAAGAAGTACACGAGATTACTACAACCCCGATTACCTGTTTTACCTTCAACAAGAACCGTAATAGTGAGTACAATTTTGGCTCGGTTGGCTTCCGGCCGGAGGTGAAATATGTAGGCTTTTTTAATACATGTAGTTTACTGTAGAGTGCAGTGTACAACTAATATAATCTGCTTTGTTCCAGAGTTGGCCTTGTGTCCTAACGATCACACTGTTCATATTTACAACAAACCAAGCAACAAGTGGGTCAGGGATGTTGTCTTGAGCGAGGTAAACATATTTCAACTTCAATCCCTTCATTGACATTGTACATCATGATCAATATTTTTAGTGTTAGTAATAATTAAGTTATTCTGTGTTGATGTTTCTAGCATGGTCAACATGTAACAGACATGGAGTGGGCTCAAGAAAGCAATCGTCTTGTAACCTGTGGTGCTGTAAGTATGGAATAAAATTGTTGTTAATTGTTAACCATTCTTCAAAAGTTCCACAATGACTGACAGTTATAACTCCCTTTTTGTCCAACACAGGACAGAAATGCCTATGTATGGACATTGAATGATGATGGACAGTGGAAACCCATGCTTGTGATCCTGCGTATAAACCGTGCCGCAACCTGTGTACGCTGGTCACCTAAAGGTACACATTGTCTTCAAGTTCAAATTTAACTGTGTACATTTTGCTTATCTAGGTTTACATTCATGACTATTGTACATGTGTATGAAGATGATAAATAATTTATTATTGTTTGTTTATCTCTGTAGAGGACAAGTTTGCTGTTGGTAGTGGAGCTCGTCTGATTTCCGTCTGCTACTTTGAGAAGGATAATGATTGGTAAGAATGAAACAGTCTCCTTTTAGATACATTGTAATCATGGAGATGAAAAAAAGCAATTCAAGTCACTTAACAATGGCAGCATGCTTAGATGGCAGCATGCCTAGATGGCAGCATGCCTATATAGATGGCAGCACAATACCTAGATGGCAGCATGCCTAGATGGCAGCAGCTAGATGGCAGCATGCCTAGATGGCAGCAGCTACAATGTAGATGGCAGCAGCTACATGTAGATGGCAGCAGATAGATGGCAGCATGCCTAGATGGCAGCAGCTAGATGGCAACAGCTACATGTAGATGGCAGCAGATAGATGGCAGCATGCCTAGATGGCAGCAGCTAGATGGCAGCAGCTACATGTAGATGGCAGCAGCTAGATGGCACAGCAGATATGAGATAAATGGCAGCAGCTAGATGGCAGCATGCCTAGATGGCAGCAGATAGATGGCTGTGTGACTTACAAATTTCAATGTTCCTGGTCATCAGCAATAATTCATTATAATTTATTGTCTTTGTTTCTTTAGGTGGGTTAGCAAACACATCAAGAAGCCAATCCGTTCCACTGTTTCGAGGTAAACAACTGCAATTTAATTGGCTATGTACAGCAGAATTATACATGTACATGTATCGCCATACATTAATGTACGTGTGTACATGTATATATACACGTTTTTCTTTGATTAACATTTTCTATTGCTGCTTTGCTCTATTGTTTACAGCATAGACTGGCATCCAAACAACCTTCTGCTTGCCTCAGGTTCATCTGACTTTAAAACAAGGTATGGACTGAAACTGACATACATACATGTATATATATATACATGTACATGCAGGGTGTAAAATGGTAAAAAGACCACAAGGTGGCCATTTAAAATTTGAGGCCAAGACTTTCCCCTGTGAAAAAAGAATTCTCTCAATGCAGAATTTCAAGTCTCTGAGACACGGATGAAAAACGTTTGAAATTTCGAGATTGGGGCAAATTGTTTGAGACTCTTAACAATTTTCAGGACCATTCGCCACCCCTAATATATACTGTATAATTAATATACATGTGTGTATATTATTGTGATGGTTTCCAACCTTGGTCCAAGTATACATGTACTTGCATAAGTCACAAAAACATGTACATGTACATGAGTGTCCTTTTTCTCTAGAGTTTTCTCTGCATTCATCAAAGACGTGGATGGCAAAACCAACCGTGATACAGAATGGGGAAAGAAGTCCAGCTTTGGCTCCTGTCTTGCTGAGTTCTCCACTGGCAGTGGTGGATGGGTTCACAGTGTCTCCTTTTCTGCCTCTGGTCAGAAGCTGGCCTGGGTCGGCCATGATTGCAGTATTAGTGTCGTCAATGCTGTTCATGAAAAAAAGGTTGCCACAGTACACACTAGCTTCCTGCCTCTACTCCAGTGTGTTTGGATTACTGAGAATAGCATTGTTGCTGCAGGTATGTCATTCCATACAGACATATTGACAGTGTGACTGAGTATGCAGTACCATAACCTGTTTTCTCAGTAATGAATAGGATATAAGAGAATTAACTGTAACTGATAATCTATTTTTATGTTAAAGGACATAACAACATGCCCTACTTGTTCACACATGATGACAATGACAAGTTGACATTCATTGAGAAGCTGGATGCAGCCAAGAAGAAGGAAGACTCAGGGACCATGAGTGCCATGGCTAAGTTTCGTACTATGGACAAGAGGGGACTGGGTTCTGATGAGGCTGATGGTGGAACAGCTATCCACACAACTCACCAGAATGCCATTAAGTATGTGTAGATTACTGTGTTATATAACCATTGCATTGCTGTACCAGCTTCAGGTATAGAGTCATTTTCGTAGGAGTGAGTGGGAAGTAGTTATGGTCCGGTCCATGCTGTGCGGTGATAGGACTATGCCATTACCGTACCGTGTCTAAGCATTCTGATTGGTTGAGCAATGATTTTGCATGCTGTGATTGGTTGAATAGAATGTCTACGATTCCGTAACCGTAACTCCATGCCGTAGGTTTCCCACGTATACAAAAACGACTCTCTAATGTATGGCTATATTAGCCTGCATATCCTGGCAGTAATGCAGGTTATGGCTATATTAGCTCAACACCTCTGATGGGTTTGAAATTATCTTTTTTAGCAAACTGGAAATCTATGCTGGAACTAAGGCTGCTGCAACGAAGTTTGTCACCTCTGGAATGGATGGACGTGTTGTCATTTGGGACATCAAGGTAAACATATTTCATATTTCAAATCTATTATTATTATTATTATTATTATTATTATTATTATTATATTATTATTATTATTATTATTATTATTATTATTATTATTATTATTATTATTATTATTATTATTATTATTATTATTATTATTATTATTATTATTATTATTATTATTATTATTATTATTATTATTATTATTATTATTATTATTATTATTATTATTATTATTATTATTATTATTATTATTATTATTATTATTATTATTATTATTATTATTATTATTATTATTATTATTATTATAATAATAATAATAATAATAATAATATAGAGTTGCCACAAGTCCCTACATGTTTGGACCTTATAAGTTCAATAAATCAACATAGATTATTACTGATCCCAGTGTTGTCAGGGCCGTACACAGCACAGGGGCAGGGGCAGGGGGGGCCCCCCTAGCAGGGCGAAAAAGATACCAAAAAGTACTGAGAACTGTACTATTTTTATTTATTTTTTGCTGTTATATACATACTGCTCCCCCTTGGATTTTGGGTTATGTATGGCCCTGGTTGTCCTATAGAATATATGCATTGGCTTTCCTAGATCTATAGTATAATGTCTAACAGTCTTTTTTCTTTATCTTTCAAGACGCTGGAGTCATCCATTGCTGGGTTGAAGATTGCATAAACAGCTTCTCTTTCACTGGTGGCCATAAAGAAAGGATATACATGTATCAGTAGATGACAGCCACATCGACTAACGTCATAGAATAATCCTTTTCTAATTTTGTACTTTTTTTGTCAGTAAGAGGCTACATTTGACTCAAATAAAATCATTTC